>CM051240.1:256399229-256646729 GCA_027917425.1 Gastrophryne carolinensis
GCTGTGGCGGGTTAAAATGAGGCTATTCAAAAATGTAATCTGCACAATACATGGTTAAATATAATTAAACAAATAAACTGCAGAGCGGGAAAAGTGCATATAGTATAATGTGCAACATGCAGAAGAAAAGTGCAAAGTGCTAAGTAAATTGCAAAACAACAATCAATAGAACAATTAATATATCAAAAGTGCAAAGTGCTATGACTATGTGCTAATCAATAACCAAACTAATAATTAACAATAAAGTGCCAAGTGTGGAAAAACCTGCAGAGCCATGAATTAACTAACAATCAAAAGACAGATACATCACCAGTATGATGAGCCTAGTCCCCCCTGCAGCTACTGACGCGTTGCGTGGCTGAGCGCCATTTCACCTGGGTAAGTGCATACACCTTATCCCGGAGTGAGCACAAGTAACAAATGAAACCTTATTCATCAGTCCTGTGAAAGATCGAGGGCTTCAAGTTTCTCCACAATTTCATGTTCCCTTCTGGGGCTTCCATTCAACGTAAATATGCCGCCACTAAAACTAGCGGCTGACACCAGTAGGGATTATTACACGGATCTTGACATTTACTCTACTACGCTTTACTTTTATGAAACACACAAATATTCTTGTACAAAAAAAGACCTGCAGGGACATCAATCTTAGGAGCACTGTAGATGGCTGATATCTGCAGAATGCAGTAAGTACGTAAGACAGGCAGGTTGAGGGGAAGGGTGCTTTTAATGCAGAAGAGGAGCCTTTGCCACTTATTTCGGAAATTACAGTGTACTGTAGGTTCAATAGAAGAATTGAGCAAATTTCGTAAACATTTGGGCAACAATTGGATTTGGACGATTCCCCAAGAAACTCAGGTTAAGCTGAATTGATTTTAACGAGTCGCTCAAAAAAAAAGAAACTCACCTCCTCCTGATGTCCTCTACTCTACAGTCAGGCAATGGAGACAGATCCTGTTAGGAACTCACCTGCCCTGGGGGGCCCACGGCGAACGCCTCCCGGCCGGCGTGGCTTTCCCTGGCTGTCTGGAGCAGGACAGATTTGATCATCCAGAGAAGGTAGGGGAGATCCAATTACCCGCTTGACAGTCCTGGTTATCCTCTTCAACCTAATCTTGTCTTTGGTTGTAGCCCCACCATACCAGACTGTGAATGAGGAGGTCAAGATCGATCCAATGGCAGCATTATAGAAGGTTTTTAAGATCCTCTTAGACATATCGTATCTTTTCAGTTGTCTTAAGTAATATAGTCTTTGTTGGGCCTTCTTTGCGATAACGTTGGCTTGCTTGCTCCATTTCAAGTCCTGCGTGATTTGGGTGCAACAAATTTTGCACTGGCTACGATTTTGACCTCCTCCTTATCAATCAGAATGGAATGGTGCTTTTGGTGGAGTCAATAATGAGTTCAACAGTTTTGTGGGTATTCAGGATAAGGATTCAGGATGAATTCCGCCATGCTGCTTTCCATTCATTAGGTGATATGCTTGCACCCAGATCATCTTCCCACCTATTCGTGTAGGTAGGGAGGGATATCTCCCCATCCTCACTCAACGTCCTATAAACCGTAGGACGCTGCAAGTTTTATCTAGCACGGCAGATTAAACCTGCCAGACATGAAGAGGTCTTGCTTGTTAGGAGACACCAAGGATTCCAGCTGCTGTGACAGTGCTGATGGATGAGGCGTCAGTGATGGGAGCGCGCAGGTCAGTGAGCTATGTGATAAAATTCAGAGGCGGTTCAAAGGGGAGATCAGACCCAATGGACTGAGGGACACTGACAAATAGTTCCCTGCACCAGAGGATACCAGATACTGTGGTGGGTTCCTGTAAGCACTTCATGACCATCAATGGAGGTGCTTTTTGGGATATCCCCACTCAGTTGTACCATGTTGGCCATACAACATACAGTTTAATGACTGCTACGGACCTTCGGGAATCGGATTCCAAAGGTTCCTTAAGCAGAGTGCTGAGAGGAAGTTTTGGGAGACCAGTAAAAAAAATATGATATAATTTACAAGATAAAGCTGCCAGTGCTGAGCATAAAGATATGGGGCGGAAAAGCTGTGGCATCCTGATTATTAGAATGGGCGCTGATTGCTTCTTTTATAGAGATATTACCAATGTTCGTGTAGGTTTCTTGGTGGGGAAAATATTATGCAATACAATGTGTACAATACATGCTGCCTGTATATGAATGCTGCTATCCCTAAATATGATCCATGCTGCCATCCCTGTATACCATCCATGCTGCCATCCCGGAATATGATCCATGCTCCCATCCCTGTATACTGGCCATGCTGACATCCCTGTGTGCCATCCATGCAGCCATTCCTGTATACTATCCATGCTGCCATCCCTATATATCAGCCAATTTCACATCCCTATATATCAGCCATGCTGCCATTCCTGTATACCATCCATGCAGCCATTCCTGTATACTATCCATGCTGCCATCCCTATATATCAGCCATTCTGACATCCCTATATATCAGCCATGCTGCCATCCCTGTATACATCAATGCTTCCATCCCTGTATATCGTCCATGCTGCCATCCCTGTATACTGTCCATGCAGCTATCCCTAAATATGATCTATGCTGGCACCCCTGTATATGATCCAGGCTGCCATACCTAAGCAGGATTCATGCTGCTATACCTTTATATTATTTATGTTGCAATCCCTGAATATGATCTATGCTACCATCCCTGTATACACTCTATTCTGTCGTCTCTATATACTATTCATACTGACATACCTGAATATGACCCATGCTGCCATCCCTGTATTCTAGCCATTCTACCTCCCTGGAATATGATCCATGCTGCCATCCCTGTATACTATCCATGCTGTCATCCCGGTATACGATTCATGTTGCCATCCCTGAATATGATGATCCGTGCTGCAATCCTTGTATATGATCCATGCTTCCATCCCTGTATGTGATCCATGCTGCCATTTCTGATTATGATCCATGCAGCCATCCCTGTATATGACCCATGCTGCCATCCCTGTATATGATCCATGCTGCCATCCCTGTATATGATCCATGCTGCCATTCCTGTATATGATCCATGCAGCCATCCCTGTATATGATCCATGCTGTCATCCCTGTATGTGATCCATGCTGCCATTTCTGATTATGATCCATGCTGCCATTTCTGATTATAATTCATGCAGCCATCCCTGTATATGATCCATGCAGCCATCCCTGTATATGATCCATGCTGCCATCCCTGTATATGATCCATGCAGCCATCCCTGTATATAATCCATGCTGCCATCCCTGTATATGATCCATGCTGCCATCCCTGTATATGATCCATGCTGCCATCCCTGTATATGATCCATGCAGCCATCCCTGTATATGATCCATGCTGCCATCCCTGTATGTGATCCATGCTGCCATTTCTGATTATGATTCATGCAGCCATCCCTGTATATGATCCATGCAGCCATCCCTGTATATGATCCATGCTGCCATCCCTGTATATGATCCATGCAGCCATCCCTGTATATGATCCATGCTGCCATCCCTGTATGTGATCCATGCTGCCATTTCTGATTATGATTCATGCAGCCATCCCTGTATATGACCCATGCTGCCATCCCTGTATATGATCCATGCTGCCATCCCTGTATATGATCCATGCTGCCATTCCTGTATATGATCCATGCTGCCATCCCTGTATGTGATCCATGCTGCCATTTCTGATTATGATTCATGCAGCCATCCCTGTATATGATCCATGCAGCCATCCCTGTATATGATCCATGCTGCCATCCCTGTATATGATCCATGCTGCCATCCCTGTATATGATCCATGCTGCCATTCCTGTATATGATCCATGCAGCCATCCCTGTATATGACCCATGCTGCCATCCCTGTATATGATTTATGCTGCCGTTCCTGATTATGATCCATGTGGCCATCCCTGTATGTGATCCATGCTGCCATTTCTGATTATGATCCATGCAGCCATTTCTGATTATGATCCATGCTGCCATCCCTGTATATGATACATGCTGCCATCCCTGTATATGACCCATGCTGCCATCCCTGTATATGATCCATGCTGCGATACCTGTATATGACCCATGCTGCTGTTACGTTCAAGTCACTAAGCGGACTTGGTCTGGCTTCTGTTGTCCGATTCCCAATTACTATATTCTAAGAGAAATCAATACACGCGACAAGGTGTGTAGCAAAACCTCAGAGAAACACACACTGAGCAGGGGGAGCTTCTGACCCCTGATTTTATTGAAAACTTTCATAGTTAGAGCATGCGCAGAACAGACAATTACCTAAGTTAAAAATAATGAGAACAGAAAATTTATGACCATGTACAAGGTTGAGTTCAGGGAGTATTTTATAGTTTTCTCAGTTCCCAGAGCCCCCCATGCAAAGCAGCACATTCCTTAGATAAGGAATAAGGGATAAGGAGAAGCCTTGCAAAAGCAATTACAGAAAAGTCCAGCGTTAAAGCGTTACTCTAACATACAGAAAATAAACCATAGTCTTTCAGAACTATGTTTCTTAAATCTGGATCTTCTCATTTCCCCCCTTTGACATCTCCATCTGTCTTTCCTTTGACTGTGTCCACTTCGGAAGGTTTATAGCCAGTTCAGTCACTCAGGTACTATCCCAGGCCGGCGAGTTGCCTAGGGGAACACAGGTCTTCTCCAACTGGTTCCATCCCCCAAGTACTTGAACAGCATCCTTCCAAAGAAGAGTCTCGAATTTTGACAGATGATATGTCAATTCTAAAGGAAAGAAACATAGTTACTCACTTAGAAAGCGCATTATCTGCAATCAAGATACGTTTATGTGTTACTTTAGGTGTCTTGATCTTGGCTACAAGGCAAAGAGCTAGTTTTACTAGAACATAAATCATTATGCCCAGAAGGCACAATGCCAAAATATTAATCAAGATATTCTTGATCCATTGTAGTGGACCACTCCAGTTTCCCCAATCTCCAAAAGGAGACCAGTCTTTTGCAAATGTCCTGATTTTACTCTGTATCTTTTGAACTTCTTCTCTATGACCTATTATTACTTCATAATAATCAGGTATCTCTAATGAGGTATTATGTATCCAAGTACAGCACTCGTAATCCTCTGTCATTTCACAAAGTTATTTAACAAACTCTCTTTACAAGTAGATGCTCCTATATGGGTGTGGTTTTTATTTCCTAATAAGAAGCACCAATCTGGTCTATATGCTCTTCCCGTTAAATGGTAATTTATCTCATTAGCAGAACTATTGACTCTCATACTGTAATTGAATAGGGATGGCTACGAGGGGTACCCAGGAAGACGAAGGATGTAACTTACTACATATGCAACATTTGTCAAAACCAGTTTGTCTAGCAAAAGAGCATTTATACTTTAGCAAAAGTAACTTTTGATGATGAGTGCCTATCTCCCTTCTATTTCTTATAGGTGCAGGGGATGAAATATTGAGGCAGAAAGCCATTATCATTGTTAAGAGGAAATATTTCATTTTCCCTCTGGACCTGTAACCTTTTTACAATGACTTGCGTGTATCCAAGTGGATTTCAAGCTTCACTGAAGTAGGCGTTGTCAAAAGAACTTGAAAGGGTCCTTCAAACCTTGATTCCAAAGATTTTCTAGAATGTTTCTTTACATAGACAAAGTCTCCTGGTTGGAGATTATGAGTTCCTGTTATCTGGTCGGGGTCTGGAAGAGAATCAAAAACACTTTTGTGCAGTTTAGTGAGATGTTTCTGCAACTGTATCACATAATCAGTCAATTCATCACATTTTAAAGCAAGATGTTGTGGAAAGTACAACCCAGTTCTGGGAGCACTTCCAAACAGAATTTCATAAGGTGACAACCCTGTTTTCTTTGTAGGGGTGCATCCTATTGAAAATAACACAATTGGTAAACAATCTATCCATGGTTTACCTAACTCCTTCATAGTTTTCTGTAACTTCAGTTTAATGGTGCCATTCAGTCTCTCCACACTCCCAGAACTCTGTGGGTGATAGGGTGTATGGAAGGACTGTTGGACACCTAGCATTTGCATCACGTTTTGCATTATTTCACCTGTAAAGTGCGAGCCACGGTCTGACTCTCTAGGGTCTCGAAGAGACCAAAACGTGGTATTAATTCTGTGATTAATTTCTTAGCCGTGGTTTTAGCTGTTGCTGATTTTACTGGGTAAGCTTCTGGCCACCCCGAAAACAAGTCAATACACACAAGTACATACTCAAAGGGTCCACTCTTAGGGAGTTGGATGTAATCAATTTGAAGCCTTTGAAATGGATAGAGAGACCTAGGTTGATGTCTTACCGGTGTCTTAACAACCTGTCCTGGGTTCTCCGTCAAACAGATAAGAGCATGCTGCACAGTATTGTCGTGCCATGCTACTAAAGCCTGGAGCATACCAAGTCTGATTGGTACTCCTTACCATAGAGTTTGCACTCTGATGTGTAGGCAGATGTGATACCTGTGCCTGTTCTGGGTATAGGAAGCTAGGCAAGCACAATCGGCTTCCTTTGACCCATAATCCATCATTTTGCTGGGCTCCTGCTCTGAGCCATTTTCCCTTTTCCTCAGGCATTACCTTGTCCTGAAGATTTTTCATTAGTTCCATACTTACCGCCGATTCCTGGGTAAGATTTACACTTACACTCTCTATCTTCTTCAAAGCTGCTTGTTTAGCTGCTAAGTCAGCTTTTTCATTACCTTTAGCCTCTTTGGTTGTTTGTTTTGTGTGGGCTGCTACTCTTACAATAGCTACCTTTTTGACATTGTTCAGGTTGGTCAGAATTTCTTTAACTAAATCAGCATGTCTAATGGGGGTTCCTGCAGCTGTTAAGAAGCCCCTTGCTTTCCACAGGTGGGCGTAATCGTGGGCAATACCCCAAGAATAGGCGGAGTCTGTCCAGATCGTGCCTGTAGTGTCTTTTAGCAGCATTAATGCCCTAGAGAGGGCTGTAAGTTCTGCTTCCTGAGCAGACATATGAGGTGGTAATGGCTCAGCTTCTACCACTTCATGTTCAGTTACTATTGCATAACCTGTATGAAACTGTCCTTTTTCATCAGCATATCTGCTGCCATCTACAAAAAATTCAAATTCTGGGTTTTCTAAAGGTGTATCATGCACATGTGGTAAACCCATTGTCTCTTGCTTCATAAGTTCAATGCAGTCATGTGTGTCTTCAGTATATTCAAATTCTAAAAAATTCTCAAAATCTTCACTATTACTCCCCCCTTCAGAATCTGAAGAAATTGGTAACATAGTCGCCAGATTCAGAGAAGTACATCTTTGAAACTTAATTGTTGGGGGTAGTAAAAGGGTACACTGCAGCCTAAGCTGTCTAGCCATTGACAGGTGTTTGGGATTAACTTGTGACAAAATCCCATGAATGTCGTGATTGGTAGACACAGCTAATTCATTATCAAGTACAATTTCAGAAGCTTTGTCTACCAATAGAGAAACTACTGCTACACGAATAATAAGCAATAGGTCTTTGTTTTGTGCCATGTGCCTGCCTTAAAACTCCTGTAGCGTGTCCTTGTATTTCAGTAGCCATGAGTGTAAATGGCTTAGAATAATCAGGAAGACCTAAAGCAGGTGCTCGTGTAACTGCAAGTTTAAGTTGTTCAAAAGCATCTCTTGCTTCTGGTGTTAGGCAAAAAAAGGTGTAACTTTGACACAATCATACAGTGGTTGCATAAGTGAACTGGCATGCATAATCCACTGTCTGCAGTAAGAGATGAGTCCTAGAAACGCTCTTAACTGTTTATGTGTCTTAGGAGGTGACATGTTCCTGATTATCTCTACTCTGTCTCTAGTAAGGTGTCTAGTGCCTTGTGAAATGCAATGACCTAGAAAGGTAACTTGTGTTTGGCAGAATTGTAGCTTTTCTTTGCTAGCCTTGCAGCCATTCTCAGCCAGAAATGTGAGAAGAGACAAAGTACCCTCCTCACATGTGATTTTGTCTGGGCAGCAAAGAAGCAAATCGTCTACATATTGGAGAAGCACACAATCTATTGGTGGTTTCCATCCTGCCAAGACTGAAAAGCGAAGAGGTGGTAACATTCAGGTGCTAAAGGAACCGAAAAGAAAGCTCCCGTTAGATCCACGCAAGAAAAATACATGCTTGTACTCGGTATTTGAGAAAGCAAGGTATGAGGGTTTGGAACCACTGGCGTCATTGGAGCCAAAATACTATTAATGGCTCTAAGATACCATCCTGTATTGCATAGGCTGTCCTGGTTCCAAAACCTTTTTCTTGACTGGGTACAAAGGAGTATTAGCCCCTGATTGCATCCGAATCAAAGCACCCTTGGCCAAAAGCTCGTCAATTTGTTCTCCTATAGCTTGTTCTTGTGCAGCACTCAAAGGGTACTGCTTAAGCTGTGGTAGGGTAGATCCTGGTTTGATATGGACCTCTACTGGTGAAACAGGGAGAAGTCCTATATCAGACCCTGACTTAGACCATAAATGGTCAGGTACAGTTCTTAGTAAGTCTTGATCATTCTCTGTAAGTACATTAGTAAGTTCAAAATCTTCAAGAGCTCGTACTTGCATACAATATTCCAAATCATCAGGATGGTCAGGCAAAGTTAGAACAACTTGACCATCTTCTTGAAAATCAATTTTTGCTTGAAGTTTAGTTAAGTTATCTACACCCAATAATTTGTAAGGAGCCGACTCACAGACTAAAAATATAGAGATAAACATGTGTGGACCAAGTCTGCCCTCTAGTGGCTTAAAAATGGGCATGACTCTGGGTAGTCCATCAAAACCTGAAGCTATAGTTTGGGCTTCTGACTGCTGTTTCTTACTTAAAACTTTATTACTAATGACAGATTTAGTCGCTCCTATAGCAATCAAAAATTCAACTGTTTTGCCATCAATTTTAATCGGTATTATGGGTGTTTTGGCTGGTACTGTGAATGTTACTGCTGATAGTCAGTCTTGTTCTTTACTTTTAGATGCTGACTTATTGGGGGCTGTTCCTTGATCAGCAGCAAACTTTCTACAATTCCTCTTAATGTGACCAGGTTTGTCACAATAATAACATTTTAAAATTTTACTCTGAAAATTACCTTGAGATTTAGGTCTAACATCAGTTTTAACCTGGGCAACCATACGCACCTTGGGCTTGTCATGCATATCCATTTCAATACCCTGTGTTTTAGCTAACAATTGTGCCATAGTATGGTTAGTCCTCCAATCTGGGGTAGAAGCCTTTAACTTTTCCTTAATGGTTGGTTTTAAACTATCAATATAGGCTCTAACAAACAACCTTTGAACTCCAATATTTCCAACATCTAAGCCTTCATCAATATATGTTGGTTCAAAAATAAAAAAATCAGTTCTACTGTCCCCAAGTCTAACATTCTGTGGTACATGTGCTCTCATATAATCAGTAAATTGATGAAACATAGTAGGGGACTTTTTCATCCTACAAAGATCTTCTCCATCCAACCAGGTGGCATTATGTGACATACCTGCCAAACCTAGAAGGGCTAGTATGGGGATCAGGTGCATTCTGCAACAAAGCCATACATTCAGCTGGAGTCCATGGCTTATAATAAGGGGTTTCTTGGTTAATAAATTGACAAACTGTCCTGCATTTTGAGCATCTGGACTCTGCCTGGTATGGGTAAACACAGGCGCAACTAATTTATAAGTGTTGCTTCTAGGAGGGGGTCCTGCAAGCATATAAGTTTTACACCTTGGACAATGTGTAACATTTTCTGGTAAACCATAAGTCATACAGTGATGGCAAGTCCATGATTTTTCAGTAACTAAATTTACTTTTTTTCTTTCTTGTGCTAACACCATTTATTCGCTCATCTGGATCCCCTCCTTGCTGATCTGCTCCACAAACATTACATTCTTCTTGTTCTAAACCCATCCCTCTACAACCACAAACTACACATTTCCATGTTCCTTCTTCATTTACTACTTTATCCTGCTCCCTTACTTTACACTGGGTACACATTCTGTCCCAACCCTTACTTTATCATTCCACAATAGCATTGCCATAAGCTGCTATCGCCATCATCTGGTCCTGGATCTGGACCATACGTACTGTTACTGGCCAATGGGGAGTCTAGGATACAACTTACTAGTTTCTCTCTTTACTGTCCTCTCATATGGGGGTGGCAGTACTGGGTTTGTTGGAACATCAGGTATGGGGTCTACTTGGGGATGAAGCAATGGTGTAGTATTCCATTGTATCCTCTGTGGACTGTACGTCCAGCCTTCCTTTTCTGCTAAACTTGAAAGTTTCAGAGCACATTCTACTTGATGATCCCATCCTTTGTCAAAAATAATTCCATGTTTCCCTTTAGCTATCTGTTCCCATTTCCCTAAATCTAATTGTCATTTATGAACCAGCGTAAATTCCTTCCAAATCTTTTTCAAATTCCTAGCGGCATCTAAGCCACACCTTTCCCTGGTGATTTCTTCTAATGTCTGCCACTTCTCTTCCTGGGGTATCTCTTTGGACTGTTCTTTTCCCACCTTCCTAGCAACCTGCCTCAGGTACCTTATTGGGGTCTAACCTCTCTGTGGGCTAGCCTTCTTTGGCTTCCTCCTGAGGAACTAGGAACTGGAGTACCTCTCTGTGGGTCTCTCCTGGTAATGTCTAGTGATTCTACACGCTAACCGAATAGCAACACATAATCCAAGACAAACAATTAGGATCACAAACAACACATCACCTATCATATGGGTAAGTGACAGTCCTAGATACACTAATTGTATCTTATTCCCATCCCAGTAATATTGGCTTTAATTTTCTGAAATCACCACAAACAACACATCACCTATCATATGGGTAAGTGACAGTCCTAGATACACTAATTGTATCTTATTCCCATCCCAGTAATATTGGCTTTAATTTTCTGAAATCACCTATCGACTAGTCCTGGTCTTCTAACTAAGCCTGGGAACTGTGGTTCTTATAACTTAACAAAGTCAAGATCGGCTGGCATGCACCGTGAAGGCGCCGTCAAATCCGGTCAACTTGACAAACTAGCTCACGCCTAAATGAGCTATGGAACCATACAGGGTAAAATTTTTATCTAAAACTTCTTCTGGTCACCACTTGCGTTCACCGTCACTGGGTTATAGCGGGTTTTCCCTCGCCAGTGGGATGGGGCGTCTAATGACCTTCCAAAGTTTTTAACTAAATGCCAGGCTCATGATATCACAATTATACCTATCTCAGTATATTTAACTATCTAAAAGAGGAACAGACAGTACAAACAAATACAGACAGACAAAACAAATGCAGACAACAGAAGCGCCTTAGGATTCTTAAAATGACCCTCTTTCGCAGAGGCTGGCTATGCCTATCTTACCTTAGAACGGACCCGCTGATGCCTCACAGGGAAGAGCAGAGTATAAGAGTACATAAAAGCTGTCTCTTACCTGGCCAGGTTTTGAAGTCTGCTGTTCCGAGGTGGCATCAGTTGATGTTCCGTTCGGCGGGTGCGATACCTCTTGCGACAAAATAGAGAGTCTCTGTTCGGAGCGCCACGTAATGTTACGTTCAAGTCACTAAGCGGACTTGGTCTGGCTTCTGTTGTCCGATTCCCAATTACTATATTCTAAGAGAAATCAATACACGCGACAAGGTGTGTAGCAAAACCTCAGAGAAACACACACTGAGCAGGGGGAGCTTCTGACCCCTGATTTTATTGAAAACTTTCATAGTTAGAGCATGCGCAGAACAGACAATTACCTAAGTTAAAAATAATGAGAACAGAAAATTTATGACCATGTACAAGGTTGAGTTCAGGGAGTATTTTATAGTTTTCTCAGTTCCCAGAGCCCCCCATGCAAAGCAGCACATTCCTTAGATAAGGAATAAGGGATAAGGAGAAGCCTTGCAAAAGCAATTACAGAAAAGTCCAGCGTTAAAGCGTTACTCTAACATACAGAAAATAAACCATAGTCTTTCAGAACTATGTTTCTTAAATCTGGATCTTCTCACTGCCATCCCTGTATATGATTTATGCTGCCATTCCTGATTATGATCCATGCGGCCATCCCTCTATATGACCCATGCTGCCATCCCTGTATATGATCCATGCTGCCATCCCTGTATATGATTTATGCTGCCATTCCTGATTATGATCCATGCGGCCATCCCTGTATATGACCCATGCTGCCATCCCTGTATATGATCCATGCTGCCATCCCTGTATATGATTTATGCTGCCATTCCTGATTATGATCCATGCTGCGATACCTGTATATGATCCATGTTGCAATATCTAAACAGATTTTATGCCGCCATCGCTGAATACAGTCCATGCGGCCATCCCTATATACCATTCATTCTGCCATATCTAAATATGACCCATGCTGCCATACTTGTATACAGCCCATGCTGCCATCCCTGTATACAGTCCATGCTGCCATACTTGTACACAGCCCATGCTGCCATCCCTGCATACAGTCCATGCTGCCATCCCTGTATACAGTCCATGCTGCCATCCCTGTATACAGTCCATGCTGCCATCCCTGTATACAGTCCATGCTGCCATCCCTGTATACAGTCCATGCTGCCATACTTGTATACAGCTCATGCTGCCATACTTGTATACAGCCCATGCTGCCATCCCTGTATACAGTCCATGCTGCCATCCCTGTATACAGTCCATGCTGCCATCCCTGTATACAGTCCATGCTGCCATCCCTGTATACAGTACATGCCATCCTGCCAAACCTCAATCCGATATCTATTAAAAAACCTAAATACTGACTTTCTTCCTCCGCAGAACAAAAATAAAGGCAGCTGCTGTTGGGGGATGCGGTATCCGCCTCCCTATAGTGTACAGCGCAAAAGGATCCACCAGTATAAGTGAGTTTTGCGGTTTCCCCGGGGGGGGGGGGGGACTCTTTTAGATTCCATTTGGGTTTTGATCCACTTTAAAATCATAGTAGGAGGGAGAGATAATTTAACCTCATTTTTAAACCTCCCCTCCCGATATATTGTATAGCACTGTGAGATGTCGCCTCTGTATAAAGTGTTTTTTTTCTCTCTCACTCCTGTCGCCGGCAAATGGACAATGAGGCCTTGCGTTACCCGTGAAGTCGATCTTCATGGAGGATGTGAGAGTATATCTCTGGCAGATTTAGCGGGAGTCGATCATCCGCATATATCTCCCTGTGAAAGACACTTCACGGATGGCGGCTTCCAAATAAGTCATCCTAGTGGACGAGAAGCGGCCGGAAGGTGCGCCCGCCATCGTTTTGATATTTCCTCTGTAGGAAGCTGTCAGGCTCTTCTCTTAATCTCCTGTTTCTCTTTAGGCATGAAATGAACTTTCTGTCATGGATTCCTCAGCAGAGAAAACCCCTATTATAGAATGACCAGTAATTGAGAGCTGCGAGACAGAGGCGGATATGCGACAAACCGCGTTTAATGGTGATGAACACAAACAAATATACATAGCACACACCAACCAGGCTGCTGTACAAATACACAAGTGAACATAATAACATACACGTGCTGACGTAACTGTACAAGAATACAGGTGAACACTACGTGCTACGGCTGCTGTACAGAAATATAGGTAAACCTAGAAAACATAAACACACTCAGGCTGCTGTACATATACACAGGTGGAGTCTGGAAACATATATGCATAGGGATCCAGTTAAAGTTCAAAAGCGGATAACAAGGCTGAGACAGGAAAAGCAAATCACAAGGCTGTGGCAGGGGTCCTGGGTTCTGGGTTAAGGATTCAGAGTTCAAGGTCTGGGTCTGGGTCTGGGAAGACAATGCAATGCTGATCCACTGGCTGCAGGGGTGGATCAGTTTAAAAAGGCCAAAAAGTGACACAGGTGCTGGCTAATTACTAGCACCTCTGCAGGAGAGGGCCACCTGCTGGTGCAGCAGGGGAAAGTCCAGGAAAGGGAGCCAGCCAAAAGCAGTGCAGAACAGATGCATGATCCCATGTTGCGGAGGAACAACATCAACAACATGTCAAAGAAAACAGTCCTACGAAAAGATCCACGGAACGGTAACAACCATGAAATCCTACAAACTGGACAAAAAGTGCGGAAAAAAAGTTGGTACATAAAAAACACGGGTCAGTGGTGGCCAAAAAAAGAAGGCTTTAGGCATATCTCCAAGACACTCAAAATTAAGCTCTTAATTAGATATCTTTAAATGTATTACAAGTTATGGGCTTCAGATCCCAGGCGAAACTAGATTCGCCCTGGATCTCGCGAATTTTTTCCAGTTTATCCCATCCCAACTAGAGGCAAGATCCTGGTCAAATCATCCTGCATGCCAATGTCACAAGCCTTGAAGGCGAATGCAAAACTCTTGGGACCGGACACAGACAATGACGGCCCACCTACAAAATTTCCCCAGCATATAAATGAAAAATCTTTATTAAACACACATACTGGATTGAAAATTGGCTGAAGGAGCGCGTGCGGAGAGTCGTGCTTATTAAAAACTAACCAACCGTCACGGTACTGGAGGGACAGTCCTGATTTGTCAGCTTCTGTCCCGCTATCCCCCTTAGATCATTGGAGACACTTAAATGTCCTGTATTGCTGGGGAATATCCTGCCGTGTCCCACAGTTGGATCTGCTGTTGACTCAGCATAATGACACAGGCGTCACATGACAGGCCATGTTGTATTCCTGTGTCACGCACAGGCCGGATTGCTGAAGGCAGAAGCTGGGATTATCCTACTCAACGCACTTCATACCATGCCTCCCAACTGTCCCGATTCCTCCGGGATTGCCCCGATTTTCCCCAGTGATCCCATGGTCCCGGAACGTTAATTACCGTCCCGGGACGCCCTGCGTCGTGTCGGTATGCCCAGTGCTGCCATGGCGCTGGGGCAGCGGCGCGCTGTGCATAGACGTTCCCTGGCCTCAAACCGCAGAGACTTGCGGGCGCGGGCAGAGGCAAGACTTCCAGTGCGGGAGCAAGGGGGGAGATCAAGAGACTTCCGGGAGGGCCGGCTGTCAGACGCTCGGCGGGGGGGGGGGCGGGGTTAAGAAACTTACAGCACAAATGAAAATGAAGATCCTTGAAGGCGGGCTGGAGGAGCTGCTGTCAATCTTCGAGCAGCGGGGCGGGGCAGACGTTCTTATGTGCTGATTTGTGCTGGCAGCAGACCCAGCAAGATTAGACCCCGCCCAGAAATATGTCTAGCCCCACCCCCTGCTCCCAGATAGGCTGAGGCTACTAAGGGGGCAGTGCTGGGAGTGACGGAATAGGATGGGGCGGGGCTGGGCTGGATAGTGAGGCTGCAGCCTGGCAAGTAGCCCAGACCCCCCATCCTGCTCCTGGACAACAAGTAAGATCACCTATTCTGTCTATGGTAATTTCCAATCTACACCCCCCTCCCCAGTTGTCAACCCTCACCTAAGTAGCCCCTCCCTGCCTTCCAATCCGCACCCACACCTAAACCCCCTCCCTAGCTTCCAATCCGCACCCCTTTGCCCCCCTCTCTAACCGCTGACCTACACTCCCACTTAAAGTGGACCAAAACCCAGGATTTTGACCTTTTGATCCTGGGTTTTGGTCTTTTCCCCCGGGGCACCCTGATCAGGAATGCCCCGCTACGTGAAACCCCCCCAAATTGCCCCAAGGAACTCACCTCTTTCCAGTCCTATGGGCGCATGCGCAGGCGCTCGTCCAATCAGCACACTCGCATATAAGCCGGTGTCTAAGCAGAGCAGCTCCAAGCATGCTGGCGACCACATCCCCCGCTTATCTCTAACGGAGTGTGCCAACACCGCCACCGCACAAATGGCTGGCGCGGGCACGCGTCCTGCTAGAGGGCTAGCTGGGATGCGGCCAGCGCATGCGCCGTTGGACCAGGAAGTAAGGTAAGTGAACAGGGTGACCTGGGAGGTTTCACACAGCGGGGCATCCCAGAATCAATCGGCCAAAACCCATGCTACACCAATTGGGCCGGGAATCTATAAGATTTGGGATGCCACGCCATGTAAAACCCCCAGGACGCCCCATACACTTATCTTTGTTCCCGGTCCAATGGCACATGCGCGAGATGCGGCCACGGCCTCATCCCCGCTATCCCTCTAGCAGGGCCCGTGCCAGACATTTGTGAATGGCCGGTGTGGGCACGCTTTCTGTTAGAGGGAAGTGGTGATGTAGCTGCCAGCTATCTGGGGGGTTTCACACAGCAGGGCATCCCCGATCGAGGTGCCCTGGGGGAAAGAACCAAAACCCAGGATAGTCAAAATCCACTTTAAAGTAAGATCAATGGCGTATGAGCTGCTGGGAGGAGAACCCGCACATATGCTGTGGGATTGCCAGGTGAAGTAAGAATTATTGTCATTCCAGGGGGGTTTCACACAGCGGGCATCCCAAATCAGTATACCAAGCTGGAGAGGAACCATCAACAAGATGAAGAGGTGAAATAACTGGGGGTGGCTCCTTTTTAAAAGTGTACAGTCTGTTAATTAAAGTTAAATATACGTTTCGATTTTTTTACATTTATTTTTATAATTTTTTTCTAAGGAAATGAGCTTCTCGGGTTCAGATGTGCATTTGTGTCAATGGGTGGGAAATATGGCGTGGCTGGGGGCGTGGCAGGGGGTGTGACCAGGGCGTGGCTTGTCCCTCTTTTATATCTTCAGAAGTTGGGAGGTATGTTCATACTAATAATCACATTGCACCCAGATTAAAGCTGTGGTAACTATTTCTTTAGCCAATGAGAGCAATAATGACGCTCACTACTGTGCTATACTCTAGGACCAGCCAGTTATCTACCCCTGGGGCATTACTAGTTATGGCTTCAGATCCCGGAAAAAAACTAGATTCCCCCTGGATCTCGCGAATTTATTCCAGTTCACCCCGTTCTAACTAGTGGCAAGATCCTGGTCAAATCATCCTGCATGCCAATGTCACGAGTCTTAAAGCGAATGCAAAACTCTTGGCAGACACAGACAATGACGGCACACCTGCAAAATTTCACAGTATATAAACAGAAAATCTTTATTAAACACACATACTGGATTGAAAATTGGCTGAAGGAGCGTGTGCGGAGAGTCGTGCTTATTAAAAACTGACCAACCGTCACGGTACTGGAGGGACAGTCCCGATTTGTCAGCTTCTGTCCCGCTGTCCCCCTTAGATCATTGGAGACACTTAAATGTCCTGTATTGCTGGGGAATATTCTGCCGTGTCCCACAATTGGATCTCCGGTTGACTCAGCATAATGACACAGGCGTCACATGACAGGCCATGTTGTATTCCTGTGTCACGCACAGGCCGGATTGCTGAAGGCAGAAGCTGGGATTATCCTACTCAACGCACTTCATACTGATAATCACATTGCACCCAGATTAAAGCTGGTGGCACCTAAGGTAACTATTTCTTTAGCCAATGAGAGCAATAATGACGCTCACTACTGTGCTATACTCTAGGACCAGCTGATTATCTACCCCTGCGGCATTGCTAGTTATGGCTTCAGATCCCGGAAAAAAATAGATTCGCCCTGGATCTCGCGAATTTATTCCAGTTCACCCCGTCCTAACTAGTGGCAAGATCCTGGTCAAATCATCCTGCATGCCAAAAGTGAATGCAAAACTCTTGGGACCAGACACATCCAATGACGGCCCGCCTACAAAATTTCACAGTATATAAACAGAAAATCTTTATTGAACACACATACTGGATTGAAAATTGGCTGAAGGAGCGTGTGCGGAGAGTCGTGCTTAAAAACTGACCAACCGTCACGGTACTGGAGGGACAGTCCCGATTTGTCAGCTTCTGTCCCGCTGTCCCCCTTAGATCATTGGAGACACTTAAATGTCCTGTATTGCTGGGGAATATTCTGCCGTGTCCCACAGTTGGATCTTCGGTTGACTCAGCATAATGACACAGGTGTCACATGACAGGCCATGTTGTATTCCTGTGTCACGCACAGGCCGGATTGCTGAAGGCAGAAACTGGGATTATCCTACTCAACGCACCTCATACTGATAATCACATTGCACCCAGATTAAAGCTGGTGGTATCTAAGGTAATTCTTTCTTTAGCCAATGAGAGCAATAATGACACTCACTAATGTGCTATACTCTAGGGCCAGATGATTATCTACCCCTGGGGCATTACTAGTTATGGCTTCCGATCCCGTAAAAAACTAGATCCAACCTGGATATTGCAAATTCACTCCAGTTCACACCGTCCTAACTAGAGGCAAGATCCTGGTCAAATCATCCTGCATGCCAATGTCATGAGCCTTGAAGGCGAATGCAAAACTCTTGGGACCAGACACAGTCAATGACGGCCCACCTACAAAATTTCACAGTATATAAATGGGAAATCTTTATTAAACACACATACTGGATTGAAAATTGGCTGAAGGAGCGCGTGCGGAGAATCGTGTTTATGATAAACTGACCAACCCTCACGGTACTGGCGGGACAGTCCCGATTTGAGAGCTTCTGTCCCTCTGTCCCCCTCAGATCATTGGAGACACTTCAATGTCCTGTATTGCTGGGGAATATACTGCTGTGTCCCAAAGTTGGATCTGCGGTTGACTCAGCACAATGACACAGGCGTCACATGACATCCTGTGTGTATTCCTGTGTCACGCACAGGCCGGATTGCTGAAAGCAGATGCTGGGATTATCCTACTCAACGCACCTCATACTGATAATCACTTTGCACCCAGATTAACGCTGGTGGCATCTAAGGTAATTATTTCTTTAGCCAATGAGAGCAATAATGACACTCACTAATGTGCTATACTCCAGGGCCAGACGATTATCTACCCCTGGGGCATTACTAGTTATGGCTTCCTATCCCGTAAAAAACTAGATAAACCTGGATATTGCAAATTCACTCCAGTTCACCCCGTCCTAACTAGAGGCATCCTCTACGCCAATGTCCCAAGCCTTGAAGGTGAATGCAAAACTCTTGGGACCAGACACAGTCAATGACGGCCCATCTACAAAATTTCACAGTATATAAATGGAAAATCTTTACACACATACTGGATTGACAATTGGGAGAAGTGTGTACGGAGAGTCGTGGTTATTATAAACTGACCAACCGTCACGGTACTGGAGGGACAGTCCTGATTTGTCAGCTTCTGTCCCGCTATCCCCCTCAGATCACTGGAGACACTTAAATGTCCTGTATTGCTGGAGAATATCCTGCCGTGTCCCACAGTTGGATCTGCTGTTGACTCAGCATAATGACACAGGCGTCACATGACAGCCCGTGTCCGATTCCCGTGTCACCCACAGGCCGGGGAGCTGTAGGCAAAGCTGGGATTATGCTACTCAATACGTCTCATACTGATAGTCACATTGCACCCAGATTAACACTGGTGGCACCTAAGGTAACTATTTCTTTAGCTAATGAGAGCAATAATGACTCTCACTACTGTGCAATACTCCAGGGCCAGACGATTATCGACCACTGGGGCATCCTGATTTGAGATACCCTGATGTGTGTAACTCCACAGACAGCCGTAATATTTCACTATTCCATCAGACTTACAGAAGATTTGTGGGCCACGGACGCATCCCAGATGTCTTACAGGTCAGACACACTTCTGTGCCCAGCAAGTCCCTTGGACATCTTACAAGTTAAAAAGAAAAAAAAATACATTACGGTGTCTTTCTCCTCCTGTCCCCCACCGGGTGGTGTTGTCCTCTCTTGAGGTCTGCCAGGTGATAAGGAAATATAGGTTTAAAACTTAACCAATGTAGATAAATGGACAATTTCCCCGACAAAGGTCAGGGACTTCCTTGTCCAGTGGGTGCCGGCCTACTGATTCTGGGGGTGGCAGCATCTGTAATGAGGGGGGGCAGAGGCTGCTCCTCCTTTATTGGTGCACCACCAAGCTAAAACAGTACCGCCGGGGCAGGAACCTTTTATACCTTAGAGGAGGAGCCTCTTTGGAAATCCCACATGTGACTAATGAGTTCACTGGTGGAGAGGCACATGGAGGGTTTGCCAAAGATTTTCTGAGGAATCCCCCTACATGTCCCTCCCCTCCAGTGACATCATTAGTCACATGGCAGGATTCCACAGAGGCTCCTCCTCTGTGCTATAAATTGTTCCTTCCCTGGCAGCCTGGCATTAACATGGGTCAGCAAGGAAGGAGGAGGAGGGGACCCGTGTCTCCCTTCAATACAGATGCCGGAGGGGCAGCTGCAAAAGCTTTTGTCATCCCAACACCAGTACCCACCAGTCCAGGATGGATCCCCCACCTGGACCCCCCACTTCCCTCTAACAGGGAGCGTGCCCGCAACAGCCATTCACAAATCCTGCTAAAGGGATGCAGGGGCTGCTCACACATGCAACATTGGACCGGGAACGTGCGTTTTCGGGTGACCTTCGGGGTCTCACACAGCCGGGAAATTGTGTTGGCCCGGCGGTAGCGAGTATGCCTGCCCTGGGTGGGCTTTGGTCCACTTTAAACTAAATGGCAAAATAGGCAGTAGGAAGATATGGGAGATCTGCATTTATAATAGTACTTTCTACCCGGTCTGTAATTACTACTTTGTACAGCGCTACGGAAGATGATGGCGCTATATATATATAAACAATAATAATAATAATCTAAATGAACAAAAAGAAAGAACAATAAAATAAGGAGAGAAATGTTCATATAGAGGAGGATTATTAGCAAACAGGGGAACAAGAAAATGTTGGAGGGACAATAGGAAAAAGATAGTCTATGTACTGTATGTTTCTACCCTGTCTGTAATTACTACTTGGTACAGCGCTACGGAAGATGATGGCGCTATATAAATAAACAATAATTATAATAATAATAATCTAAAGGAACAAAAAGGAAGAACAATAAAATAAAGAGGGAAAGGTTCATATAGAGGAGGATTATTAGCAAACAAGGGAACGGGAAATTGCTGGAGGGACAATAGGAAAAAGATAGTCTATGTACTGTATGTTTCTACCCTGTCTGTAATTACTACTTGGTACAGCGCTACGGAAGATGATGGCGCTTTATAAATAAACAATAATTATAATAATAATAATCTAAAGGAACAAATAGGAAGAACAATAAAATAAAGAGGGAAAGGCTCATATAGAGGAGGATTATTAGCAAACGGGGAATAGAAAATTGCTAGAGGGACAATGGGAAAAAGATAGTCTATGTACTGTATGTTTCTACCCTGTCTGTAATTACTACTTTGTACAGTGCTACGGAAGATGATGGCGCTTTATAAATAAACAATAATTATAATAATCTAAAGGAACAAATAGGAAGAACAATAAAATAAAGAGGGAAAGGTTCATATAGAGGAGGATTATTAGCAAACAGGGGAACAGGAAATTGCTGGAGGGACAATGGGAAAAAGATAGTCTATGTACTGTATGTTTCTACCCTGTCTGTAATTACTACTTTGTACAGCGCTACGGAAGATGATGGCGCTTTATAAATAAACAATAATTATAATAATAATAATCTAAAGGAACAAATAGGAAGAACAATAAAATAAAGAGAGAAAGGTTCATATAGAGGATTATTAGCAAACAGGAGAACAGGAAATTGCTGGAGGGACAATAGGAAAAAGAGAAGCAACAGAGAGAGAAAAAGAAAGGAAACAAGTTCATTCTATGAAAAGAAGTTCACCAGCTGCCTGCGTATTTTTTACCCAATTTTTTTTCATCTGTCTTCGACTCCGCGCAGCATAATCATCATATGAATGGCATTGTGCCCCTGGTCACTCAATGTTCTTCCTCACATGAATGTCAGGCGGGATAAACACGGCCATTTTTTCTGCTGGAATAATATCCTGCTTGAAATTCCGTTATTAAATATTCAATTTCATGATCCTCGGGTTCTCCGTGGATGCATCAATTATGCATGACACCGAAAATGAACCCCGGCACCTGCCATGAAATATTTATGGCCACCTTTGCTTTCCTCATTTAGGAGAGCGTTACCCGCCGGAAGGGGGGAGGAGCGCGTTCATTAGTTTATTCGGATAATTGCTGCGGCTTAATTATTAAGCACCAATTCGGAGCTTTACATATTAAATGCGGTTACCTTGTTAGAGCCTGGCCCCGGACATGGAGGAGCGGAGCGCAGGGAGGCGTGCGGCGGTCTACTCTTACGAGTGATGAATTACGGCCATTTACACCTTCCTGAGTGAAGATAAATGATACATTGTGCTACAAACGCACAAACCCACAGTGCGCTCAGAATGAAGCTCCTACACAATCTTACAATGTTACGCTGTAATTGCAAACACGCAGGGCCGGCTCCAGGTTTGTGGGGGCCCTTGGGCAAGAGAGTCTTAGTGGGCCCCAAAGTAGTGAGTCACCTTTCAGCTCCACTGCCACTAATGGGTTGTCCCCTGCTGCTGATCGCCCTCCAGTCCTTATTGCCTTCCCTATAGCCACCAATCATCCTCCAATCCTTATTGCCTTTCCTATAGCCACCAATCATCTTCCAGTCCTTATTGCCTTTCCTATAGCCACCAATCATCCTCCAGTCCTTATTGCCTTTCCTATAGCCACCAATCATCTTCCAGTCCTTATTGCCTTTCCTATAGCCACCAATCATCCTCCAGTCCTTATTGCCTTCCCTATAGCCACCAATCATCCTCCAGTCCTTATTGCCTTCCCTATAGCCACCAATCATCCCCCAGTCCTTATTGCCTTCCCTATAGCCACCAATCACCCTCCAGTCCATATTGCCTTCCCTATAGCCACCAATCGTCCTATATTCCTTATTGCCTTCCCTATAGCCACCAATCACCCTCCAGTCCTTATTGCCTTCCCTATAGCCACCAATCATCCCCCAGTCCTTATTGCCTTCCCTATAGCCACCAATCACCCTCCAGTCCTTATTGTCTTCCCTGTAGCCACCAATCACCCTCCAGTCCTTATTGCCTTCCCTATAGCCACTAATCGCCCTCTAGTCCTTATTGCCTTCCCTATAGCCACCAATCACCCTCCAGTCCTTATTGGCTTCCCTATAGCCACCAATCACCCTCCAGTCCTTATTGCCTTCCCTATAGCCACCAATTATCCTCCTGTCCTTATTGCCTTCCCTATAGCCACCAATCACCCTCCAGTCCTTATTGCCTTCCCTATAGCCACCAATCACCCCCCAGTCCTTATTGCCTTCCCTATAGCCACTAATCGTCCTCTAGTCCTTATTGACTTCCCTATAGCCACCAATCACCCTCCAGTCCTTATTGCCTTCCCTATAGCCACCAATCACCCTCCAGTCCTTATTGCCTTCCCTATAGCCACCAATCACCCTCCAGTCCTTATTGCCTTCCCTATAGCCACCAATCGCCCTTCTGTCCTTATTGCCTTCCCTATAGCCACCAATCACCCTCCAGTCCTTATTGCCTTCCCTATAGCCACCAATCACCCTCCAGTCCTTATTGCCTTCCCTATAGCCACCAATCACCCTCCAGTCTTTATTGCCTTCCCTATAGCCACTAATCGTCCTCTAGTCCTTATTGCCTTCCCTATAGCCACCAATCACCCTCCAGTCCATATTGCCTTCCCTATAGCCACCAATCACCCTCCAGTCCTTATTGCCTTACCTATAGCCACCAATCACCCTCCAGTCCTTATTGCCTTACCTATAGCCACCAATCACCCTCCAGTCCTTATTGCCTTACCTATAGCCACTAATCGTCCTCTAGTCCTTATTGCCTTCCCTATAGCCACCAATCACCCTCCAGTCCTTATTGCCTTCCCTATAGCCACCAATCACCCTCCAGTCCTTATTGCCTTCCCTATAGCCACCAATCACCCTCCAGTCCTTATTGCCTTACCTATAGCCACCAATCATCCTCCAGTCCTTATTGCCTTACCTATAGCCACCAATCACCCTCCAGTCCTTATTGCCTTCCCTATAGCCACTAATCGTCCTCTAGTCCTTATTGCCTTCCCTATAGCCACTAATCACCCTCCAGTCCTTATTGCCTTCCCTATAGCCACCAATCACCCTCCAGTCTTTATTGCCTTCCCTATAGCCACTAATCGTCCTCTAGTCCTTATTGCCTTCCCTATAGCCACCAATCACCCTCCAGTCCTTATTGCCTTCCCTAAAGCCACTAATCGTCCTCTAGTCCTTATTGCCTTCCCTATAGCCACCAATCACCCTCCAGTCCTTATTGCCTTCCCTATAGCCACCAATCACCCACCAGTCCTTATTGCCTTCCCTATAGCCACTAATCGTCCTCTAGTCCTTATTGCCTTCCCTATAGCCACCAATCACCCTCCAGTCCATATTGCCTTCCCTATAGCTACCAATCACCCTTCTGTCCTTATTGCCTTCCCTATAGCCACCAATCACCCTCCAGTTCTTACTGCCTTACCTATAGCCACCAATCACCCTCCAGTCCATATTGCCTTCCCTATAGCCACCAATCACCCTTCTGTCCTTATTGCCTTCCTTATAGCCACCAATCACCCTCCAGTCCATATTGCCTTCCCTATAGCCACCAATCGCCCTTCTGTCATTATTGCCTTCCCTATAGCCACCAATCATCCTCCAGTCCTTATTTCCTTCCCTATAGCTACCAATCACCCTCCAGTCCTTATTTTCTTCTCTATAGCTACCAATCACCCTCCAGTCCTTATTGCCTTCCCTATAGCCACCAATCATCCTCCAGTCCTTATTGCCTTCCCTATAGCCACCAATCACCCTCCAGTCCTTATTGCCTTCCCTATAGCCACCAATCATCCTCCAGTCCTTATTGCCTTCCCTATAGCCACCAATCGCCCTCCCGTCCTTATTGCCTTGCCTATAGCCACCAATCACCCTCCAGTCCTTATTGCCTTCCCTATAGCCACCAATCATCCTCCTGTCCTTATTGTCTTCCCTACAGCCACCAATCACCCTCCAGTCCTTATTGCCTTACCTATAGCCACTAATCGTCCTCTAGTCCTTATTGCCTTCCCTATAGCCACCAATCACCCTCCAGTCCTTATTTCCTTCCCTATAGCTACCAATCACCCTCCAGTCCTTATTGCCTTCCCTATAGCCACCAATCACCCTCCAGTCCTTATTGCCTTCCCTATAGCCACCAATCACCCTCCAGTCCTTATTGCCTTCCCTATAGCCACCAATCACCCTCCAGTCCTTATTGCCTTACCTATAGCCACTAATCGTCCTCTAGTCCTTATTGCCTTCCCTATAGCCACCAATCACCCTCCAGTCCTTATTGCCTTACCTATAGCCACTAATCGTCCTCTAGTCCTTATTGCCTTCCCTATAGCCACCAATCACCCTCCAGTCCTTATTGCCTTCCCTATAGCCACCAATCATCCTCCAGTCCTTATTTCCTTCCCTATAGCTACCAATCACCCTCCAGTCCTTATTTCCTTCCCTATAGCTACCAATCATCCTCCAGTCCTTATTGCCTTCCCTATAGCCACCAATCATCCTCCAGTCCTTATTGCCTTACCTATAGCCACCAATCACCCTCCAGTCCTTATTGCCTTCCCTATAGTCACCAATCACCCTCCAGTCCTTATTGCCTTCCCTATAGCCACCAATCATCCTCCAGTCCTTATTTCCTTCCCTATAGCTACCAATCACCCTCCAGTCCTTATTGCCTTCCCTATAGCCACCAACCACCCTCCAGTCCTTATTGCCTTCCCTATAGCCACCAATCACCCTCCAGTCCTTATTACCTTCCCTATAGCCACCAATCACCCTCCCATCCCTATTGCCTTCCCTATAGCCACCAATCATCCTCTAGTCCTAACATGGCCAAGTGTGAGCCTGAGTGGGCCCCTGAAGATGCCAGAGGCCCTGGCAATTGCCCAGGTTTGCCATGTGCTGGCACCGGCCCTGCGCACAATCCTGTTGTAAACTTGGTGTTGAGAGGCAAATCCCGGAAACCTATTGATAATGTTATTGAAGTCCATTGTCCAGCACTCAGCTATGTCTAAAATTGCTCTTTATCCGTCCAAGTTAAAATACACAGGTTCCATCACAGATATAAAAACTCACTTGTCTCCACTGACGGGTTTCGGGACGCACATTGTGACCTTAGTCATATCACTTTCATTGTCTAGCGGGTGTAAATTTCCACGTGGCTCTGAACCAGCCCCTGGGTGGACAATGAAAGTCAATGGCAGTTTTCTTTCCTGAAAAAGGGGTGAGAATTGTCACCTGGCTCTGAATAGATCCAAAGGTGTCCAAGTACCACCTAACTTAAAGGAGGACCATTGCGCGTCAATTGGGTTAAACCAGCCCTTCAGCATGATTTAATAAAAAACCCAAACCCTTAGAAATTATTCCCCAGCATCTAAAATTAATATAGTTTAAGTTTTTAGTCACTAACTTATTATTCTTTCCCCCACTGGCCTGCAACTCTGTTCAGGACTCTAGGATACGGGCACCACCATCTTGACTCAGAAGTATCACATACTGAGGAGAGGAGAGCCGGATAAAGTACAGGGGGGCGGTGTTATAGCTGTGCTTTGCACAGACAGAGCAGAGTTGGGGTCAGGGAAAGGACAGCAATCCCAGTATGCAGAGAGAAGATACTTCCTGTTTGCAGGCTGCCTGATGCTCTATGAGCCGCCATCTTGGATGTTTAAAAGCTCATAACATGCAGTAGATGCAGGTAGGATGATTTTTAATGTGAGCAATCTGTATGTACAGGGTGTGGGAAACATATAAAGTAGGCTCTTATTCAGGGTGAGGGTCCGGATTAATGTGAGCAATCTGTATGTACATGGGGGGGGGCACATAAGTTAGGCTCTTATTCAGGGTGAAGGTCCGTATTAATGTGGGCAATCTGTATGTACAGGGTGTGGGAAACATATAAAATAGGCTCTTATTCAGGGTGAGGGTCCGGATTAATGTGGGCAATCTGTATGTACAGGGTGTGGGAAACATATAAGATAGGCTCTTATTCAGGGTGAAGGTCCGGATTAATGTGGGCAATCTGTATGTGCAGGGTGTGGGAAACATATAAAATAGGCTAAGACTCAGACTGACTCTTCTAGAATGTGTCAGCTCTTATATAACCTCTGTTGATGATGTCACTCTCCCACAGCAGCCTCTAGTGGTTAACTCCGGCACTGATGTAATGTATTATGCAGCTAGGCTGTGTTATGCAGGGTTTTCTATGAGAGATTAGGTAACCCCAGTTTTTACCTGGGCCACATATCCTCCTATACCCCCTCTTATACCCTTATACCCTCTTATACCCTTTCCTATATCTCCTCCTATATCATCTCCTATACCTCCTCTTATATCTCCTCCTATACCTCCTCCTATATATCCTCCTATACCCCCCTCCTATATCTCCTCCTATATTTCCTCCTATATCTCCTCCTATATCTCCTCCTATATTTCCTCCTATATCTCCTCCTATACCTCCTCCTATATCATCTCCTATACCTCCTCCTATATCTCCTCCTATACCTCCTCCTATATCTCCTCCTATATCTCCTCCTATATTTCATCCTATATATCATCCTATATTTCATCCTATATATCCTCCTATATCTCCTCCTACATTTCCTCCTATATCATCTCCTATACTTCCTCCTATATATCCTCCTATACCTCCTCCTATATCTCCTCCTATACCTCCTCCTATATCTCCTCCTATATTTCCTCCTATACCTCCTCCTATATCTCCTCCTATATTTCATCCTATATATCCTCCTATATCTCCTCCTATATTTCATCCTATATCATCTCCTATACTTCCTCCTATATCTCCTCCTATACCCCCTCCTATATTTCCTCCTATATCTCCTCCTATATCTCGTCTTATACCTCCTCCTATACCTCCTCCTATATTTCCTCCTATACCTCCTCCTATACCTCCTCCTATATCTCCTTCTATATCTCCTCCTATATCTCCTCCTATATCTCCTTCTATATCTCCTCCTATACCTCCTCCTATATCTCCTTCTATATCTCCTTCTATATCTCCTCCTATATCTCCTCCTATATCTCCTTCTATATCTCCTCCTATACCTCCTCCTACATCTACTCCTATACCTCCTCCTACATCT
This sequence comes from Gastrophryne carolinensis, assembly GCA_027917425.1. Lineage (NCBI taxonomy): Eukaryota > Metazoa > Chordata > Amphibia > Anura > Microhylidae > Gastrophryne > Gastrophryne carolinensis. Next base: position 256,427,222 of record CM051240.1, read on the forward strand.
ACTCCTATAGCTTCTCCTATACCTCCTCCTATATCTCCTCCTATACCTCCTCCTATACCTCCTCCTATAATTCCTCCTATATCTCTTCCACAAGGGGAGAGCACAGCGCCGTCTGCACTCATAGTAAAAGAAAGCCTGGACTACTCCCCCCCCCCCCAACACTGTATCGGTCTTGTGACCAATTGTGGTCAATGGGTCGTGGTAGGGAATGGCATGCGCATACAGAGGAGACAAACTTTACAGTGTTCTCTCCATCGCAGCACTGTACATCGCAGAATGCTGTGAGCTATCTGTGACCTGTTTAGATTTCAATAGCAGGCACATTGCTTTACAATGTATCACAGCTGATTACAATTGAAACAATAATGATACATTAGCAGCTTCTTTGCTTTAACAATGTAACACTCACCAGGGAGCTGAAAGGCTTTTCAACCTCCTGCAGGAGGGAGAGATAATGTGTTTTTAAAGTGGCCCAAAACCCACGCCGATCAGCCTGGGAATCTATAAGATTTCCAGGCTGATCTATTCCCTCCCCCCGGGGCATCCAAAACCGGGATGCCCTGCTGTGTGAAACCCCCCTGGCCACCCCATACACTTACCTTGTTTCCCAGTCCAACAGCGCATGCACGAGCCGCAGATGCATCCCCCCTTTCCCTCTAGCAGGGCGTGTGCCCTCACCCGGCATTTGTGACTGGCGCTTGGAGCCGCTGGCCTTAGACTAAGGCTTAGACAACGCAACGTCAGCGGCTCCGAGCGCTGATTGGCCGAGTGACCGTGCATGTGCCGTAGGACCGTGAAGAGGTGAGTTGGCGTCGGCGATCTGGGGGGTTTCACAAAGCAGGGCATCGGACCAAAACCCGGGATAACATTTTTTTCTATTACACGTTTATAGCGAGATTATGGCTAAGAATTTTTTGTCTTTGCTGTGATATTGGGGCACATTTATGATTGTTTGTTGCACTAGAGTTAGGAAAACACTGATTACAGCACTTGCACTTTACACTGCTCTTCACACTGTATATTTCTATAATGACTTTATAGATTTTACTTCATTCTTAATTGGCACCTATTGTATACAATCAGCATCGCTGGTAATATATTATAACATTCATTCTCCAATATGAAATGGGTTTAAGACTTATGGAATTGAGAGCCTGTTTTTTTTGTTTCACCTTAGTTTGTGTCTTTTGGGGAGGCCGATTCATTAATAGCGCCAGGTAGCGACAGATGAGCGACAGTAGCGTTATTTTCACAGCGCCCGCTAGTATTCGCTGTGCTTGGCCGTTGTTCGGTTGTTGACAGCGACTCAGTTGGTGTGCGGTAATGTTGAATACGGGGTTAGGAGTCGCTGTTTGACAGGTTCCGCGCTGTATGGGAGCGCATGACAGCGAACGGCCATAGCGAACTGCTCCCAGCATATTCATTAACAAATCACGCTCCAAAAATTCTCGCGCTGTGAAATGCATGTTTAAACCCCAGAGCGCTGGCGGCGATGGGTTAAAAGTAGTTTTTTAACCCCCAAACAACCATATTTTTAGGAAAAAAAAAACACGTTTTTCAAAACATTTAGTAATATGAATACATTAATATCAGACCTGTAATATCAATTCTGCACAATTTTTTTTTTTTTTTTTTTACCTTAAAAAAAAATCCTAACATTGCAAAAGTGGTCACAGAATTTTTGACATTTAAAAAAAAAAAAATTAATAGCAATTAATTATGAATATTTAAAGATTGCTCCATTGAAATGCATTGGAGAGCGCCAGGTAGCAAGAGGTCATACCCGTCGCTGTTCAAGGTCGCTCGCTGGCGCTGTGGGGTGAGGCAGGAATAATGATGAATGATTCACTATCTGGCGCTCTGTCAGTCACTAAGCAGGATCGGCTTGATAAATGTGTGATTGCAGAGGGGAGCCGGTGTTCTCATTACCGTTCGCTCACCATTCGCTACCTGGCGCTATCCCTTGTTAAATAAGGGCCTATGTTTTTTAATGTGTCTTATATGTTGTTGGAGAAACTGTGAGTTTTTGGTCTGTAGGTAACACTTTTTTTATATGAAGAAAATTAGAATCACATTTTAATTTTTGGAGTGCGTTTAACTATTGTGGGGCTTAGATGGGGTACTTCTAGAGCCTTTACATTGTTTACATGTTCTAAGAGTGGCCCCCACAGACCTGCACCTTTTATTGTATATTCACAGGCTGTCCAAAACCCAGGATAGTCAAATTTATAGCACTGTGAGATCTATTGCCTCTGTAGCATGTGAATTCCCACACAGCCATCCCACCCTGGTGAAGTGGTTCCTCCACGCAACGCGTCGGCAGGCTGAGTGTATGGGGGACCCCTGGCTACAGATGACTTGCTAAAACGGTGATGTAATACCTTCCTTAATTACAAATGTATTATAATGTACTTCTGGCCAGTGTCCTTTGATCTGCCTTAGAGCAGGCACTCATGCACAGTGTTCACACATGCCTTTTGGTATACCGTATATACTCGAGTATAAGCCGAGTTTTTCAGCCCACTTTTTGGGCTGAAAAAAGCCGCCTCGGCTTATACTTGAGTCAGTGAAATGGAGGAGACATGCCCATTCATTTCCCGCCCCCGTGCCGGCTCCCGCACTCATCCTCTGTCACTTCCCGGGGCTTCTGCTGGTGCCTGCTGCCTGGGAAAGTGCAGGCGTGTACTCCGCGGTGGATCGCCTACTAGCAGGGCGCCTCTCCCCCCTCTCCTGCCCCGCCACGTGAGCCGCTGTCATTACCGGTATAACTGCAGAGCAGCGGCAATCGGCGATCCTTCGCCGCTCCTGCCACCTCCGTCGGCTGCACCGCTACTTCGGGCTCCCGCCCCTCTACTCCTCGACAGGTTGCCACATCGGAGATCGGGGCCGGGGCTGTCAGTTCACCGCTTACCTCTTCCTGCTGCAGGTAACTCTCCGGCGGCTCCGCTTCTCTCCGCCTCCTTTCTCCACCGGCCCCCACTGCCGCACGTGTCGCCGGCTTCTGCTTTACAGGCGCCATGTTGCTGCCTCTCCCTCCAGTGCTAGAAGGTCCCTCAGGGGGGAAGTAGTGGCGGATCTTGACACTCTGGGTGCTCCCCGCTGACACCCGGCTCTTCCTTCGTTTAGACATAGGGAAATTCGGCACCTATTGAGGCTAAAGATGGGTCTTTCCAGACACTTTGGGCGTGGTTTAATGACAAAAAATGTCCCTCTTTACTGTTTCCAAAAGTTGGGAGGTATGAGTCTGTGCCGTCTATTACGGCTAAGCATCAGTGGCTCAGAAGCATAAGGGTAGAGTTCTGTGCCCTAATGGTTGAGGAAGCGCGTTCATGACTGCAAGCAAAGGCACATGGTAAAGCAGACCAAATTCTGTATCAGCCCGTTGATTCCTCAAATCAACTCCAATTCCAATTGAAAAAAGCCGCCTCGGCTTATACTCGAGTCAATAACTTGTTCCATTTTTTTGTGGTAAAATTAGGTGCCTCGGCCTATATTCGGGTCGGCCTATACTCGAGTATATACGGTAATTACTATTTGCACAGTATCTCTCTTTTTCCCTTCAAGTATATCGCACATAGCACTTTCTCTTTTTGTCAATTGTTTTTTATCTGTATGTTTATCAATTGCAGGTGGATATAACAATATTCACCTGCCTACTATTCTCACTGGCACTTAGTACTGTGTATATTTATATTTATATTATTGACTTACAAGATTAGGAAGGATATTTTTACATTTATATTTATATATTTAAATCCCTTGTGTGGGAAACCCCCCTTTTTGTCATTGTGTCTATGTATTTTAAATTGTTAATTGTCTTGTGAATTTATGTTTATTTTTCTTATGAGTCTCTTTAATACAAATAAAATTTGATACTATTTTTGTATATAGTCTTTTGAATGTTCTTGTGGGTTGAGTGCGGACCATCTGAGGGCCTGCGGGGGGATTTTCAGAGCACCCCCAAATTGTGTTTGTTTACTGTTTAGACGGGCACGGACGGGTCCAGCACCCCCGTTATTTATATTGTTGGGCTGTACGTATCTACTTTTGTTGAATTCCCACCAGGTGGACAACTGATTAGTTGCCAGCGGTCCTGTAGGTTAACTAAGCTGTTGCCAGTGATGGCAAGCCTGGTATGGCTTTCTGCCCAAGCTTGGGCTCACTTTGGGATCACTGGAGGTCCGCTTTAAGGGATACTGCAGGAAGTGGTAGACGAAGGTGTCCCCTGATGAATATTTGGGGGGGGGTTCTCTCGCCTTCCCTAACAATGGATTGGGCGGGAGTACAAAAGGTTGGGGTAGTTTTCACTATACCTTGTTGTTAAAATTATCCTAATTCATTTTTTCTGGCATGGTATATATGAATTGCACCAAATACAGTAAATATATGTATAATACACCACTGATGGTAAATAAATAGTTTCAATCACAGCAGTTCAAGTCTTGGGTTTTCATTTATTTCTTGCGACTCCTATACATGCTGTTAGGTCACCTTTTAGCAAGTGTTATGTTTGTAGCAAGTGATTCACAGTTGTAGCAAGTGGTTTATACCCTTTAAGGTGTAGACGCGTTTCGCACTACATGTGCTTCTTGTAACGCTCTGGGTACTCTAATGTCACGCTCAGATAACTCCAGCCCTCCAGGTAAGCCCTCAACCCCCAATCTCAGCAGCCAGCTTCACCTGTAGGAGCCCCCGCTTGCCGGGATGCAGTACACGCCTGCCCGGGATCGGTTGCCCCCAGGACTTCAATGGCTCAAAGGATGGGAGTTTACTGTTTGGAGGTCTGAAGAACCAATAGCTGGGAGCGGAATCAGAGCGAGTCCAAGGTTGGAGCGAGTTTAGCGGGAAGTTCAAAGATAGGCCAGAGGTCGACACGGGGTAATTAGAGATCGCAGCGGTACAGAACGATGAGGCAGCTCGAGGTCGGGGTACGAAGCAGGGGTCGGCAACGGAGATCAGACAGAGAATGGTCGGTTTTCGGGCAAGGGTCGGCAATGAAGATCAAACGGAGTATAATACAAGACAAACTAGGTACAAGGCGAATGATGGGGTAAAGCTTTATAGGGACCAGACATGATTGGAGAGAGCGTGATTGGTGCAACTTTGAAACAGAACCAAAGGGGCGTATAGCCCAAAAATCCTTTACCTGGGCTCATTTAGCCCCATATACCTAGGGCTCATTGGCCCTTAACTCAGCCTCCGGCGGGCGCGCGCGAGCACGAGAAGCGGGGACGCAGGGGAGAGGGAGGAGGGCGGCCGTGCTCGGCGCCGCACGAGGCGCCGCTCGGCGCGGCCGCCTAGCAGGGACTGCTGCAGGCCGGAGACGGCGCTGGAACGGGGCCCAGGTAAGCGAGTTCTGACACTTCTTCAGTACACCATTTTACTACAATACAGAAATCATAATCTTAATTAATCCATTATGCACTTCTTACATGCTGTGCAGTTTATTCCTAATGTTGTGAGTGCACTTACTTGCAAGCTTTGGAATTTTTCGCATATCTAAATATGCTTTTTCAATCCAAGTACAGTTTGTCATTGTATAGAGGGGTTCACTGTATGAGCATATACTAGGAACATAGGCCTTATTTGAAAATGAGTGTTTTTTACCTTTATACGCCTCCATCATGTCCCCAGATGAATCATGTCCATAAGGTTATCTCTCTGGTTACTAAAGCTTAATTACGAGTCTCAGTAGCCGCATATTAGAATAACTAAATGTTCCCGTAACCCTTTGTAATCCGTCCGGGCTCTTTGGTGGTTACAAGTTATAGAAGGTCCGGCGTCACTCGGGGGGTTAATGACACAATTTCATGCCCACTTGGGTTTTTCAATCGGCTTTGGCCCCGGGGGCCACAAGTAAATGCTTCATTTTTACAGCTTGAAGGGGAGTCTTGACATCACAATTAATCTGCTTCCCGGAGTTTTGTCATCAGCGATGACCTTGCGCGAGGATGAGGTGACTTCTCGGGGGAGGAAGGGGGCGGGGGCGCTTTTAGATCTTTCCAATTTGAGTTCACTTTAGTAATTATAAAGCAGCCAGATTGGGGATCTTTCATTTACATTAAAGCGGGACAAGTGCAATCAATCCTCGCCGGACCAACCAATTAACCGATCACAGGCTATGTCCTTAAACAGCTGCTTCAAAGAAAAGTTTGCTAGTTAGAGTAAAAGTTACAAAAGTAAAAGTAAAGTTACAGTAGCTTTAATGGGAAACTCCAACCTTGTCCCCAGGGCCGGATTATGAGGGGCGTGTGCCTCCACCACTTGCCCTGCAAAGGGGACCTCCACCAACCATTGGGTTATGGTCTGGTCCAGGAGGCTTTTCAGTCTTTGATATGACAAGTCGTTCCCGCACAAGGGGGGCATACGGGACTTGATCTGACGTTCCAGTAAGTAGGCAGGTGCCAGACAACCACCAATCCGTTACTTGGACTATTTTTTATAGGAATAAAAAATACTCTATCTGGGGCCAGATTTTGTGCCCAGGGGCCTCCACCACATTTAATCCGGCCCTGCTTGTCCCCATCCTCCTTTTCTTCATTCAGTCGGCCATATAGATCAGTTGTGGCAAACCTATGGCACCCATGCCAGAAGCAGCACTCCGGGCCCTCTCTGTGGGCACCCGTCATCTTTCCAGTACAACTGTTAAATTAGGCCACATCCCTGCCCTAGATTCTAGCTATAGACATGCCCGCAGCAGCCGTTTAGAAAGGCCTGGTGTTTGGGATAGCGGTATGATGGGGATGCGACCAGAGAGGGGAGATAAAGAAAGAGAGACCATATACAATCTTTGGCTAGTCGTGGGCTGGCCAGGGGTTAGTCTTTGGCTGTTCGTGGACTGGCCAGGGGTCAGTCTTTGGCAGGTTGTGGGCTGGCCAGGGGTCAGTCTTTGGCTGGTTGTGGGCAGGCCATGGGTCTGTCTTAGGCTGGTTGTGGGCTGGCCAGGGTTCAATCTTTGGCTGGTTGTGGGATGGCCAGGGGTCAGTCTTTGGCTGGTTGTGGGCTGGTCAGGGGTCAGTCTGCTGGTCGTGGGCTTGCCAGGGGTCAGTCTTTGGCTGGTTGTGGGCTGGTCAGGGGTCAGTCTTTGGCTGGTCGTGGGCTTGCCAGGGGTCAGTCTTTGGCTGGTCGTGGGCTTGCCAGGGGTCAGTCTTTGGCTGGTCGTGGGCTTGCCAGGGGTCAGTCTTTGGCTGGTCGTGGCATCAATGTCATCATTGCCACACACAACAGTGACAATGAATGGAGGAGGCAGAGCTTTACAGCTAAAATAAACACGATTATCTGCGAGTGCACTAAGAATTGGCAAAAGTTAGTCCTTATGCGGGGAGGCATTCAGGGTAAGCTAGTTAAAAATGTTGGTTTTGGTCCGCTTTAAATGCAAATCTCCCCCATGAGTGTTTCGGGATGCCCGCTCACCCTGGCTGATGGCTGATAATTTGCACTGATGGAGCCGCACTGAACCATCATCTCTTTCTATCAGTGGTGATAGAAAGCGCTGCAGATGCTCCCCCGCCTCGCCGGATCCCTGTAGATCATTTTCACATCCCCATCTGGTGACACCGCTGGTGATTTGATTTTCGGGATGCCGGGAGTGATTGCCGACTGTTCGGGTGGAAGTTGCCGTTCTTCGGTTGGGAGTCATCTGCTGAAGGAAGCGGCTTTTGCATTTAAACGGCCAGATATGGCGGCTCGGGCGACATTCGGAGAAAGTCATTCCGAAAACACTTTGCAGTTTGCTGGATACGTTTTATTCTCAGCGTCGCTGCACAATGGAGAAACACAATGCACGTCATCCTCTTTTTTAAAGCGGAACAAAATGCTGGCCTCATCCTGGGGCATCCCAAATTTGTGTGAAACCCCCCCCCCCCTCCGGTTTACTGCAAAAATCACCTTTGCCCTGGCTCCCACCGCAGTGTAAATAGCAGTTGCCGAATCCCCAGCCTGCATCCGTGCCCATTAATACAAATGGCAGGGCGCTGGGGTGCGCCGCCGTCTAAAGGCAAACTGGGGATGTGGCTGCTCCCTACTCCCTATTGCCAGGCTCTGTGTCTAAACAGACATATATATGCACAGCATACAATGCTGATTGGATGAGAGCCCGCACACATACCTCCCAAGTGTCCCTGATTTGGACCTTCCGGATGATCACACGGAGCAACTTTTCAGGGTGGGAAAGAGGGACAATTGCTAAATTAGACCACGCCCCCTCATTGGGGGATATATGAAACCACGCCCCCTCATTGATTGATGCATAGGAGATAGGATGTAACAGTTACAACAATAGAAACACCTTGAATAGGCTAATGAATCATTTATTGATGCAGATCTGCATGTTACACCTCAAAGAGGGACACATGAGAAAAATGAGGGACAGGGGGGAATTGACTCAAAAGAGGGACAACATGTAGCCAAACCCCCTCTATTCCTGGGGAATAGATGAAGCCACGCCCCCTCATTGGGGGATAGATGAAGCCACACCCCCTCATTGATTGATGCATAGGAGATAGGATGTAACAGTTACAACAATAGAAACACCTTGAATAGACTAATGAATCATTTATTGATGCAGATCTGCATGTTACACCTCAAAGAGGGACAAATGAGAAAAACGAGGGACAGGGGGACACGGCTCAAAAGAGGGACAGTCTCTCCAAATCAGGGGCACTTGGGCGGTATGATTAGATTCCTAAAAAGTCCCTCTTTGAGGTATAACATGCAGATCTGCAGCAATAAATGATTAATTTGCCTATTTAAAGTGTTTCTATTGTTGTAACTGTTACATCCTATCTCCTATCCATCAATCAATGAGGGGGCGTGGCTTCATCCATCCCTCAACGAGGGGGCGTGGCTTCATCCATCCCTCAATGAGAGGTGTGACCTATTTTGCAAACCATCCGTCTTTGCCACCCTGAAAAGTTGGAAGGTATGCACAGTGCACATGTACACTTTGCCTGTACAAGAATTGGGCCCCTGGGCACAATTTACATGGGGCCCCAGAAATGATGAGCCTGCTCCTGGGTGCCAGGCATACACCAGGCCTCTCATCCCCTGTTTTAGGCTCAGGCATTTGGAGGGGGCACCGCCTGCTGCTATGGTGGAGGCACAGCATGGCACCTATAGGTATGGGGCAGCAGCAGCATTACTGGATAGGTGATGCAGAATATGGGTGTGGGACCGTATTAATGAGCCAGGCAACTCAAATTGGAGTGCCCTAGTAAGGGGGGGTGTTAGAACCTAATGCAATTTTTTACTTTAGCATACCTCCCAAGGGACTGTCCCTCTTTTGAGTCCATGTCCCCCTGTCCCTCGTTGTTCCCATTTGTCCCTCTTTGAGGTGTAACATGCAGATCTGCAGCAATAAATGATTCATTTGCCTATTCAAAGTGTTTCTATTGTTGTAACTGTTACAATGTATCTCCTATCCATCAATCAATTAGGGGTCGTAGCTTCATTTAACAATTGTCTCTTTTTCCCACCCTGAAAAGTTGGAAGCTATGCTTTAGATCCGCTTTAATTGTTACCAAACAAGCTATACAGCTAGATTATGGCCGATAAAGATGGACAGACCAGATCGATTATATTCTCAGCACTGGGAAATGCGTCAGAGGCAACTAAAAGCCTTTGTGGACCCGGGGTGAGCGTTTCTGTAGTCAGTACCCTGTACCCCACCCTCACCGGACAGTGCCAACCTGTAAGCTGCACAGCGGAGGAAGTCCAAGCTTTTTGTAACCCCTCGGCCACCTGTCACACACCGTGGCCTCGGCCCTTTGTGGCCGCACTGCTCCCTAGATTGGGCGACTGGCCTGTCAAGATTGCCGTCCCCCTCCCATTAAGTTATATCTTAATTATTGTCCAAACTGGGCTTAGCAAAGAAGGGCGGAAGGGGTGACATTGGACATTCTTTTTGAAGTGGAACAAAACCCACCCAGCATGGGGGATGCTCCTCTGTATGGAACCCCCGCCCGGGGCTCCTGTAAATAGTCAGCTTTCGCCACTTCAAAGGCGCATGCGCAGGCTCTCGTCCAAAGAGGGCGACTATATCATTCGGTAAATGGCTCTCATGTTGTGAATGAGGATCGTGCATTGCGAGGGATGTGGCAGCGCACGTTCCCATTCTAGTCATTGACTAGCCATTCTAGTCATATGACAGCCGTTTGCAGAATGGCGCAGTCCTGCCGGATGCCTCTCGTTGGATGCATGTGTTCCCGGGTTTTGTTCCGCTTTAAAGATTCCAGGGCTGGGTTGCAGCTTGCAAATAGAGCCCAAAAGAACATTCACCATTTGGACAATTAGATTTTTAATCACTGGTCAGCTTTAATTAGAGGGACAACCCACTGTGGAATGCCCCTGGGAATGAATGTGGACCAATCGCCAGGATTTTCCCTATCCTGGTGATTGGTCCTTGTCCCTGGGGCATCCCAGTTTGGGACGCCCCACTGTGTGAAACCCCTCAGATCACCCTCCGTTACCACAGTGCCTGCGCGGGCCCTCGTCCAAAGAGAGCCGCCTGCAGCGACTATGTCATTCAGCAAACCGCTCTCATTGTTGTGAATGGGGAGCACACTGCGGGGATGCGGCAGCACGCGCTCCCCATTCTAGTCAATGAGAGCCGACATAGTCCAGCCGGATGGCTATCGTTGGACGAGAGTCCGCCGTGCGTTCCTGGGTTTTGTTCCGCTTTAAAGATTCCATGGCTGGGTTACAACTTGCTAATAAAGTCCAAAAGAACATTGACCTTTTGGGCAATTACATTTTTAATCACTGGTCCGCTTTAATTAGAGGAGCAACTCACTGTGGAATGCCCCTGGGAATGGGGATTAATGTGGACCAGTCGCCAGGATTTTCCCCTATCCTGGTGATTGGTCCTTATACCTGAGGCATCCCAGTTTGGGACGCCCCACTGTGTGAAACCCCTCAGATCACCCACCATTACCACAGCGCCTGCGCGGGCCCTCGTCCAAAGTCATTTAGTAAACGGCTCTCATTGTTCTGAATGCGAAGCGCGTTGGACGAGTGCCCACACATGCCTTACAGGGTTTTGTTCCGCTTTAAAGATTCCAGGGCTGGGTTACAGCTTGCTAATAGAGCCAAAAATAAAATTGACCTCATTAGACAATTAGATTTTTAACTGATCAGCTTTAATTAGAGGGACAACCCACTGTGGAATGCCTCTGGAAATAAATGTGGACCAATCGCCAGGATTTTCCCTATACTGGTGATTGGTCCTTATCCCTGGGGCATCCCAGTTTGGGACGCCCCGATGTGTGAAACCCCTCAGATCACCCCCCGTTACCCACAGCGCCTGCACGGGATCTCATCCAAAGAGGGCCGCCTACAGCGACTATGGCCCTTATTTATGATGGAATAGCGACAGGTAGCGACTGGTGAGCGGCCGGTAATGACGGGCCCCGCCACGAGAACGCCGGCTCCCCACCACAATCACACATTTATCAAGCCGATCCTGCTTAGCGACTGAGATAGCGCCATATAGCGACTCATTCATCATTATTCCAGCCTCAGCCCACAGCGCCAGCGTCCGACCTTGAACAGCGACATGTATGACCTCTCGCTACCTGGCGCTCTCCAATGCATTTCAATGGAACAATCTTTAAATATTAATAATTAATTGTTATGATTTTTTTTTTTTTTAAATGTGAAAAATTCTGTGACCACTTCTGCCTTTTTAGGTCATTTTTTAAGGTAAAAAAAAAAAAAAAAAATTGTACAGAATTGATATTACAGGTCTGATATTAATGTAATCATATTACAAAATTATTTAAAAACCTTTTTTTGGGTTTCCAAAAATATGGTGGTTTGGGGATTAAAAAACTACTTTTAACCCATCGCCGCCAGCGCTCTGGGGTTTAAACATGCATTTCACAGCGCGAGAATTTTTTGAGCGTGATTTTTTAATGAATATGGTGGAAGCCGGTCGCTAGGGCCAGTCGCTATCATGCGCACCCATACAGCGCGGAACCTGTCAAATAGCGACTCCTCACCCAATATTCAACATTACGGCAAACCAAAGTCGCTATCAACAACCGAACAACGGCCAAGCACAGCGACTCTGAAAATGGCGCTCTGAAAATGCCGCTACAGTCGCTCAACTGTCGCTACCTGCCGCTATTAATGAATCGGCCTCCCCGTCATTCAGCAAACAACTCTCATTGTTGTGAATGGGGAGACATGCGTTACGAGGTTTTGTTCTGCTTTAAAGATTCCAGGGCTGGGTTACAGCTTGCTAATAGAGGCCAAAATAAAATTGACCTAATTGGACAATTAGATTTTTAATCACTGCAGTGTACGCATTCACCTGCATCCAGCCTCTCTGAATGGCTGTGTACATGCTTTGCTGCAGGGATGGTGCCGAGGGACTGGCGGAAAGGTTACGGGTATGCAGGCAGGGGCTCACACAGTCAGGCATCCCGAATCGGGTTACCCGAGATGCATCTAGCCGTCCGGCCCTGGAGTTTTTAACATTCAAGGGCTGCAGACAGTGGTGATTTAACACATTAAAAACAATGGCTAAAAAAAGTTGACAAAGTAGATGGAAAAAACTTTGAACTTCAGTAGCGCTGCAATGAATAAATGTTTCTTGGTTGTCAGAGGATTCTAACCACAAATATATATAATATTAGGGTGATCTCTAGGAGTCCTCTAAATTTCAATTATTGGCTGTATGAGCAGATTAATCTGTCTTAGCGGCCCTGATAGGTACAGAAAGAATAAAGAGCATACTTGTATATATATGATCAATATTGCATTCCTAGGTCTAGTGTAAGTTGGCCAAGATTAGAAAGAATGGGGCACTTACCGCCGCGGCCCGGGGGTTAAAAAACCTGACCTGGACCCTTGAGAGTTAACCACTTCTGAAGATGGACCTGAAGCTTGTTATCGGGTGTGCGCGCCGCTCGCTGTGTATCCCGATGAAGTCAGGAGGTTGTGCTCTTTCAGTATGTAAACTCTTTTAATATGATAACAAAAAACAAACAACAAAAATAAAAACAAACAAGATGGTAGGCGAAGTAGTTAGTTCCCGTAGCTGTTGCAGTTATATGTCCAATTTGTTTCCAGTCTTTGAGAGAAGGGAGAAAGTCTCCAGTACATCCACGTTTCTTGCTGTTTCCTGCTGTTTCTGTAGAACAACGCGCGTTTCGTCCTTTGACTTCCTCAGGTTCTGCCCCATTCTTTCTAATCTTTGGCAACTTACACTAGACCTAGGAATGCAATATTAATCATATATATAAAAGGATCCTCTCTATTGTTCCTGATCCTATCAGGGCTGCTAAGACTGATTAATCTGCCGATACAGCCAATAATTGAAATTTAGAGGACTCCTAGAGATCACCCTAATATTATATATATTTGTGGTTAGAATCCTCTATGACAATCAAGAAACATTTATTCATTGCAGCACGACTGAAGTTCAAAGTTTTTTCCAGCTACTTTGTCAACTTTTTTTAACCATTGTTTTTACTATTTGAGCTGCCCCTCAAATCCGCTTCCCTACAACATAAAACATTAAAAGCAATACTAAAAGCACAAATAAAAATCTGAATGGCTGTGTACATGCTTTGCTGCAGGGATGGCGTTGAGGGACTGACGGAAAAGTTAGGGGTATGTGGGCCCAGGGCCGTATTTTGTATTCATGGTGCCCTAGGCACTTTAAAGGGCCACTCCAGCCACTTTCCCAAAAAATGACATACCCCCCACCATGCCCCCTCCTTAGAAATACTGAACGTCTAATAAAAAACAAAACAAAAGAAACCCTTCACCCCGAATCCAGCTGTGTCATGAATCAAGGAGGTTTTATGCCTTAATCCAGACCGGATTGTGATCGTACTACAAACGATCGGTACACACAGATGTTTTTGGGGACCTGGCCCTACTATACAGCAATAAAGTCACACTGGTAGCGATGGGCAAGCACACAGGGCACCAGATTTAGCACACATACAATGTCTCTTCTAAAGGTTAGAGAAGTCCACTTTATAAATTTTTAGAATTTAATTCACCCATAAGGGGCAGTGCATGTAAAACAAAGATGTACAATAAAAATAACAGACATACAGTATACGGCAATATGCTTATAAAATAAAAGGGAGAAATAACAGAGATCTTTACCTTTTTTGAAGATAATGTCTTGTGAGGGGTACACAGAAAGCAATGATAACAAGCCTACTTATTGGAAGCAATCCCCTGGCATGTCATGTCTTCTGTCCCCAACTCTCCCATTTTTAAACTGGTTATTGGGGCGGGCAGAATGCTGTATGCAGCCAATCATGTGTCCGGGGCGTTTCATTGCAAAAGTTATGAAAAGATGTGTATCATACGTCTCGTTCACTGGTTTGTAGTAAGTAGATGTCAACTGCCAAATGTGGAGGTGTGATGTGACTTCGCCAGGAAACATATTTAGCATATGGCTGCAAATTAGCTTGAAGATGAAAACCTATTTAGCTGGACAGTGGCTTGTCATATGTAAATGGCCCCCTGTTGGTAACTGCAGACAAATGTGCTGGGAGCCTTGTAATTGACAAGTCTTTGACAAGCATGTATTTTATATCTCATCACAAGCTGGCCGCCACCATTTTCCTGTAGTCCCAGCAGGTCACTGAGGGCTGGCGCACTCCGCTTAGCGCGCTCTCCCATCCACCACCAAGGCAGAAAGCATCGTCTCCAAGCAGCTGGCCGGGACTACAGGAAAGCGAGGGGCTTTCAGTGCCTCAGCTGCAGCACGCCGGGCTGGATTTGGGGTGAAGGGTGTCTTTTGTTTTTTTTATTTTATTACATGTTCAGTATAGCTAATAGGAGGAGGCAGGGCTCGGGATATGTCAGTGTTTGGGAAGGGTACTGGAGGCGAGATGCCCTGGCCTGTGTTCAACTGTTCAGCCCCTTGCACACTGCTGGTGGTTGCTTGTTAGGCAACATTAATGTTCCTGTTATGGAATTTAAGTTTTAATTTATTTTCTTTACTATGGTAGTAAGGCTGCACCCCCCCTCCCAGGTTGCCACCCTAGGCACGTGCCTAGGGTTGCCTAATGGGAAATACAACCTTGTGTGGGCCATCTCAGGGGGCTCACACAGTGGGGCATCCCTAATCGGGTTACCCAAGAGGCATCTAGCCGTCCGGCCCTGGAGTTTTTAACATTCAAGGGCTACAGACAGTGGTGTTACAACACATTAAAAACAATACTAAAAGCACAAATAAAAATCTGAATGGCTGTGTACATGCTTCGCTGCAGGGATGGCGTCAAGGGACCGGTGGAAAGGTTATGGGTATGTGGGCTGGCCTGGGGGGGGAGGGCTCACACAATGGGGCATCCCTTAATTGGGTTACCCAAGAAGCATCTAGCCGTCCGGCCCTAGGGTTTTTAACATTCAAGGGTTGCACACAGTGGTTATTTGGCTGCTTTTAATGTGGGCCAAAGTCATTTTGACTTTAGGTTCGGTTTAAGCCCATCATGCTCTCAAGAAAGCACCCAGCAAGCAAAAAAAAACCCATCAATACATTAAAAACAATACAAAAAGGAGACAAAATGTTTCACATCTCAACAATCCTCCTATATTATATATATGTAAAGCTGTAAAAGTTACAGGATGATGATGATGATGATGATGATGATGATGATGATTCCTTTGGTAGCAGTTGGCTTCACTCCACAATTATCACCATCCTTAGTGGAAGCCCTTTATGGCTCCTTCTTCAGTTGCCTCAGATGCCCATCGGCCATGCTGTTGGATATCTCACCACCCAGAAGTGCATAATCCAAAGCAGTAGTTGGGATCCTCTGAGATTTAAAGAAGGCCTCCGGCCTATGGAAGAACAGTCCAAAAGCAGAAGATGAAAGGCCGGAGATGTTTCCTTATCTTCTCAGATGAAGTATTCCTTCTTGGCTTCGTCTATGGAGTCCTGCAGAGACGGGTGACTGAACATGGCCGTCTCGCCACTCTCTGCAAATCGGGTTCCTTTGGCCTCGTTGGTGAGATAGGTCCCCCCGTGTCTGTAGATGCAGCGCCGCAGCATTACGAAGAGGATGACCAACAGGACCAGCACCACCACCCCGCCAACACCTGACGTGGGGAAGAGATGGGTAGAGTGAGGTCCATTGAGTAGTATGTGAATACAGTAATGTAACAAGTGTAGTAGGTATAAAAACCAAGCTCACACATTCAAGTGCTCAAAAAGGGATTGATCAAAAGCAGAGGGTAAGTATTATTTGGGAATTATCCATTAATGAGACAACGGGGTTGATATTCCCACATTGGTCACTAGATGGGAGTATAAGACCACAAACGAAAAGAGAATTAAATTTAGCGCACGATCCCCAATCTAGTCAATAAGAGCCGTTTGCTGAATGACATAGTTCTGCCGGACGGGTCTCATTGGACGAGAGCCCGAGCATAAGTTCCCCGGTTTTGGCCTCATTGGTGAGATAGGTCCCCCCGTGTCTGTAGATGCAGCGCAGCAGAATTACGAAGAGGATGAGCAACAGGACCAGCACCACCACCCCTCCAACACCTGACGTGGAAAGGAGATGAGTAGAGTGAGGCCCTTTGAGCAATAGGTGAATACAGTAATGTAACAAGTGTAGTAGGGATAACAACCAAGCTCACTCATTCATGTGCTCGAAAAGGGATTGATCAAAAGCAGTGGGTAAGTATTATTTGGGAATTATCCATTAATGTGAAAATGGGGTTGCTATTCCCACATTGGTCACTAGATGGGAGTCTAAGACCTCAAATGAAAAGAGAATTAAATTCTCCATTCTAGTCAATGAGAGCCATTTGCTGAATGACATAGTCCTGCCGGGCGGGTCTCATTGGACAAGAGCCCGAGCATGCGTTCCTGGGTTTTGGCCTCATTGGTGAGATAGGTCCCCTCCTGTCTGTAGATGTAGGGCAGCAGCATTACATGGGAAAGTATTATTTGGGAATTATCCCTTAATGAGACAATGAGGTTGCTATGCCCACATTGGTCACTAGATGGAAGTATAAGACCACAAATGAAAAGAGAATTAAATTCAGCGCACGTTCCCCATTCTAGTTAAAGTGGACCAAAACCCAGGATTTTGACTATCTTGGGTTTTGGTCCACTCCCTCTGGGCACCCCAATCGGGGGTGCCCCAATGTGTGAACCCCCCCCCCCCCCCCGATCGCAGCAGCGAACTCACCTCACCGCGGCCCTACGGAGCTTGGGCGGCCACGCCTCCAGTCAGCGCGCTCAGAGCCATGGGCGTCTAAGCGACATCTAAGCTCAGTGGCTCAGAGCGTGCTGGCGGCCGCATCTCGTGCTTTCCTCTAACAGGGAAATGGCGTGCGCCCTGCTAGAGAGAAGCACGAGATGCGGCCGCGGCCCGCCCATGTGCTGTTGGACCGGGATTCAGGTAAGTGCAGCGGGCGTCCTGGGGGGTTTCACACAGCGATTTTGGATGCCCTGCAGGGAGGGAATGGATAGGCCCGGGTATCCGATCCAGCTGGGTATTGGTCCACTTTAATGAGAGCCGTTTGCTGAACGACATAGTCCTGCCAGGCAGTTCTCATTGGGCGAGTATTATAAGTATATTCCAATAATAAGTATTATTTGGGAATTATCCATTAATGTGAAAATGGGGTTGCTATTCCCACATTGGTCACTAGATGGGAGTCTAAGACCTCAAATGAAAAGAGAATTAAATTCAGCGTGCGTTCTCCATTCTAGTCAATGAGAGCCATTTGCAGAATGACATAATCCTGCCGGGCGGGTCTCATTGGACAAGAGCCCGAGCATGCGTTCCTGGGTTTTGGCCTCATTGGTGAGATAGGTCCCCTCCTGTCTGTAGATGTAGGGCAGCAGCATTACATGGGAAAGTATTATTTGGGAATTATCCCTTAATGAGACAATGAGGTTGCTATGCCCACATTGGTCACTAGATGGAAGTATAAGACCACAAATGAAAAGAGAATTAAATTCAGCGCACGTTCCCCATTCTAGTTAAAGTGGACCAAAACCCAGGATTTTGACTATCTTGGGTTTTGGTCCACTCCCTCGGGGCACCCCAATCGGGGGTGCCCCACTGTGTGAACCCCCCCCCCCCCTGATCGCAGCAGCAAACTCACCTCACCGCGGCCCTACGGCGCTTGTGCGGCCACGCCTCCACTCAGCGCGCCCAGAGCCGCTGAGCTATGGGCGTCTAAGCGACATCTAAGCTCAGTGGCTCCGAGCGTGCTGGCGGCCGCATCTCGTGCTTTCCTCTAACAGGGAACTGGCGTGCGCCCTGCTAGAGAGAGTCATGAGATGCGGCCGCGGCCCGCCCATGCGCCGTTGGACCGGGATTCAGGTAAGTGCACCGGGCGTCCTGGGGGGTTTCACACAGCGATTTTGGATGCCCTGCAGGGAGGGAATGGATAGGCCCGGGAATCCGATCCATCTGGGTTTTGGTCCACTTTAATGAGAGCCGTTTGCAGAATGACTCTCATTGGGCGAGTATTATAAGTATATCCCAATAATAAGTATTATTTGGGAATTATCCATTAATGTGAAAATGGGGCTGATATTCCCACTTTGGTCACTAGATGGGAGTATAAGACCACCAATGAAAAAAGAATTACATTCAGATTCTCAGAATTTTAAATTAGCGGGATGACGTAGTCATGGCAGACGGCTCTCATTGGATGAGAATTGGTGCGTTTATGGGAATATTTAAAAAACCCATATATATTAAATCTTAGTTTATCTCTATTCCTCACAGGAGCCTCATATACTCAGGTGGAATAGTATAGGGAGCGCAAATGTCATGGTATCATCTTGTGTCATGTGATCAGTGTTATTCTCTATGAGCTGTCTTATGTGCACTGTGTGCTGACCTAAACCTCTATGCGTGAATTAGACTCAGCACAGGTTGGATGGTCAACCAGCAGTTTCCGGCCCTAGGTATATACATTACATGTATACAGAGAATCCCCTAAGTCATATACACAGATACTGTAAATACATACAGTAAGTCACCCACCAGGGCTGCTGCTGCACCAATTGGCTGACAAGTCACAGCCAGTGCGGGCAGTTTCCCGGTGGCTACCGCTGATGGGCGGGACGGCAGGGGACCAGTGTCAGTAATGGAAGAATATTGTATATTTAATGCCCGAATCTCTTTACTGAGCAGGTGTCAGTGCTTTAAAGATTCCAGGGCTGGGTTACAGCTTGTAAATAGAGCCCAATGGAACAGTGACCTTTTAGCCACATAGATTTTAAATCACTTGTAGGTTTTGGTCCGCTTTAACTAGAGGGACAACCCACTGTGGAATGCCCCTAGGAATGGGGATTAATGTGGTCCAATCGTGAATCCTGTTGATTGGTTCTTGTCCCTGGGGTATCCCAATTTGCCACACATATGATTGGTTCTTGTCCCTGGGGTATCCCAATTTGCCACACATATGATTGGTTCTTGTCCCTGGGGTATCCCAATTTGCCACACATATGATTGGTTCTTGTCCCTGGGGTATCTCAATTTGCCACACATATGATTGGTTCTTGTCCCTGGGGTATCCCAATTTGCCAACAATGATTGGTTCTTGTCCCTGGGGTATCCCAATTTGCCACACATATGATTGGTTCTTGCCCCTGGGGTATCCCAATTTGCCACACATATGATTGCTTCTTGTCCCTGGGGTATCCCAATTTGCCACACATATGATTGCTTCTTGTCCCTGGGGTATCCCAATTTGCCACACATATGATTGGTTCTTGCCCCTGGGGTATCCCAATTTGCCACACACATGATCGGTTCTTGTCCCTGGGGTATCCCAATTTGCCAACAATGATTGGTTCTTGTCCCTGGGGTATCCCAATTTGCCACACATATGATTGCTTCTTGTCCCTGGGGTATCCCAATTTGCCACACACATGATTGGTTCTTGTCCCTGGGGTATCCCAATTTGCCACACATATGATTGGTTCTTGTCCCTGGGGTATCCCAATTTGCCAACAATGATTGGTTCTTGTCCCTGGGGTATCTCAATTTGCCACACATATGATTGGTTCTTGTCCCTGGGGTATCCCAATTTGCCACACATATGATTGCTTCTTGTCCCTGGGGTATCCCAATTTGCCACACATATGATTGCTTCTTGTCCCTGGGGTATCCCAATTTGCCACACATATGATTGCTTCTTGTCCCTGGGGTATCCCAATTTGCCACACATATGATTGGTTCTTGCCCCTGGGGTATCCCAATTTGCCACACACATGATCGGTTCTTGTCCCTGGGGTATCCCAATTTGCCAACAATGATTGGTTCTTGTCCCTGGGGTATCCCAATTTGCCACACATATGATTGCTTCTTGTCCCTGGGGTATCCCAATTTGCCACACACATGATTGGTTCTTGTCCCTGGGGTATCCCAATTTGCCACACATATGATTGGTTCTTGTCCCTGGGGTATCCCAATTTGCCAACAATGATTGGTTCTTGTCCCTGGGGTATCCCAATTTGCCACACATATGATTGGTTCTTGGCCCTGGGGTATCCCAATTTGCCACACACATGATCGGTTCTTGGCCCTGGGGTATCCCAATTTGCCAACAATGATTGGTTCTTGTCCCTGGGGTATCCCAAACTTGCCACACATATGATTGCTTCTTGTCCCTGGGGTATCCCAATTTGCCGCACATATGATTGGTTCTTGTCCCTGGGGTATCCCAATTTGCCACACATATGATTGCTTCTTGTCCCTGGGGTATCCCAATTTGCCACACATATGATTTGTTCTTGTCCCTGGGGTATCCCAATTTGCCACACATATGCTGTGCATATTAATGGACGGCATGAAGCCGATGTTCCGGACTGAGCGGCAGCCGCATCCCTCCTGCTTTCCTTGTGGAGTGCGCATTCACCTGCATCCAGCCTATCGCTTCACTGCAGGGATGCGGCCTGCAATGGTGCCGAGGGACTGGCAGAAAGGGGGGGGGGGCAGAGAGCAGGTGGCTGGTGGCAGTGCTAGACTTCCACTTTAAGGGCTTAAAGTGGACCAAAACCCACAGCGATCGGGCAGGGAATTTATAAGATTCCTGGGGCGATCAATTCCCTCCCCCTGGAGCCTCTACAATCGGGATGCCCCGCTGCTTTCTGGTCCAATGGCACATGCGCGAGCCACGGACGCATCTCCGCTATCCCTCTAGCAGGGTGCGTGCCCGTGCCAGGCATTTGTGAATGCGCTCGGAACTGCTGGCCTTAGACGAAGGCTTAGATGGCGTGACGTCAGAGGCTCCGAGCGCACTGATTGGACGAGCGCCCGCGCATGTGCCATAGGACCGGGAAGAGGTGAGTTGGCTTTGGCGATCTGGGGGTTTCGCACAGCTGGGCCTCCCTGATCGGGGGAAAGGACCAAACCCCAGGATAGCACATGCACCATGGGATCACCCGCTAGGTCAATTTAGTTTTTTCTCTTCTTACCAATGTGCTGGGTGTGTGTGCAGGGGGGGGGGGGCAGTGCAGCAAGTGGCTCTGATTGGACAGCGCACATGCGCCGCTGACCAAGGGAAAGGTGAGTGTTTATCCGCGCCCCAGGAGGTTTCACACAGCAGGTCTTCCCGATTCGGGATGCCCCCCAAGAAGAGCCAGCAATATTTTAGATTCCAGGCCTATTACTTCTGGTTTTGTTCCGCTTTAAGTTCCTCCATCAGAAAAGCTTGACAGTGGCTGAAATGGAGGACCTGCACTCCCAACTCTCCTCTCTACAGGCAGAAGAGCTGAACCATTTTACGATCTCTCATTCAACAGATGCAAAGTGCAAATCCTCTAGCAATCAAAAGTGATTCTGGAGTCTATCAGACTCCAGGGGAGGAAAACTCCCCCCCCCCCCCAGGGGAATCCAGATTCGGGATGCCCTGCTGTTTAAAATCCAAGCAAGCAAACTGACCAACTTCCCGATCCAATGGCACATGCACGAGCAGTGGGTGCTCTATACCCTCAGTAGGGCCTGCGCCAAGCATTTGTGAATGGGCAGCATGCTACCTGTTAGAGGGTAGTGGGGGGTGCAGCCACCAGCACGCTCAGCTAGCATTGCCTTAGAGCGGATCCGAGCACGCTAATTGAACAAGAGGCCGCACATGCACCGTAGGATCAGGGAAAGGTGAGTTGGAGTGGGTGACCAAGGGGGTTTCACACAGCGGGGCATCCCGCATCAGGGACAATGACCACATTTCGGTATAGTCAAAATGCTGGGTTTTGGTCCACTTTAAGGTGCAGGATGAAAGCAAAGACAGTGCTCTGGGGTGATTGTTGCACCAGCACAGACAGAGATGACTTACCTGCAATAATCATGTCCTGAGGAAGTGACGCTGGTGACGTCACGCAACGCGTAGACGCTGGGGCAGTGGGCTGGTGGTCGTTTCTCTATGTAAGGTATTTGCTTGTTTATATGGAGTGTATTTTTCATGCTTTCTCCGGCTGGTCCTCACTGTATAATTAGTTTTCACATGGCTAGATTGTGTACAGGGATATTCATGTAGGCTTGCATTTGCACATTTACTGATTTTTTTAGGACGATGTTATATTTTTTGGGTTATTTAAATTAGGTGTTTGTATGCACTATAGCACTTTGGCCCTTATTTATCAAGGGATAGCTCCAGGTAGTGTCTCACTAGCGCCAGGTAGCGCCAGCTATCGGCGGCTACCGACTCCAGAACGCCAGGCTGCGAACACAATCACGCATTTATCACGCTAAATGAGGCTAGCGCCGGCGAGAGCGTCGGCTAGCGAGGGTTTCATCATGTTGCAGACTTCAGCGAACAGCGCCGCTGCTAATCCCATCACAGCGCCAGGTATGACCTCTCGCTACCTGGCGCTCTCCAATGCATTTCAATGGAGAAATCTTTAAATATTCATAATAAATTGATATTAATGTTTTTTTTTTTTTTTTTTTTTTAAATGTCAAAAATTCTGTGACCACTTCTGCAATGTTAGATATTTTTTTAAGGTAAAAAAAAAATTAAAAAAAATTGTGCAGAATTGATATTACAGGTCTGATATTAATGTATTCATATTACAAAATGTTTTTAAAAAACTTGTTTATTATTTTTTTCCAAAAATATGGTTGTTTGAGGGTTAAAAAACTACTTTTAACACATCGCCTCCAGCGCTCTGGGGTTTAAACATGCATTTCACAGCGCGAGAATTTTTTGAGCGTGATTTGTTAATGAATATGGTGGGAGCCGTTCGCTATGGCCATTCGTTTTCATGCGCTCCCATACAGCGCGGAACCTGTCAAACAGCGACTCCTCACCCAATATTCAACATTACCGCACACCGACTGAGTCGCTGTCAACAACCGAACAACGGCCAAGCACAGCGAATACTAGCGGGCGCTGTGAAACTAACGCTACTGCCGCTCATCTGTCGCTACCTGGCGCTATTAATAAATCGGCCTCTTTGTTTCATACCAGCTAATAAGCATTAATAAGGTTTATAAGATATCCAAGCGCTATTTTAAGCTAGATAATTATATGCACTATAGCACTTTGTTTTTTACCTACCAATAAGCACTAATAAGGCCTATAAGATAGAATTACCCACCAGTCCCTCGGCCCCCTTATTTCCCTTGCCCTTCCTTATTGATTGTTCTATGTCTTAGGTGTTTTTTAATGAGTCTTTAGTGTGTGTAACTGTTTGAAGATTATTACTAATAAACATTTAATTTTTATATAGGCCCTTATTTATGAAGGAGTAGCGACTGGTGAGCGGCCGGTAATGACGGGCCCCGCCACGAGAACGCCGGCTCCCCACCACAATCACACATTTATCAAGCCGATCCTGCTTAGTGACTGAGATAGCGCCAGATAGCGACTCATTCATCATTATTCCAGCCTCACCCCACAGCGCCAGCGAGCGACCGTGAACAGCGCCAGGTATGACCTCTCGCTACCTGGTGCTCTCCAATGCATTTCAATGGAACAATCTTTAAATATTAATAATTAATTGTTAATTTTTTTTTTTTTTTTATATGAAAATTTCTGTGACCACTTCTGCCATTTTAGATTTTGTGCAGAATTGATATTACAGGTCTGATATTATTGTATTCATATTACAAAATGTTTTTATAAACTTGTTTTTTTTTGTTTCAAAAAATATGGTGGTTTGGGGGTTAAAAAACGACTTTTAACCCATCGCCGCCAGCGCTCTGGGGTTTAAACATGCATTTCGCAGCGCGAGAATTTTTGGAGCGTGATTTGTTAATGAATATGGTGGGAGCCGGTCGCTATGGCCATTCGCTATCATGCGCACCCATACAGCGCGGAACCTGTCAAATAGCGACTCGTCACCTTGTATTCAACATTACTGCACACCAACTGAGTCGCTATCAACAACGGAACAACGGCCAAGCACAGCGAATACTAGTGGGCGCTGTGAAAATACTGCTACAGTCGCTCAACTGTCGCTACCTGGCGCTATTAATAAATCAGCCTCCCCGTTAGTAGTGGGTGCTTTATATTTGAGTGGGTGTTTTGAAGGTGTGGGACCTTCAAATTTCTCGTTGTACCTGCAATAATGGCGATGGCCAGAACTGTACGGAAATCCTCAGCAGCTGTAATGATAAAAAAAAAACATCAAAAGCCATTACCTGAAATGATTTACTATACACAACACTCGCCCTTAAACCGGACCTTCACCATGAAAAGCCCAAACCCTTAAAAAACGATTCCCCGGCATCTAAAATTAATATATTTTAAGTTTTTAGTCACTTATTATTCTTTCCCCCCACTGGGCTGCAACTCTGGACTTTAGGATACGGGCGCCGCCATCTTGACTCAGAAACATCACACTAACAGGCTGATTCATCACTAACGCCAGGTAGCAACAGATGAGCGTCTGTAGCGGCATTTTCAGAGCGCCCGCTAGTAGTCACAGTGATCGGCCGTGGGTTGCTACTTCATCGCTGTTCAGTAATGTTGAATACATTGTGAGGCGTCGCTATTTGACCAGTACAGCGCTGTATGGGAGCGCATGGTAGCGACTGCTAATAGCGACCGACTCACACCATATTCAGCAAAAAAACAGCCTCACAAATCTCTGGCGCTGAAAAATACTTCTCTGAAGCCCAGAGCGCAGGAGGCGGTGTGTTTAAAGTCTGTTTTTCAGCATCTATCCACTAGTAACAAAGCGAAAACATATGGAATTACATTGTAACAACATTGTAACATGAACACTTTAATGGCAGAGCTGTGATGTCATTTCTGAGGAAAAATATAAAAAATTAAAAAAATGTGAAAAAACTGCCAGAAGAGGTCACAGAATTATTTGTGATTTTTAGAAAAAAAAAAAACAAATATCCCGTTTAAAAAGAAGAAAAGAATCGTCCATTGAAATGTATGGGAGAGCGACAGGTAGCGAGAGGTCATACCTGGCGCTGCGCAAGGCTGAACGCTGGCGCTGTTCGCAGAGGCTGTGAAAATGATGAATCAGACGCTACATGGCGCTATCCCAGTCGCTAAACAGATTCTTCTTGATAAATGTGTAATTGCTGCCGTGTCCGGCGTTCACCAGTCGCTACCTGACGCTACCTGTCATTAACCAGGCGCTACCTGACACTATCCCTTCTTAAATAAGGGCATTAGTCAGGAGAGGAGAGCGGGATAAAATACAGGAGGGGCGGGGCCCTGAAAAGTTGGTAAGTATGGGATTACTACATGATCTGCCACCCCATTGTCTTCTATAGAGATGTTTGAGACAATGCACCCCCCCCACTCTTCTTAATAGAACACAATGGGGCGGCATCCGCATGTAATCCCATCATGGCTGCTCCCTTGAACCCTAGGAGTTATTTACACAGAAGAGTCCCTTTAATCAGCTAAATTATTCTGCAGAAATTCTATTTACAGGTTCATTGTCATTGACGTTTACATCCCAGAGCCGCGAGAATTCTGTGTGTTTCATTTTGTGTTCGGAGGGAACAGCGTGTGCCGGCGTCACAACCGCTCCGATATTAAAGGAAATAACTATACGCAGCGCCAGAGCACCTCGGGGCACAGCACAGATTATTCCCCCCGGGAGACTTTCCTGCACCTGGCCCGGCAATGCTGAGACGCTGCACATAAATGGCTGACTCAGCAAAGGCATGATGGGAAATAATGCAGGACATAGGCCTGATCCTGCGAGGAGCTGCCAGAGGAAGAAGGAGAAGAGCTTACAATCTATTAGGGTATAAGGGAGGATACAGGAGGAGAAGAGCTTACACTCTATTAGGGTATAAGGGGGGATACAGGAGGAGAAGAGCTTACACTCTATTAGGGTATAAGGGAGGATACAGAAGGAGAAGAGCTTACACTCTATTAGGGTATAAGGGAGGATACAGAAGGAGAAGAGCTTACACTCTATTAGGGTATAAGGGAGGATACAGGAGAAGAAGAGCTTACACTCTATTAGGGTATAAGGGAGGATACAGAAGGAGAAGAGCTTACACTCTATTAGGGTATAAGGGAGGATACAGGAGAAGAAGAGCTTACACTCTATTAGGGTATAAGGGAGGATACAGGAGGAGAAGAGCTTACACTCTATTAGGGTATAAGGGAGGATACAGAAGGAGAAGAGCTTACAATCTATTAGGGTATAAGGGAGGATACAGGAGAAGAGCTTACACTCTATTAGGATATAAGGGAGGATACAGGAGGAGAAGAGCTTACACTCTATTAGGGTATAAAGGAGAATACAGGAGGAGAAGAGCTTACACTCTATTAGGGTATAAGGGAGGATACAGGAGGAGAAGAGCTTACACTCTATTAGGGTATAAGGGAGGATACAGGAGGAGAAGAGCTTACACTCTATTAGGGTATAAGGGAGGATACAGAAGGAGAAGAGCTTACACTCTATTAGGGTATAAGGGAGGATACAGAAGGAGAAGAGCTTACAATCTATTAGGGTATAAGGGAGGATACAGAAGGGGAAGAGCTTACAATCTATTAGGGTATAAGGGAGGATACAGAAGGAGAAGAGCTTACAATCTATTAGGGTATAAGGGAGGATACAGAAGTAGAAGAGCTTACACTCTATTAGGGTATAAGGGAGGATACAGGAGGAGAAGAGCTTACACTCTATTAGGGTATAAGGGAGGATACAGGAGGAGAAGAGCTTACACTCTATTAGGGTATAAGGGAGGATACAGGAGGAGAAGAGCTTACACTCTATTAGGGTATAAGGGAGGATACAGAAGGAGAAGAGCTTACAATCTATTAGGGTATAAGGGAGGATACAGGAGGAGAAGAGCTTACAATCTATTAGGGTATAAGGGAAGATACAGAAGGAGAAGAGCTTACACTCTATTAGGGTATAAGGGAGGATACAGGAGGAGAAGAGCTTACAATCTATTAGGGTATAAGGGAGGATACAGAAGGAGAAGAGCTTACACTCTATTAGGATATAAGGGAGGATACAGAAGGCGGTAGAGACATTTTATATTATTATCAGTTGATGACATCACATTAGAAGTAATTAAATATTATAGAGGACCAGTCACATGGGAGGCTCAGGATGACTCGGATGAGTGGCGCTGCCTCCTGCAGGCTGCAGATAAGCGTCTCAGTCCCTCCTCGCAAGTTATCAGAGAGATAACAGGGCCGAACCCGTAACATTGCCATGCCAGCCGGCCCAGAGTATCAGGATAGATAGAGAAACGGCTAAGCTTAAAGGAGAACTCTCATCACATACAAAAAGAAATACAGTATACTTTACTGAAATTAAAAACAGAAAAAAAAACCTTCCACTCGACCATTTTACCACCAGTTTGAATAAGCGCACAAAGCTTTCAAGCACTGTGTTTATAAATACAGGCATCTAAGTGTGGGGCGGGCCCCTAGAGTCAGTTCCTCTGGGGGGCCCCAGGAAGGGCCAGCTCCAGGTTTATGGGGGCCCTTGGGCGTTAGAGTCCCAGTGGGCCCCTTGCTGATGATGTATGATGCTCTATACATGGCGATAATGTTGCATGTATAATAGACAGAATGACAAAGTATAGAAGGAATGAAAGAAAGAACAAGAAATAAAGAACAAAAGGATAGAAGGAGGGGCATAAGTTAAAAAGAAAGCAGGAAAGAAGGAAATGGAGAAAAGGGATAGCAAAAGAAAATAATAGATGGAAAGAAAGGAAGAAAGAAAGAAAGAAAGAAAGAAAGAAAAAGAAAACAAATCTTATAGCTCTCTTACCTTTCAGCCGGTCCCTCCAAAGAGTGGCATACATTGAAAAGAAAGCAGGAATGAAAGAAATTGAGAAAAGGAATAACAAAAGAAAATAAATAATAGATGTAAAGAAAGATAGAAAGAAAGAAAGAAAGAAAGAAAGAAAGAAAGAAAGAAAGAAAGAAAGAGAAAACAAATCTTATAGCTCCCTTACCTTTCCGCCGGTCCCTCCATTGCCGCACCCCCGGCATCCCTGCAGATCAGGTGCACTCCTGCACTCATCCTTTCAGATAGGTTGGGTGTGGGAGCGCCTTAAACAGGGCGGGATTATGAGGGGAGTGCAAGGGGCGCGAGCCCCAGGGCCTCCACCACTAGCCCTGCAAAGGGGGCCTCCACCAACATATGGGTTATGGTCTGGTCCAGGAGGCTTTTCAGTCTTTGGTCTGTAGGGCTGCAGGGCCTGGCAACAAAGCTATCGGTGCCTATGCCTTTGTTTTTGCAAACCTGCAGCCAAAGCCACCACAGGGCAGGACGGAGAGTCTAGAGCAGCAAAGCCGCCGCCAGTAACACTACAGTGATGGGTGCAGAGCTGTCACTGCACATAAGCCACCAAGCACAGCCGCTGGCAGCTCAATGCAGGGAACCAGCCGGGCGACTACACTACCCCCCACCCAGAATGGCAAAGCAGCAGCACCCGCACAAGGGGGGCACAAGAGACTCCATCTGACCTTCCAGTAAGTAGGCGGAGCCAGACACCCACCAATCAGTTACTTGGCTGGACTATTATTTTATACTGTATCTGGGGCCTCCACCACACTTATTCCGGCCCTGGCTTTAAATGACAGGAAAGCCCTATTCGGACATTGGCTTTATGCCATGTATCAGTATGCGCGGCACAGAGCTCCTACCTAGTAATGGCAGAAAGGTGAGTCATGTGGGTGATTTGGGATGCCCGAGGGACAAGGACTCAGCAATCATCCTGGTAATAGGTCCACTTTAATGATGTTCTTTTACAGTGTTTCTGCACCCAGGATGTTCACCACACTGGGTTTTGGTCTGATGTCATCCTGATTTTTGGAACAGTTACAACAATAGAAACACTTTGAATAGGCAAATTAATCATTTATTGCTGCAGATCTGTATGTTACACTTCATAGAAAGACAATATGTAAATGAAGCCACACCCTTCATTGAGGGATGGATGAAACCACACCCCCATTGAGGGATTGATGAAGCCACGCCCCCTCACTGAGGAATAGATGAAGCCACGCCCCCTCATTGATTGATGTATAGGAGATAGGATGTAACAATAGAAACACTGAATAGGCAAACAAATAATTTATTGGAAGGACAATATGTAAATTAAGCTACACCCCTCATTGAGAGATAGGTAAAGCCACACCCCCTCATTGAGGGATGGATGCAGCCACACCCCCTCATTGAGGGATGGATAAAGCCACGCCCCCTTATTGGGGGATTGATAGAAGATGCATTGTAACAGTTACAACAATAGAAACACTTTGAAAAGGAGAATGAATCATTTATTGCTGCAGATCCGCATGTTACACCTCTAGGAGGGACCATATGTAAATAAAGCCACGCTCCCTCATTGATGGATGGATGAAGCCACCCCCCCCCCCATTGAGGGATGGATGAAGCCACGCCCCCTCGTTGAGGGATAGATGAAGCCACGCTCCCCCATTGATTGCTTTATAGGAGATAGGATGTAACAATAGAAACATTTTGAATAGGAGAATGAATCATTTATCAAGGAGGGGCCATATGTAAATGAAGCCACACCCCTCATTGAGGGATTGATGAAGCCACGCCCCCTTCGTTGAGGGATGGATGCAGCCACGCCCCCTCATTGAGGGATGGATGGGAGATAGGGTGTAACAGTTACAGCAATAGAAACACTTTGAATAGGTGAATCATTTATTGCTGCAGATCTGCATGTTACACCTCAAAGAGGGACAAATGAGAAAAACGAGGGACAGAGGGACATGGATCCAAGAATCTAAATCAGGGATACTTGGGAGGTATGATTAATATGTACGACATATGATTGGACAAGAACCTGCACATGCGCCGTAGAACCCGGGAAAGGTGAGTTTGTATGGACAATCTGGGGGGTTTCACATACATTCGGGATACCCCGGGCCAAGGAGCGGGCCTGGTTTTTGTTCCACTTTTATGATTGGCACACAGCCCTGTTTAAACAGAGAGCCTGGCAAAACGTAGGCGGCTGCATCCTGGGTTTCCCTATGGCGTGTGGCGCGCCCCGGCCCCCGTGCCTATCTGAATGGCCCTGACTGGTGAGCATAGCATGGGAGCCCTGGAAAAGATGTGTGAATGCAAGGTGAGCGAGGTGGGGGGCATCCCGAATCAGGACCAAGACAGCCAACCCTGGAGCTTTTTAGACTCCAGGACTGGCCTCCACAGTTATGGTCCACTTTAACTTAACCCATGGATGGCCGGGAGACCCCGTGCCATCAAGTTAAGAGCTTGGCAGCTGATTGTAATTAGAAGAAACTCAATTTGTTAGAAAGGACAACGAGCCGGGCTGGAGGGTAATGAATGACGTTATATATCACATGATCACATGACCCTCACCCAACATCAGCTGGAGGAACAGATATTTCCCCGGTATATTCCCCAGTACGTTTCCTGTCTAAAATGGACCAAGGATCCGATGAAAGTTCCTCCAACAACTGACTCATTTGGCGTAGTATAAATGTATCCATGTCTCGCTGCCAGCGCCAGTCACTTCTATTGACCTAGTGAGGGGCTCCGGCAACAGAACCGTGCTGCTGGGTGATTTCTCCCCCTTTCCCCCCTCTCCCAGCCCTGAAAGAGTTCTACCAATAAAAATACAAAAAGGTTACTCACCTTTTGTTCTTCTGAGTTGATTTGTCCTAGTCCAGTGAACAAATTCTGCTGCGGCCAGACCCGAACTCCATTCACGTGTGATTCTCGGGCTTGCCATCAGTTTCAGGGGCGCAGCCACTACAATGGAGGGGGTGTGTCAGGCCTCAGCATACCCCCCTCCATTGCGATGAATGAGAAGGACTCCCATCCATGACTTATTGCCGGGGGCATGAACCTTGTTCCATCCCCTGGACATGAGCTACAGCGATCAGGAGAGTCGCTGATCACCAGACTAGGACCGATCAGCTGCAAGGGACAAAAGGTGAGTACCCTTTTATTATGTTTACTGGGTGGTCAATCACATTAAGGAAAAGAAGCAGCCTGATCGAAGGGACATGGGCGAGAAATCACTTAGCTCAGCAGGAGACTTGATACAGAAGTAACAGATCTCACTATGATATACATTGTGTTTGCGTGATCGGGATGGGCTATCTCTTCCACCTGCTCTGACTATAACAAATAAGATGAGTCATTCTGAAAAGCCTGCCAGCTCCCTTCTAAGTGTAACATTGTGTTATAGACAGCTGATGTATCATAATTGTTTCTATTGTAATCTGTTGTGATATAGTCAAGAGTCCCTTTACCTTATACCCTAATAGATTGTAAGCTTCTCACCTTCTGTATCCTCCCTTATACCCTACTAGATTGTAAGCTCTTCTCCTTCTGTATCCTCCCTTATACCCTAATAGATTGTAAGCTCTTCTCCTTCTGTATCCTCCCTTATACCCTAATAGATTGTAAGCTCTTCTCCTTCTGTATCCTCCCTTATTCCCTAATAGATTGTAAGCTCTTCTCCTTCTGTATCCTCCCTTATACCCTAATAGATTGTAAGCTCTTCACCTTCTGTATCCTCCCTTATACCCTACTAGATTGTAAGCTCTTCTCCTTCTGTATCCTCCCTTATACCCTAATAGATTGTAAGCTCTTCTCCTTCTGTATCCTCCCTTATTCCCTAATAGAGTGTAAGCTCTTCTCCTCCTGTATCCTCCCTTATACCCTAATAGAGTGTAAGCTCTTCTCCTTCTGTATCCTCCCTTATACCCTAATAGAGTGTAAGCTCTTCTCCTTCTGTATCCTCCCTTATACCCTAATAGATTGTAAGCTCTTCTCCTTCTGTATCCTCCCTTATACCCTAATAGAGTGCAAGCTCTTCTCCTTCTGTATCCTCCCTTATACCCTAATAGATTGTAAGCTCTTCTCCTTCTGTATCCTCCCTTATTCCCTAATAGATTGTAAGCTCTTCTCCTTCTGTATCCTCCCTTATACCCTAATAGATTGTAAGCTCTTCTCCTTCTGTATCCTCCCTTATTCCCTAATAGATTGTAAGCTCTTCTCCTTCTGTATCCTCCCTTATACCCTAATAGAGTGTAAGCTCTTCTCCTCCTGTATCCTCCCTTAAACCCTCATAGATCGTTAAGGTGGGAGGAGGTGTGTGAGTGAGCTCTGCAGGTGCTGTGAATGTCTGGCTCTAGCCCAGGGCCTGGCTGCCTTGGGTGGGGTCGCTCCCCAGGTGAGCTCCAGGCTTCTGGGTCTGAATCTGGAGTCCATGTTAGAGACCCTCTGGCTACTGAATTTGCTGCTGGCCGGCTGACCGCGGTGGATTACAATGATGGCAATGGAAGATTCTTTATGGAAGAAAGTTACAGTAAAGTAAGTGAAGCTGGAATGGAAGTGGTGGATAATAATGATGGGCCGTGTAGCAGTGTCTGTGTGCAGCATGTAATGGAGGGAGGGCGGCAGCCCCAGCAAAGTGACTGTGCTGATCCAGGCAGGGAGATCCAACAACCTGTTGTGATGGACACTCAGCAGCCAGCTCAGGCCGGCAGTGGGAAGCAGCACAAGCTGAGGAGGACATCTTTGGAAAGACTGACAATGCAGGAAAACCTGCAGCAGAATGTGTGTGTGAGCCGAGAGTCCCGGGCCCTGAGATCCAAGACCCAGCCGGCCACCGGTGACCCCATAACTGGGGGGAAATCTGCTAAATCTGCCACTGGACATAAATCTAGGAAGTTATCAGGCAATGCAAATGCTGAGCTGGGGGCAAATGGCCACAAGTCTCCCAGGACTGAGGCAGCAGAGACATTCAAAGACCCAGCAGAAAAGCCAAGGCGCAAGGCAACTCTTAAAGGGACAGATCGCGCACCAGAACTGCAGCTTGCAGACAAGATTCCAGATTTAGTCAACAACATGAACAGCTTAAGAGCACCCAGGACAGAGTGGCAAAGACAAATAGAGAGAATGAATAAACTAAAGATTGCGAACCCCCGGACCGCAGCCGTCTATGATGGGGTGTTAGAGACTTGCCGCACACAGCTTGCTGCAATTGATAGAGACATTGAGACACTTGAGAAACAAATGGGGCCCATGGCAGAGAGATACAAGAACCTGGATTGGGTTGAGGAGTCTCAGAAGCTCCTAAAACACAGACAGATACCTGGACCTAGCTCAGTCCCCCCCTCACCATCAGAGCAGGAGACATCCTCACAGGAGCTGCTGTACAGGACCCCAGTGCTGCAAGATTCTGCCCCTTTTCATGATGCCAGCCAAGTAAGCCAGCCACCCCCAGGGGGCAGCAGTGAGCAATCCCTATATGGCTCCATCGATGGACTCTTTGTTTCACAAGGTGCCCTCCCTCAGCCTGAGAATGGATGTGATGCAGCCAGTGAAACTATGGAAGTTGGGGAGACCCCCCAAATTGCAAGCCCGGGGTCACATCTGTCCCCCAATCGAGGAAACAAGCAAGCAAGTCCCAATGCATTGCAATCTGTTTGGGACAATGAACAGCCTGCGGTTCCTGATAGTAATGGGACTGAATCGTCTGCATGCATTAATAATGTTTTTCCTCCCACAGGTGACCGACCACAGGTAGCGGGTCCCCCTCAATCAAGACCCCGCAGTGATATTACTGGCAATGCATCTGGCCACGCTCCTCCTCAGAATGCCTGGAGCCGCGGTGCCCCATCTTTTAGCCCCGGCTTACATTACACCGGTCAGGCATTTAAGAGGAGGAACGTGGTAAGATTTAAGAATAAGGGGGCAAAGGAAGATCTGCCAGACAGGAGACATGTGATCCGGGAGCTCCTGTGTAACCAGATGGGGTTCACACCCGCAGATATATTGGCCGTCATAAACCTCCCGGACAGGCAGGGCTACGATATAAGCTTCAAGCTCATGGCCAGCTTGGACAGGTTCTGGGCAAGTGTGACAAAGTTTAGGGGCGGTGAGGGATGGGACGAGTTTATCCTTATCCCAGTATCAAAGCCGGGCACTGTGAGTGTTAATATCTTGTTCTGGAATGAGTCCGTCCCCCCGCAGGATATTGTGATATGGCTGAGGAGACATTGTGATATGGTGTCTGACCTGACAAAGTGTCTTGATGATGATGGGATCTGGACGGGAGGCTGGAGGGTGCTGGTGAAGCTCAGGCAGCACAGTAATGTTACCTTACATTTGCCCAACTCCTTCTTTATTGGCCGTGAGAGGGGGGTGTGCTTCTATGCCGGTCAGCCACGCTTGTGCTTTAAGTGTGGGAAGGCTGGTCATGTGGCCGGAGTGTGTACTGTAGTGAAGTGTAACCTGTGCGGGGAGATTGGTCACACCAGCGCCATGTGTACAAATGTCCGGTGTAACTTGTGTGGTCAGATGGGTCATTACATAGGGACTGCTCGGAGGCCTTCCATAACCTCTATAGCCAGGCTGGGGAGGAGCTGGAGGCAGCAGGTGAGGTTACAGAGGAGGAGGCTCTGATGTCTGGGCAGATAGTAACAAGGCCAGGGTCTGAGACAACTGAGATAAGAGATCAGACAGGTGTAACCCCACAGCCTGTGGCCACCATCCAACGGCCAGCACCGGAGCAAGCTGATAGCCCATCTTCCCCTGTAGCCCCTTCCCCTGCTATGGCCCATTGCCCTGCTCCAGCCTCTTCTGCAGATAGTAAAGCCCCTGGTGATAAGAGAGGGAAATGGACATGGTCCTTAGTCCAAAAGCCAGGAAAAAAGCCCAAGGGCAGAACAGATACAGCAGTAACAGTTACATCAAACCGATATAACATACTGTCTGAGTCAGGTGCAGATATTTCTGGGCACGATACTATGGAGCTGGAGCAAGAGTTAAAGCGTATAGCCAGAGAATGTGACTCGGGGTCAGAGGAGGACCCACCGACTAAGAAAAAGTCACCAGCAGCTATAGACCCTATAGACTCTGATATGGAAGTGACTGGCAGGCAGGGCGACCTATGATGGTGTTTAATGTGTTACTGCTCTGCATAATGATGGCACCTAACCCCTGATCTGTATCCTGATGTATCTTCACTGAGTAATCATTAAGAGTATAGACATGATAGATAATGTATAGTATGTAGTATTCTGCTCTGTTATGTTTATTGTGTACAAGTATACGTTATCTTTATATTATGTATTAATGCTGATGAGCTGAGTTTTGTTTGTTTGTTTACCAATAAAAAATCCCTTATACCCTAATAGAGTGTAAGCTCTTCTCCTTCTGTATCCTCCCTTATACCCTAATAGAGTGTAAGCTCTTCTCCTTCTGTATCCTCCCTTATACCCTAATAGATTGTAAGGGCTTCACCTTCTGTATCCTCCCTTATACCCTAATCGATTGTAAGCTCTTCTCCTTCTGTATCCTCCCTTATACCCTAATAGAGTGTAAGCACTTCTCCTTCTGCATCCTCCCTTATACCCTAATACAGTGTAAGCTCTTCCCCAATAGAGTGTAAGCTCTTCCCCTTCTGTATCCTCCCTTATACCCTAATAGAGTGTAAGCTCTTCTCCTTCTGTATCCTCCCTTATACCCTAATAGAGTGTAAGCTCTTCTCCTTCTGTATCCTCCCTTATACCCTAATAGAGTGTAAGCTCTTCTCCTTCTGTATCCTCCCTTATACCCTAATAGAGTGTAAGCTCTTCTCTTCTGTATATTATTTAATATGTAGCCAGATGGCTTTGTAAGAAGTGTTAGACAGAGAATTTCCCAGTCAGATAGTTAGCTAGTGTTGGAGCAGGTTGCAGGTACTCACCTGGCCACAGAGGTGTTGTGTCAGTGGTGTTCAGGTCAGACATGGTGCAGGTTGGGGGTCACCCCGGGGGGTCCTCTCTATGGGCCGGGCAGGACGTAGCTGAACGTATGTGAATCAGGCGGCCGGGGTGAGCAGCAGGGAGGGGCGTCTGCTCACAGATAACAGCGACTGTTTTTAGGCAGAGCCGCATATCAGACGCCGCGCACTGGCCAGAGGGGAACAGCTGGCTCAGAGAGAACACGGCAGATTTATGGGGGAACTCTGCTCAACTAGAGTGAAGTTCCCAGAGTGTTAGCAGCCAGATGTTTTTAAAGTCTTTGCTTTGCTTTGGAGATGAAACAATTGACAAGAGGCGGCATCAATGGAGGTTAATCCAGTGCCGGACTGGAGGCTATGGGCGGGGTTATCATTTTTGGGGCCCCATACAAGGTTTTGTCACAGGGCCCCAATCAAAGACAAATTTTGTAAAGCGAAATATAATTTTTACCCACCTTGTCGGCCGCGGCCTCCTCATGTGCTGTGGGAGCACGAGCGAACAAGGAGGGTTGCACACAGAGGGGCATACTGCCATTGTCTGCCCCGTCTAATTTCTACTCTCTGTGGCATCCCAAACTAGGATGCCCCACTGTGTGACACCCCATTAAATGGCCGCACCCACTCACCTAACCTCGTCCCAATGATGCATGTGCAGAACATGGCCTCACTATACCATAAAGTGGACCAAAACCCAGGTTTTTTTGACTATCCTGGGTTTTGGTCCTTTCCCCCTGTGTGAAACCCCCCAGATTGCTGAACGCAACTCACCTATTCCCGGTCTTATGGAGCATGTGTGGCTGCCCGTCCAATCAGTGTGCTCAGAGCCGCTGACGTCACTTCGTCTAAGCCTTCATCTAAGGCCAGTGGCTCCGAGCACCCCCCTCTTCCCTCTAACAGGGAGCGTGCCCGCCCCGGCCATTCACAAGTGCGTGGCGTGGGTACGCGCCCTGCTAGAGGGATAGCGGGGATGCGGCCTTGGCTCGCACATGCGCCATAGGACCGGAAAGCAAGGGAAGTGTATGGAGCGACCTGGGGGGTTTCATACAGTGGGGCATCCCCATTTTGGATGCCTCGGGGGGAGGGAATCTATCGGCCCAGGAGTCTTAAAGATCTAATATGTTACTGCCCCCTCTGCCCGAGATAAAGCTTTTTATACTTTTTGGCCAGTGCCGGGGAGGGGTTAAAGGCATAGCTCTCAAGTGTCCCTGATTTGGAGAGACTGTCCCTCTTTTGAGTCCATGTCCCTCTGTCCCTCGTTGTTCTCATTTGTCCCTCTTTGAGGTGTAACATGCAGATCTGCAACAATAAATGATACATTTGCGTATTCAAAGTGTTTCTATTGTTGTAACTGTTACAATGTATCTCTCCTATCTATAATCAATGAGGGGGCTTGGCCTAATTTAGGAAATGTCCCTCTTTTCCCCTCCGAAAAGTTGGGAGGTATGGTTAAAGGGTTAAGTCCACTTCCGATGGAATTTATGAACATGTATATTTCTTTGTGCCAGAAGAATACCCTCAAGGTGCTGAGCTTTTTTTATTTTGTGTGTAATGTGATTTTTTGCTGGATGAAGCCACGCCCCCTAATTGATTGCTGGATGAAGCCACGCCCCCTCATTAATTGCTGGATGAAGCCACAGCCCCTCATTGATTGCTGGATGAAGCTACAGCCCCTCATTGATTGCTGGATGAAGCCACAGCCCCTCATTGATTGCTGGATGAAGCCACAGCCTCTCATTGATTGCTGGATGAAGCCACAGCCTCTCATTGATTGCTGGATGAAGCCACAGCCCCTCATTGATTGCTGGATGAAGCCACGCCCCCTCATTGATTGCTGGATGAAGCCACAGCCCCTCATTGATTGCTGGATGAAGCTACAGTCCCTCATTGATTGCTGGATGAAGCCACGGCCCCTCATTGATTGCTGGATGAAGCCATGGCCCCTCATTGATTGCTGGATGAAGCCATGGCCCCTCATTGATTGCTGGATGAAGCCATGGCCCCTCATTGATTGCTGGATGAAGCTACAGCCCCCTCATTGATTGCTGGATGAAGCCATAGCCTCTCATTGATTGCTGGATGAAGCCACACCCCCTCATTGATTGCTGGATGAAGCCTTGCCCCCTCATTGATTGCTGGATGAAGCCACGGCCCCTCATTGATTGCTAGATGAAGCCACAGCCCCTCATTGATTGCTAGATGAAGCCACAGCCCCTCACTGATTGCTGGATGAAGCCTTGCCCCCTCATTGATTGCTGGATGAAGCCACGGCCCCTCATTGATTGCTAGATGAAGCCACAGCCCCTCACTGATTGCTGGATGAAGCCACGCCCCCTCATTGATTGCTGGATGAAGCCACAGCCCCTCATTGATTGCTGGATGAAGCCATGCCCCCTCATTGATTGCTGGATGAAGCTACAGCCCCTCATTGATTGCTGGATGAAGCCACAGCCCCTCATTGATTGCTGGATGAAGCCACAGCCTCTCATTGATTGCTGGATGAAGCCACAGCCTCTCATTGATTGCTGGATGAAGCCACAGCCCCTCATTGATTGCTGGATGAAGCCACGCCCCCTCATTGATTGCTGGATGAAGCCACAGCCCCTCATTGATTGCTGGATGAAGCTACAGTCCCTCATTGATTGCTGGATGAAGCCACGGCCCCTCATTGATTACTGGATGAAGCCATGGCCCCTCATTGATTGCTGGATGAAGCCATGGCCCCTCATTGATTGCTGGATGAAGCCATGGCCCCTCATTGATTGCTGGATGAAGCTACAGCCCCCTCATTGATTGCTGGATGAAGCCACAGCCTCTAATTGATTGCTGGATGAAGCCACGCCCCCTCATTGATTGCTGGATGAAGCCTTGCCCCCTCATTGATTTCTGGATGAAGCCACGGCCCCTCATTGATTGCTGGATGAAGCCACAGCCTCTCATTGATTGCTGGATGAAGCCACACCCCCTCATTGATTGCTGGATGAAGCCTTGCCCCCTCATTGATTGCTGGATGAAGCCACGGCCCCTCATTGATTGCTAGATGAAGCCACAGCCCCTCACTGATTGCTGGATGAAGCCACGACCCCTCATTGATTGCTGGATGAAGCCACAGCCCCTCATTGATTGCTGGATGAAGCCATGCCCTCTCAATGATTGCTGGATGAAGCCACAGCCCCTCATTGATTGCTGGATGAAGCTACAGCCCTCTCATTAACTGCTGGAGGAAGCCACAGCCTCTCATTGATTGCTGGATGAAGCCACGCCCCCTCATTGATTGCTGGATGAAGCCACAGCCCCTCATTGATTGCTGGAAGAAGCTACAGCCCCTCATTGATTGCTGGATGAAGCCACAGCCCCCTCATTGATTGCTGGATGAAGCTACAGCCCCTCATTGATTGCTGGATGGAGCCATGTCCCCTCATTGATTGCTGGATGAAGCCACAGCCCCTCATTGATTGCTGG
The DNA here is from genome assembly GCA_027917425.1 of Gastrophryne carolinensis. Taxonomy (NCBI): domain Eukaryota; kingdom Metazoa; phylum Chordata; class Amphibia; order Anura; family Microhylidae; genus Gastrophryne; species Gastrophryne carolinensis. Next base: position 256,466,812 of record CM051240.1, read on the forward strand.
ATGAAGCCACAGCCCCTCATTGATTGCTGGATGAAGCCACAGCCCCTCATTGATTGCTGGATGAAGCCACGTCCCCTCATTGATTGCTGGATGAAGCCACAGCCCCTCATTGATTGCTGGATGAAGCCATGCCCCCTCAATGATTGCTGGATGAAGCCACAGACCCTCATTGATTGCTGGATGAAGCCACAGACCCTCATTGATTGCTGGATAAAGCCACAGCCCCTCATTGATTGCTGGATGAAGCCATGCCCCCTCATTGATTGCTGGATGAAGCCACGCCCCCTTATTGATTGCTAAATGAAGCCACAGCCCCTCATTGATTGCTGGATGAAGCCATGCCCCCTCATTTATTGCTGGATGAAGCCACAGCCCCTCATTGATTGCTGGATAAAGCCACAGCCCCTCATTGATTGCTGGATGAAGCCATGCCCCCTCATTGATTGCTGGATGAAGCCATGCCCCCTCATTTATTGCTGGATGAAGCCACAGCCCCTCATTTATTGCTGGATGAAGCCACAGCCCCTCATTGATTGCTAGATGAAGCCACAGCCCCTCATTGATTGCTGGATGAAGCCATGCCCCCTCATTGATTGCTGGATGAAGCCACAGCCCCTCATTGATTGCTGGATGAAGCCACAGCCCCTCATTGATTGCTGGATGAAGCCACGCCCCCTCATTGATTGCTGGATGAAGCCACGCCCCCTTATTGATTGCTAAATGAAGCCACAGCCCCTCATTGATTGCTGGATGAAGCCATGCCCCCTCATTTATTGCTGGATGAAGCCACAGCCCCTCATTGATTGCTAGATGAAGCCACGCCCCTCATTGATTGCTGGATGAAGCTACAGCCACTCATTGATTGCTGGATGAAGCCATGCCCCCTCATTTATTGCTGGATGAAGCTACAGCCCCTCATTGATTGCTGGATGAAGCCACGCCCCCTCATTGATTGCTGGATGAAGCTACAGCCCCTCATTGATTGCTGGATGAAGCCACGCCCCCTCATTGATTGCTGGATGAAGCTACAGCCCCTCATTGATTGCTGGATGAAGCCATGCCCCCTCATTGATTGCTGGATGAAGCCACGTCCCCTCATTGATTGCTGGCTGAAGCCACAGGCCCTCATTGATTGCTGGCTGAAGCCACGCCCCCTCATTGATTGCTGGATGAAGCCACGCCCCCTCATTGATTGCTGGATGAAGCCACAGCCCTTCATTGATTGCTGAATGAAGCCACAGCCCCTCAATGATTGCTGGATGAAGCCACAGCCCCTCATTGATTGCTGGATGAAGCCACGCCCCCTCATTGATTGCTGGATGAAGCCACGTCCCCTCATTGATTGCTGGATGAAGCCACAGCCCCTCATTGATTGCTGGATGAAGCCATGCCCCCTCATTGATTGCTGGATGAAGCCACAGCCCCTCATTGATTGCTGGATGAATCCACAGCCCCTCATTGATTGCTGGATGAAGTCACAGCCCCTCATTGATTGCTGGATGGAGCCATGCCACCTCATTGATTGCTGGATGAAGCCACAGCCCCCTCATTTATTGCTTGATGAAGCCACAGCCCCTCATTGATTGCTGGATGAAGCCACAGCCCCTCATTGATTGCTGGATGAAGGCACATCCCCTCATTGATTGCTGGGTGAAGCCACAGGCCCTCATTTATTGCTGGCTGATTCCACAGCCCCTCATTGATTGCTGGATGAATCCACAGCCCCTCATTGATTGCTGGATGAAGTCACAGCCCCTCATTGATTGCTGGATGGAGCCATGCCACCTCATTGATTGCTGGATGAAGCCACAGCCCCCTCATTTATTGCTGGATGAAGCCACAGCCCCTCATTGATTGCTGGATGAAGCCATGCCCCCTCATTGATTGCTGGCTGAAGCCACGGCCCTCATTGATTGCTGGATGAAACCATGCCCCTCATTGATTGCTGGATGAAGCCACGCCCCCTCATTGATTGCTGGATGAAGCCACAGCCCCTCATTGATTGCTGGATGAAGGCACATCCCCTCATTGATTGCTGGGTGAAGCCACAGGCCCTCATTTATTGCTGGCTGATTCCACAGCCCCTCATTGATTGCTGGATGAAGCCATGCCCCCTCATTGATTGCTGGATGAAGCCACAGCCCCTCATTGATTGCTGGATGAAGCCACAGCCCCTCATTGATTGCTGGATGAAGGCACATCCCCTCATTGATTGCTGGGTGAAGCCACAGGCCCTCATTTATTGCTGGCTGATTCCACAGCCCCTCATTGATTGCTGGATGAAGCCATGCCCCCTCATTGATTGCTGGATGAAGCCACAGCCCCTCATTGATTGCTGGATGAAGCCACAGCCCCTCATTGATTGCTGGATGAAGCCATGCCCCCTCATTGATTGCTGGATGAAGCCATGCCCCCTCATTTATTGCTGGTTGAAGCCACAGCCCCTCATTGATTGCTAGATGAACCCACTGCCCCTCATTGATTGCTGGATGAAGCTACAGCCGCTCATTGATTGCTAAATGAAGCCACGCCCCCTCATTGATTGCTGGATGAAGCTACAGACCCCCATTGATTGCTGGATGAAGCCACGCCCCCTCATTGATTGCTGGATGAAGCTACAGCCCCTCATTGATTGCTGGATGAAGCCACGCCCCCTCATTGATTGCTGGATGAAGCTACAGCCCCTCATTGATTGCTGGATGAAGCCATGCCCCCTCATTGATTGCTGGATGAAGCCACGTCCCCTCATTGATTGCTGGATGAAGCCACAGCCCCTCATTGATTGCTGGATGAAGCCACATCCCCTCATTGATTGCTGGATGAAGCCACGCCCCCTCATTGATTGCTGGATGAAGCCACAGCCCCTCATTGATTGCTGAATGAAGCCACAGCCCCTCATTGATTGCTGAATGAAGCCACAGCCCCTCAATGATTGCTGGATAAAGCCACAGCCCCTCATTGATTGCTGGATGAAGCCACAGCCCCTCATTGATTGCTGGATGAAGCCACAGCCCCTCATTGATTGCTGGATGAAGCCACAGCCCCTCATTGATTGCTGGATGAAGCCACAGCCCCTCATTGATTGCTGGATGAAGCCATGCCCCCTCATTGATTGCTGGATGAAGCCACAGCCCCTCATTGATTGCTGGATGAATCCACAGCCCCTCATTGATTGCTGGATGAAGCCACACCCCCTCATTGATTGCTGGATGAAGCCACAGCCCCTCATTGATTGCTGGATGAAGCCACAGCCCCTCATTGATTGCTGGATGAAGCCATGCCCCCTCATTGATTGCTGGATGAAGCCACAGCCCCTCATTGATTGCTGGATGAATCCACAGCCCCTCATTGATTGCTGGATGGAGCCTTGCCCCCTCGTTGATTGCTGGATGAAGCCACGGCCCTCATTGATTGCTGGATGAAACCACGCCCCTCATTGATTGCTGGATGAAGCCACGCCCCCTCATTGATTGCTAGATGAAGCCACAGCCCCTCATTGATTGCTGGATGAAGGCACATCCCCTCATTGATTGCTGGGTGAAGCCACAGGCCCCCATTTATTGCTGGCTGATTCCACAGCCCCTCATTGATTGCTGGATGAAGCCACAGCCCCTCACTGATTGCTGGATGAAGCCATGCCCCCTCATTGATTGCTGGATGAAGCCACAGACCCTCATTGATTGCTGGATGAAGCCACAGCCCCTCAATGATTGCTGGATGAAGCCATGCCCCGTCATTGATTGCTGGATGAAGCCATGCCCTTTATTGATTGCTGGATGAAGCCACGCCCCTCATTGATTGCTGGATGAAGCCACAGTCCCTCACTGATTTCTGGATGAAGCCACAGCCCCTCATTGATTGCTGGATGAAGCCATGCCCCCTCATTGATTGCTGGATGAAGCCACAGCCCCTCATTGATTGCTGGATGAAGCCACAGACTCTCATTGATTGCTAGATGAAGCCAGGCCCCCTCATTGATTGCTGGATGAAGCCACAGACCCTCATTGATTGCTGGATGAAGTCACGCCCCCTCATTGATTGCTGGAGAAGCCACAGCCCCTCACTGATTGCTGGATGAAGCCATGCCCCCTCATTGATTGCTGGATGAAGCCACACCCCCTCGTTGATTGCTGGATGAAGCCACAGCCCCTTATTGAGGGATGGCTAGGAGTTACAATAGCAACACTTTGAATAGGCAAATGAATCATTTATTACTGCAGATCTGCATGTTACACGTCAAAGAGGGACAAATGAGAAGAACGAGGGACAGGGGGACATGGACTTAAACGAGGGACAGTCCATCCAAATCAGGGACACTTGGGAGGTATGCATTGCTTGTCTCTTTGTGGCCCCTCAATGCTCTGCAGAAGTCTTGGTGGGTAATAGTCAAGCACACTGAACTTCTTCCTTCTGCATCCTAACTGATTTGCAGATGCATTTGTGTTTCTGAAGAAAACCTGTCGCTTGGATGTGGCGCTTGGATCTGTGATGCGGCATAATAATCAGTTAATGGGCAGTTGTGGCCTAGAGGTAAGGGGAGTGTACTTGTGACCAGGCCAGCCCAGGACCAGCTATGGGGGCTTGTAGAACAGGGCGCAGGGGCCAGCATTGGTGGCCCGCCACCCTGCCTGCTACAAACCCACATGGCCTCCGTGGGTCTGGGCTCTTCTCCCCCCCCCCCCTGGGTTTTGGGGAGGCAGGTAATTGGGGGAGCCGGGGGCTAATGGCAAGTCACCCGCTAGCCACAGGTGACTTGCCAGCCCCCAGCCTTGTGAACTGGTATAAGGATCTAATTGATCCCTTATCAGTTCACAAGGGGTTAACAGTAAAAAAAAAGGCAACTGACACAGAGAAAAAAAATGACATTTATTAGTTTTTTTTACTCACCTCCGATCCTCTGCTGTCCCCCGGCGATCCGATCCTACGATGCTCCAAAGACAGCTGCCGGGTGATTGGTGGAGGGGGGGCGAGGGGCTGTGATCCCTCGCTCCCCTCCACCGATCACTCGGCAGCCGTTAGCGATCCTTTCACCTCCGTTCGTCCGATGGTACTGTGCCTCTTGGGGCGGGTGCGAGATGACGTCACAGAATACGTCATCTGCCCCACCCACAAAAAGCGGGGCTAGCGGCCAGACGATTGTGGAAGCGCTGGAGAGGAGGTATTTCGCCCTCTCCTCACTATGGAAGAGCCCGAGGGGGCAATCGGAGGCCCCGCCAGGGGTGCTCTTTACCAGCGGGGCCTCCGATCGCCCCCCCCCGGGCTCCTCAGTGGTGAGAAGAGGGTGAAATACAAGGCATCGCGGCTGCAGGTAAGTAAAAGTTATTTTGTTTTGTTTTTTTCACAGATTTGTGCCAGCTGCCAGTGGGCCCCCCCGTGGGCTTGCTGGTGCTAATGCCGGCCCTGACGAGAGGGGTTGGAGGTGATCAGGGTTGAGGATAGGAGGAGATCTCGGGAGTCAGGCAGATTACAGACTTTGTCTGGGTTGGGATCTTTGAATTAGAGGTGAAAACTAGGAAGGGGCTTAGCACTAGAGCATACCTTACTTTTGAGGGTGGCAAAGAGGGACATTTGTAAAATTAGGCCACGCCCCCTCATTGAGGGATGGATGAAGCCACGCCCCCTCATTGAGGGATGGATAGGAGTTACAACAATAGAGAAATATTGAATAGGCAAATGAATCATTTATTGAAGCTGATCTGCATGTTACACCTCAAAGGGGTCAGTATGTAAATGAAGCTTCCTCCCCTCATTGAAGGATGGATGAAGCCACACCCCCTCATTAATGGATGGATAGGAGATAATAGAAACACTTTGAATAGGCAAATGAACCATTTATTCCTGCAAATCTGCATGTTACACCTCAAAGAGGGACAAATGAGAACAATGAGGAACAGGGGGACATGGACTCAAAAGTGGGACAGTGCCTCCAAATCAGGGACACTTGGGAGGTATTCTAGAGGGTTTTGTAGGTTAGCGTTAGGATTTTTGAACTGAATTGTTTCCGATATTGGCAGCCAGTGTAGAGATTGACAGAGGCGGGAGGGGAAGCACTGGATAAGCAAGGGGAGAGGTGGATGAGGCGAGCAGCAGAGTTTAAAAGTACACGCTCCTGTCTTTTATACAAGTTGGGTAAGAAGAAATGCATTCAATCAGTTGGCAGAAGATTTCTGTATATAGTTGTTGAGAATGAACAAACCTCTGGTTGGCTGCATTCCATCCGAAGAAGTGCAAACTCTATTTAATAAGAGAATAGAGCCCAACGCGGGTCTGATTTATCGTTCTTTGGCCAAGTGCAGGAAGCGCCGGAGCCTCTTTTGTCTACGCTAATAGCTTTTTTCCCCAATACGCACTTGAGCCAAAACTGATCAGCTTCAGAAGTGCTAACATTGTATCTTTTCATAACCCATCTGTAAGTCCCAGGAGATGTACACAAACCAAGGTCAGGGCCCCAAGGTGACCCCATAATAACCCCTATATACATACCTCCCAAGAGTCCCTGATTTGGAGGGACTGTCTTTCTTTTGAGTCCATGTCCCTCGTTGTTCTCATTTGTCCCTCTTTGAGGTATAACATGCAGATCTGCATCAATATATGATTCATTTGCCTATTTAGAGTGTTTCTGTTGTTGTAACTGTTACATCCTATCTCCTATCCATCCCTCAATGAAGGTGTGTGGCCTAATTTAACAATTCTCCCTCCCTACCACGCTAAAACGTTGGTTTGTCTATATATAATATGCTGCACAGTTAAACTAGAATCACTAAAGGTTTATTGAAAAAATACATACACTGGTTCATTCACATAGAAACATATACATAAACACAGTAGACAATTCTAAAAACAACACAGGTGCACCCCACCCTGAAATGAATATAATTAAACAACAAATAATGGCAATTATAATGAATATCCCTACATAACCCTATGCACAGAAATATAACCCCTCATACCCACCAGTAAATGCAAGCCGAACCTTCTTTAAAGTGAACCAAAACCCACGGTGATCGGCCTGGGAATCATTAAGATTCCTGGGCCGATTGATTCCCTCCCCCTGGACCATACCCGGCTGTGTGAAAACCCCCTGGTAGCCCACACACTTACCTTTTGTTCTGGTCCAAAGGCGCATACCCGAGCCGGGGCCATATCCCCGCTATCCCTCTAGCAGGGCTCATGCCCGCACCAGGAATTTGTGAATGGCTGGCGTGGGCATGCTCCCTGTTAGAGGGTAGTAGGGGATGCCATAGTCAGTGAGCTCTGAGCCACTCACCTTAGACGAAGGCTTAGACGCGCATGCTGCTTGGACGAGCGCCCTCGCATGCGCCGTAGGACCAGGAACATGTGAGTTTGTTTCTGAGACATGAGGGGTTTCACACAGCTGGGAACCCTCGATCAGGGTAAGGATCTAAACCCAGGATAGTCAAAATCCTAGGTTTTGGTCCACTTTAAGGAATTTTGAATCTGTAGATATGTTTCACACAATCTCTTTTATGGCCTTACAGCAATGCGATTCTTACACCACTTGTCTTTTCCTACATCTTCCTCGGTTGGGGGGCTGTTGGAGGAGAGGTTTGGGGATCGCTGACCCTGATGCTGGTTTTCCCACCTTCTAAAATAATATGTCCATTTTCTATGTTCTGGAAATGCTGCTGCTTCCCCCAGGGGGCATCGATTTTGGGTTGTAATATTCTTTATGAAGTTCAGCTATTTAAATGAAGTCTCAGAATATGAAATGAAGTCCTATTCTCTTTATTTCCCACACATTGCTGGAAGTTTTTATTCCTGTTTTTATTCCTGTGTGAATTACGGAACGACATGTTTCTCCGCTCTGTTAGGCCGAGCCTTGTGCACAGAGGATAAAGGGCCGCTGCTCACAGATAGCGCAGTCAGCAGAGCTGCCAGGACCGCGAATGTTCAAGGATGAGATCGCCCATCTCCAGAGACAATGGCTTCATACCAGATGGTGAATCATGTTACGAAGAGAAACAGAGAGGGATTTCTTAGTTAAGTTAAGGAAAGAGTCCAGTCCAACAGGAGGAAGTTCCAATGATATCCAAGATACAGCTGAGCTTTTGGTTTGGTGCTTCATCTTGGACATACATACCTTCCAACTTTTCAGGTTGGGAAAGAGGGACAATTGTTAAATGAAGCCACGCCCCCTCATTGATTGATGGATAGGAGATAGGATGTAACAGTTACAACAATATTAACACTTTGAATAGGCAAATTAATCATTTATTGATTCAGATCTGCATGTTACATCTCAAAGAGGGACAAGTCAGCTGTGCCATTGATAGGCTTATGGTAGCCCAATCACCCATATGGGTCACTCCCCCCTTCCGCCCTGCATCATCTGGAGTATGGTACATTCCATAAAGACGCTAGAGACGCCTACCAGAACCTCGGCGTTGTCGCATCACCCTCTGTGCCTTTATAGGGTATAAAGCATAGACTGTATATGTGATTAGCTTGTGCCAGAGACGTCTACCAGAACCTCGGCGTTGTTGCGTCACCCTCTGTGCCTTTATAGGTTATAAGGCATAGACTGTATATGTGATTGGCTTGTGCTAGAGACACCTAACAGAACCTCGGCGTTTTTGGTTACCCTCTGTGCCTTTATAGGGTATAAAGCATTGACTGTATATGTGATTAGCTTGTGCTAGGGACTTCTACCAGAACCGCGGGTTATTAAGTTACCCTCTGTGCCTTTATAGGGTATAAAGAATAGACTGTATATGTGATAAGCTTGTGCTAGAGACACCTAACAGAACCTCAGCGTTGTTGCGTTACCCCCTGTGCCTTTATAGGTTATAAGGCATACACTGTATATGTGATTAGCTTGTGCTAGAGATGCCTACCAGAACCTCGGCGTTGTTGTGTCACCCTCTGTGCCTTTATAAGGGATAAAACATAGACTGTATATGTGATTAGCTTGTGCTAGAGACGCCTACCAGAACCTCGGCAATGTTGCGTTACCCTCTGTGCCTTTTATAGGGTATAAAGCATAGACTGTATATGTGATTAGCTTCCTGCTGATGCAACATGCAGCTGGAAGCTACAATATACAAGTACCTAATGTAGGGAAAATATATATGCCAAAACAGTGCCTTGAAGGTAAAAAATGAGTTCTTAAGAATAACTTTCATAATGTGCAGTTACACTTCCATTCGTATGCTCTTTTACAACTCCCGTTGTATAATGCAAGGTGTGCCAACAATTAACTGGTTTATCAAAGCCCAAGAGGGTGAAATGCCAGGTGTGCCCACAATTAAATAGTTTATCAAATATCAAAAGAGTATAATGCCAGGTGTGTCCACAGTTATGTAGTTTATCAAAGCTCAAAAGAGTATGATGCCAGGTGTGCCCACAATTAAATAGTTGAAATTAAATTAACAGAACTGACACAGAGGTGGCCTGACCCAGTGGATACTCCACTAACAATTAGTATTAAAGAGTAGTGACCCCCAAGTGGCCTGCACAATTGGTATTACAGAGCAGTGACCCCCAAGTGGCCTGAACAATTGGTATTACAGAGCAGTGATCCCCAAGTGGCTTGCACAATTGGTATTACAGAGCAGTGACCCCCAAGTGGCCTGAACAATTGGTATTACAGAGCAGTGACCCCCAAGTGGTTTGAACAATTTATATTATAGAGCAGTGACCCCCCCAGATAACTAAACAATTGAAAATACAGAGTACTGACACCCAAGTGGACTGAACAATTGGTATTAAAGAGTACTGACACCCAAAAGCTTGGCACTTTTTTTTAAATTAATTTTAAAATAGCAGTTGTATTTTATTTGAAAATCTTTTCAGTTTGGGGTGTTTTGAGTGTCCTGGTAATCACTGGAAATTCCTGAAAAAATCACAGTTAAACATACATACGCAAAACTGTAAAATAATGACCTGGCAACAGAAGAATCTGTTTGTGAAGAACCAGCACTCCAAAAAGTTCAAAAAGATAAGTTGTATTCTTTACATCTAAAGTTCAATTGTAATCATTACAGTGGTGAAACAAATCGACGTTTCGGGGTGCACTGGGTCCCCCTTCATCAGGACCCACCACATGTGCCAGAAGCGAACAGATTGCCATGAGTACCAATGCATAAATACCTAAAGTGGCCAATCAGGTCACTGAGATTACGAAATTCGCGCCTGACGTCACCAGTAGAGATGAGTGAACTTTTGAAAAGTTCGATTCGGCCGATTCGCCGAATTTCACAAAGAAATTCGGGTTCGGCCGAATCGAACTTTTACGAAGTTCCCCATCAAAAATGCCGGCATGGTGGGAGCGGGCCGGCCAGTTCCGCTGTCAGCGGGCCGGCCAGCGGGCCGGTAAAGTCGGCCGGCCCGCTCCCACCATGCCGGCATTTAAAAAACAAAAAAAAAAAACGCGCCCTCAGATGACAGCTGAGAGCGGCGCCGGCCTCCACGCTCCGGACCTGCAGGTAAGTGTTTGCCTTTTTTCTCAAATGCCGGCATGGTGGGAGCGGGCCGGCCGCTCCCACCACATTTTTAATTTCAGGAAAAATTCGATCGGCACGAACCACAAAATATTCGGGTTTGTGCCGAATCGAATATTTCCTGAAATTCGGAGCGAATTCCGGTTCGTCGACATTTAACATCTCTATATACATACTCACCCCTCCAAGGACATCATCTGCCGACCCAGGGACTCTGGGTGAGCCGGACACCGTCGCTCCGGTCGGCGGGGAGGTTGCTAGGCAAGCCCCCTCGCCGTCCCCTGATAGGGGAAGGCCGGGACTGACATCACGCGTCCCGGGAGCTCTGCCCGGCGACAGGTGACGCGGCGCCCAGGCGCCTTTTGATTGGCACCTGGGCGTCGCAGAGCTAGCGATCTACCCCCAACCTCTGACAGGCTGGAGGCAGTCCGCCTGTCACGTCCCGGCCCCGGGGTGGCGGTGGCCAGGGCATCCTCGTTTCTGGGGGGGGAAAGGGGGGGCATGAGGACGGACACCAGGGGAAGCAGGCGGGAGTTGAAGGTATCCCATTTGCTGAAACCTATTGTCATGCTTCCCCATACATTGAGCGCATCACCAAAAGACACCAAGACATCCTCATCTCAGATAACAGTCTGGCACCCGTGATTAACCGGACCCCATTAAGGGTGTATAATAGGAGCCGAAACTTGAGGGATTTACTAATCGAGCAGATCCTGTTGAAAAATACACAGCACAGCAGAAGGCATTTTTGACTAAATTGGACTGCTACAAGTGCTTTAACTGTAACATATGTAACTCCCTGATCACAGGACCGCAGTTTTCTCACCCACATACGGGAGTCCAGTATAAACTAAGGGGATACTTCAACTGCAATACAGACTTCTGCGTATATATCCTGAAATGCCCATGTGGCCTTATATACGTGGGCAAGACCATCAGCCCTTTTAAAAAACGATTTCAAAAGCATAAGAGTGACATCAGAGTCCATCAGGAGAAAGCGAGAAATGGCGAACCCAGAGACATGGATTAACCAGTTGCGGTACACTTCCACAAGCTCGGCCATCAGACACATGAACTGAGGGGTATGGTCATCGAACAGGTCCCCAAACCATCGAGAGGTGGCGACAGGAACCGCCACCTACACCAACGAGAGACCTTTTGGATACACAGACTAGACACTGTGCACCCGCGAGGACTTAACACGTCATTTGGGTTTAACAGCTTCCTGGATGTTAGATAATCCGAGGAGCGTACTTTATTTTGGAACGTTTTTTCCCCCTTTTTCTCCATATTTTTCATATCTCCTGACACTCTTATTATGCCATGTAAGTCTTTGCCTTTTTCGGACTTTGTTTTAATTCTGTGGGCCATCTTTGACCATATTGTGGTCCTTAGAGTTCATCAGGAGAGAATAGGAAATGCAGGGACATGGACACATGTATATAATATACCCAGGTTACTGTCATTGCCCACCGGCTACTGTTTCTTTGTATCCCTTCGGCTGCCATTCCCCGTGTGTCCCTTTACTGCCGTTAAGTTTTCCCCCCGGTGCCCCTTTGCTGCCTTTTTGTTCTCTCTTTTTTTCTCTTCTTTTTTCTCTTGCTTTTCTCTTGTGCCCCTTCTGTTGCTGTTTCTCCTCTCTTTGTGCTCTTTCCCCTGTGTCCCTTTCATGGCTGTTTCCCTTCCATCTTTCCACTGTGCCCCCTCTGTTGCTTACTTTTTTTCCCCTGTGTTCCTCTTCTCCCCCTGTGTCTCTCTTTTGAGCTTTTCTGGCTATTGACAGTCTTATTCACACCCGTGTCCTCTCTGCTTGCTGCTTCTTCTCTCTCTGTGCCTCTGCTGTAGCTGGTTCTTTTCCCATTATGCTCTCCACTGGCTCCCTCCCCCCTGTGTCCTCCTCCCCGTTATCCCCCCTCTCTCTGTATTCCTCCTGTCATGGTCTTTTCCGTTGTGCTATGCTGCTGTTATGTAGCTGTCCTTCTGCTCCCTTTGAATCTACAGTTTAGGTTTTGGCCCCTCCTATCCTTAGCCTTCAACTCCCGCCCGCTTCCCCCGGTGTCTGTCCTCATGACCCTCTTTTCCCCCACAGAAATGAGGATGCCCTGGCCACCGCCGCCCCGGGGCCGGGACGTGACAGGCGGAATGCCTCCAGCCTGTCAGAGGCTGGGGGTAGATCGCTAGCTCTGCGACGCCCAGGTGCCAATCAAAATGCGCCTGGGCGCCACGTCACCTGTCGCCGGGTAGAGCTCCCGGGATGCGCTACGTAAGTCCCGGCCTTGCCCTATCAGGGGATGGCGAGGGGGGTTGCCTAGCAACCTCCTTGCCGACCGGAGCGACGGTGTCCGGCTCACCCAGAGTCCCTGGGTGGGCAGATGATGTCCTCAAAGGGGTGAGTATGTATATAGAGATGTTAAATGTCTATACATGATGTGTATGCAGTGTAATACACATTGATTCCATTTATTATATTCATGACAGCGCTGATGACGTCACTGATGACGTCAGGCGCGAATTTCGAAATCTCAGTGACCTGATTGGCCACTTTAGGTATTTATGCATTGGTACTCATGGCAATCTGTTCGCTTCTGGTACATGTGGTGGGTCCTGATGAAGGGGGCCCCAGTGCACCCCGAAACGTCGATTTGTTTCACCACTGTAACGATCACAATTGAACTTTTGATGTAAAGAATACAACTTATCTTTTTGAACTTTTTGGAGTGCTGGTTCTTCACAAACAGATTTGGATATATGCGGCGTCTCTGTGAACCGTGCACCCACGCAATACTATATGCGTTGAAGGTAAGAGTGCGGCAGTCTCCAGAACTATTTGTTGTCAACAGAAGAAGACAACATCTCTAAGTAGACTTGGCACATAAGTGGTTAAGCAGCAAAGATGGCCAGCTTGGTGGATTTCCTATGCAGACTGCCATCGCGAATGACACTGAAGGACACTGTTTGCTTTGTGGGCTTTTAATAAAGCTGTTAAATGACGGACGACTTCAGCTGATATTTATTTAGGAAAATAAAAGGGCCATAAAGACCAAAGTCAACATCTCATAAAAAAATATAATTTTATCTATCGCAAATTCACACTGTCCGTTCAGAGCTTAGCTGACCTTTCCTGTAAAATTAAAGAGAATCATTCACCGCGACATCTTCAGACTCGTGTTTAATCTTCGCCTTGTCAATCTTCCCAGAAACAATTTAGTATAAAGGGCATGGGAGAGAATGGCGGGCGGACGGGGAATCCTCACACTGAAAGATCGAGGGGGGGTGGGGGAGTTAGACGAGGTTATAACAAGTTTTCCCCAAAAACCTCAACTGCACATTACAGTTACATACATTGCATAGCATGATGAGAAAGGACACAGAATGCTAATTCACCTAGATAGTACATTAAAATGCAATATTGCTAACTGTGAGGCTTGAAGAGGCAAATTAATCATTTATTGATGCAGATCTGCATGTTACACCTCTAAGAGGGACAAGTCAGTTGTGCCATTGATAGGCTTATGGTCGCCCAAACACCCATATGGGTCACTTCCTCTTTTCGCCCTGCATCATCTGGAGCACAGTGTGTTCCGTACCAGAACCTCGACGTTGTCACGTCAACCTCTGTGCCTTTATAGGGTATAAAGCATAGACAGCTGGAAGCTACAATATAAAGGCACCTAATGTAGGGAAATTATATATACAAAAACAGTACCTTGAAGGTAAAAAATTAGTTCTTAAGAATAACTTTCATAATGTGCAGTCACACGACTCCATTCGTATGCTCTTTTACAACTCCCGCTGTATAATGCAAGGTGTGACAACAATTAACTGGTTTATCAAATATCAAAAGAGTATAATACCAGTTGTGTCCACAATTACATAGTTAAAATTAAATTAAACAGAACTTACACAGAAGTGGCCTGACCCAGTGGAAACTCCACTAACAATTGGTATTAAAAAGTAGTGACCCCCAAGTGAACTGTACAATTGTTATTACAGAACAGCCATGAGAAAGGACACAGAATGCTAATTCGCCTAGATAGTACATTAAAGTGCAATATTGCTAACTGTGAGGCTTTGCACCTGGCAGTGGTGTTGATTTCATTAGGATTTAGGTACAATGGAGATAAAGAGGGAGCCGGGTGCATCCAAAGGCGACGGCGCTCGTAGTGCTATACATCCCGTTGGGAGTTTCAAACCTCATGATGCATTATCTCCACCTCCTGCTGTGAATGTAACAAACAAGATGAGTTATTCTGAAAAGTCTGCCAGCTCCCTTACTTAGTTATAGCTGGGCTCAGTGGCGGACTGGGGCCAGAAATCAGCCTGGGATTTTACCAGCACCTGGCCTGCCCATGACCAGTCAGTTCCATCTCTGCTGCTTTCTGGCTAGTCAACCAGTGTTCTCCAAGACTGAGGCTATATCATTAGGGTGAGGACATGGGCAGGGATTGCCGATCGGGGTGCCCCGCAGAAGTGGACCAAAACCCAGGATAGTGAAAATCCTGGGTGTTGGTCCACTTTAACAGTCAGAGCCATTTGCCAATGATATGAGTGGGGGAAATGGCTCTGATTGGACAAGGGGCAGAGCGTGTGCTGTTGGACTGGGGAAAGGTGAGTGTATACTCTTGACATGGAGGGTTTCATACAATTCAAGATGCACCAGGGGAAAGTCCTTGAATCTTTTAGATTCCAGTGCTGTGGCCGCCCTGGGTTTTTCTGCTTTGGGAACAATTGGGCGCATGCAAGGAAATGCACATACGTGAACAATAGCGGTGGGCTTTGGATCCGGGCCCAATTCTTGCCATTTCGCTCCAGCTTGCCCATCATGGATGCAAGCAAATTAAACCAGCATGCCACTACTACTCTGTGAACTGGTGGACTGGGGCCAAAATCAGCCCTGGATTTTACCAGCTCCTGGCTGGCCCAAGACATCCTTGCTTAGGCCCCCCCGCACTATGATGCTGGGGCTATAGCATTGGGGGCTGGGGTTCCTTGGCTTGTGGGTACAGTGGGGCTATAGCATTGGAGGCTGGGGTTCCTTGGCATGTGAGTACAGTGGGGCTATAGCATTGGGGGCTGGGGTTCCTTGGCTTGTGGGTACAGTGGGGCTGAGAGGGCGACTAAGGGGGCAGGGACTGAATGTGGGTGTTAAAAGCAGCAGCCCAATTGGCCCCAAAGCAGTGCGGCCCACCGGCATTGTGCCGGGTCTCCCTATTGCCAGTAAGCCCCTACACACAGCAAGACAACCGGGAATGCCCCAGGGGCAAGGAACTTATCCCAGGGTAGTCAAAATACTCAATTTTTTTCCTCTTTAACCACCTAAATGACAACCCCGTATCTAGCACGTCAGCAGAAACAGTCGGCCCCGTGCTAGATACGGGGTGAAAAGAGGGGGGTTTCAGAGTGGTGGGAGAGTGTGAAGGGGGCTGGAGGGGGATAGGTTGGGCATAGGGGGAATATGCTCTTTTACTTACCTAACCCCCCTTGCTCCTGAGCTGCAGCGAGTTTCTTATACCCCCCACCCTGATCCTGCGCATTTCACTGAGGAAGACGGCGTCTGGAGCTGTGGCAGCGGGGGGGGGGAAGGCACCATGTCATACTGCCGTTCCTCCATCTCTTCTGTGAAGGCCCGCTGTTCCCTCCGCACCACGATGCCAGTCCTTGCCCGCCATGCTCCACCAAGTTGGCAGCTGCCATCCAGGCTCACCAATGGATGTTGCCCACCGCCTGCCGATGGATGTTGCCTGCCACCAGCCAAGGAATGCCACCCGTCGCCTGCCACCTTCAAGATGCTGCTGCTGCTACCCCGTCTGACTGGTCCCCACCTATGCAGCCACCCGCCTGCATGCATGCTGACCTACTTAGCCATCCACCTACCTGCCTCAATGTCCCACCCATCCGCCGAGTCACTTATGCTTCCATCCACCCACCAACATACCTGTCACCCAGTTACCTATCCAAACACCCACTCATACCTGCAAACTTTTCAGGGTGGGAAAAGGGGACATTTGTTAAATTAGGCCACGCCCCCTCATTGAGGGAAGGGTGAAGCCACACCCCCTCATTGAGGGAAGGATGAAGCCACACCCCCTCATTGATTGATGGATAGGAGATAGGATGTAACAGTTACAACAATAAAAACACTTTAAATAGGCAAATGAATCATTTATTGCTGCAGATCTTCATGTTACACCTCAAAGAGGGACAAATGAGAACAATGAGGGACAGGGGAACATGGACTCAAACGAGGGACAGTCCCTCCAAATCTGGGACACTTGGGAGGTATGCTCAGCCACCCACCTACATACCTGCCACCAACCCACCTACCTACCTCCCTGACCGTCCATCCACTCGTCTGCCCATCCATCCCCCTGTCTACCTGCCCCCCCTCAGCTTCGGGCCTCTATATTGACACTGTGTAATTTATAAAGTGGATTAATCAATTGGTCAGCAGGATTACATCACTGTGACTGTAAATTGTGAAGACTGAGGCTAAGAGCAGCCAAAACCCACGAGAGAAATTTATTAGAGAAAAGACGTCGGCACTCGGCTCTGATGAAATGATGGTGTAAGAGAAGCAGACGCTATTTCCAAAGAGGAGCCACCAGACACAATAGAAAAGGCCAAGGAAATGTGACAGAAGGTTTATACGCTTCCCATGCTGTATAATCTTTATTCCAACAGATCATAAGAACAGATTTAAAATGTGATTTTGACTTTCCTGGGTTTAGTTCTGTGCCCCCCCCCCCCCCCCGGGGCATCACGGATTGAGGAGTTGCACCGCTCTGTAAACCCCCCAACAAAACTCACCTCTCCTCGATCCAATAGCGCAAGAACAAGCTCTCCTCCAATCAAAGACCTTTGCCTTTTTACATCCTTCGACAAAGAGCTACGACTATTTTCAATGGGCAGCAGGAGTTGCTGCATCCCTGATGGTGCGCGCTCTCCCATCCCAGCCTATCTGAATGGCTGGGGCAAGAGTGCACGCACCTCCCAAAGATGCAGAGGGTGCACCCGCTCCCCATTGAAAACACTCAGAGTTATTTGCCAAAAGGCAAATGGCTTTGATTGGACAAAAGCCCGTGCATGCCCCTTTGGAGCGGGGAAAAGTGAGTGTTTACCCGTGTCCGGTTTCACACAGCGGGGAATCCTGGTTTGGGATGCCCCGGAGGAAGGTCAGTTGCCGGATCTGGAATCATTTAGAATCCAGTGCCCGCCATACTGGGTTTTGTTCCACTTTAAAGTCCCTATCGAGACACAAGCTAACTTCCTCCTCTCCCCTTTGGGAACAGTGTAGAATTAGCCATTTCAGAGCAACTCTTTCCTTATGTATTCTAAGTGATGCTGCTTTATTTGTTTCAGTTTCTGGGTTGTGGCTGAGCTGGGAAGGGCCATGTCATGGCACAGCCTTATAAGTCATGAGCATGCTCTGCTGTGGTCAGAGACAGCTGTGAGAGCACCAAGGGACAGAATGGATGTTAGACTTTTAGGTGGTGCTGCAGATATAGAGTATAGACAGATAGGAATGGCATCAGGTGAGCTACTTGCAGCATTATCATCTAAACTTCAACTCCACCAATACAGTGTACAATCAGCATCTACCAAACCTCCAATAACTGTAACACCCCCAACACATCCAGCATCAACAAAACCTGCAACATCTGCAACACCTCCAACACGTTTGTCATATCCAGCATCTGCAACAGCTCCATCATGTGCAACACCTTCACCACCCAGAATCATCAACACCAACAACACACCAACATCTCCAGCACATCCAGCATCTGCAACACCTTCAACACATGCAGTATCTGCGACACTTCCAACACCTGCAACCACTTTGACATATCCAGCGTCTGCAACTCCTCTAACACAAGCAAAAACTTAGGCACACCCAGGATTTGAAACGCCCCCAACACCCGCAACACCTCTTGCATCTCCAACATCTGCAACCCCTTTACAACCTCAACATCTTGAGGACATGCATCATTCCTAACTCTAAAATACCTAGAGAAATACAGTGTAGATTCAGCAACTGGATTCACTTAGTAAGTCCAACACCTCTGATACATGTGGCACCTGCAACTCCTCCAACACCCGCAACACGTCTGGCACCTACAGCATCTGCAACTACTCCAACACATGCTGTATCTGCAACACTTCCAACACCTGCAACCACTTTGTCATATCGAACATCTGCAGCTCCTCCAACACAAGCGAAAACTCAGTCACACCCAGGATCTACAACTACTCCAACACGCAACACCTCTGGCACCCCCAGCATCTGCAACTCCTCCAACACATCCATCATCAACATCGCAATCACCTATGTCCCCTTTGACACATCCAGCATCTGCAACACCTCCAACACTTCAGACACAGACAGAATCTGAAGATCCTTCAAGAACTGCAACACTTCTAATACAAGCAGGCATGTTGTCTGTCTGTTAACTTGTGTAAGTCAGCTTTAGCCCCAAGATGTCCACAAGGGCATCGGACTGTTCCACGGTTCCCACAGACAGATATATATTTGTTCCTCCTCCTCGCTTTAAAGAGCTCACCCTGGCCACTTACCCCCAGTTCCTCCAGGCTGTCTCAAAGTTACTGCTGGAGCCTTACATTCGGCAGTCTCCCATGACAACCTGGAGTCGTCAGATGGCTTACTTTCTGTTTGAAGATGATCTGTTTTTATGGACTGAAGCCAGGTTAAAGTGGACCAACACCCAGGATTTTGACTATCCTGGGTCTTGGTCCACTTCGGTGGGGCACCCCCGATCGGGGTGCCCCGCTGTGTGAAACCCCCCCGAACCCCCCGAACTCACCTCTCCCCGCACCGACGGACAAGCCGCGGACAAGCGGCTCCTCCGCCGCCGCCTCCCGCGCATCCCTCTTGACGCGCGCGTGCCCGCGCCGGCCATTCACAGACAGCCGGCGCGAGCGCGCGCACGTCTAGAGGAAGATAAGGTAAGGAGTTTGGGGTGTTTGGGGGGGTTTCACCCCGCGGGACATCCCGATCTCGGATGTCCCGCGGGGAGGGAGGTGATCGATTCCCGGGCCGATCACCGGTGGGTGTTGGTCCACTTTAAATCATAGCAAACATCTCATTGAGAATGTGGTTGAATTCCTCAAATTCAAAGCCTCATTCTAATTATGTATCCCTGAAATGATATTTAATGATTCAACGTCTGTCTATTAGCCTATGGCCTCTGTGTCTGTAGTAGAGGATGAGGATAACAGTGGGTCAGATGCCTGGACTGATGTGTCTGATATAGAGGATGAGGATGATAGTGAGCCCGAGCCTGCTTTAATGTCCAGTTGTAAATCTGATGTTTTTGTCGAGTCTGATCTCTTTGTCGAGTCTAATCTCTTTGTCGAGTCTGATCTCTTTTTCGAGTCTGATCTCTCTGACGAATCTGACCTCTCTGTCGGGTTTGAGCGTCCTGCCGAGTCTGATCGCTCGTCTGCCGAGTCTGATCGCTCATCTGCCGAGGCTGATCGCCCGTCTGCTGAGTCTGGACGCCCGTCTGCCGAGTCTGGCCGCCCTGCCGAGCCTGATTCTAATCACTGTCCCTCTGGTATTCCTAGAGAAGGCCTTGAAGACCCCATATGTGCCCACAGCTTTAAAATGCCACGGTTTGTGCAAGGTGATTTCTTCCTGCTGGCTCTAGGAAGCCTAGGGTTACAGTAAGCCCTGATTCAGGTTACCTAGGTGCTGATTCTAAAGGATTCAGTGGCTTTTGGCTCAGTCCCCTTGGGCGTTGCCTCAAAGGTCTCGGTCCCCTTCAGCACTCGAAGGTTCCGGTCCCCCTGGCCATTATTTTGTGGACTTTGATCCTGGGGGAACTTCAATGTCTGTCAAGTCTTCATCTTCGTCAGCCTCCTGCGTTGCCCCTACCTGAACTTCTACCAATCTTACCCATCCAGTGGAGCAGTTATTTAAAGGCGTTCGGAGCCTACCTGGTTGGGGGGGTGATGTCGGGTCTGGAGTTCCTCCTTAGCCTTCGCCTGTTTCATTCTGGAACATTGCTCTGTGGTTTGCAGCTTGACTAGCAGGTAGCACTGTTCTGCAGAGCTCCCGGAAATCAGTCAGCACCTGTGCTAATTACTTGTTTGCCTTTATATGCTGATGCTGCTATGCGGTCAGCATATAAAGCAGCTCAGCATTGACTCTGTCTTCAGAAACCTGAACTCTGTACCCAGAACTCTGAACCTGGATTCCTGAAACCGGAACTCTGAAGCCAGAACCCAGGACTTCCTTTATAGCCATTGTTTTCCCTCCTGTTTGCTCTGATTCCCTCTTGAACTTTGGACTTACCATTGGACTGGATCTCTCATGCATGTATATTTTCCTCACTGCACCTTATTTATGTATAGCAATCTGAGAGTGAATGTTTGCTTGTTTTTCAATTACTGGTCACTCTTTATTAGTGGATTTCTCCCTTGAGAAATCCGTGACACCCAGGATCTACAACTCCCTCAACACCTGCAACAATTATGGCACCTACAGCATCTGCAACCCTTCTAACACCTGCTACACCTTTGACATATCCAGCATCTGCAGGAACTCCAATATCTGCAAAATCCAGTAAATCCCCCAGTAAATCCCAAATCAATACAATTCCAACAAATACAAACCAAGCTCTGCATCATCGTCAACACATCCAGTATCTGCAACATCTCCAACACTTCAGACAAAACAAGAATCTACAGATACTTCAAGACCTGCACTACCCCTACAAGCAACACTTGACACAGCTGACACACTCAGAACTCCTCCAACACCTGAAACAACTCTGCCACCTCGAGCATCTGCAACCCTTCCAACAAATCCAGCATCTGCAACTCCTCCAACACTTCACACACAGCCAGAATCTACAGATCCTTCAAAACCCGCAACACCTCTAACACAAGCAACACCTCTGACACACTCAGGATCTACAAGTCCTCCAACACCTGCAACAAGAAGGAAAAAATGGGGACTTGCACTATACCCTATTCAATCTGTAGGAGCTGCCACTCGCAGAGCTGCAAAAGAGCTCAAACCAGGAACAAAAAGAACATGTAGGGAGGCACTCTCAAAAATTGATCAAAAAATACATTTTTATTAATTACATATTTAAAATCACTACATACAATACACTTAACATATTAAAATCCCTTAAAAAACACATAAATGGGACAATAACACACAGGAAAAACCAACATAAAGGTGTGTAGGCGATGGGGAGAGTCTCACCACACTAATTGATATCCAATGCCTCAATATATATGTGCTAAATCATTCAACAGAGTAGATTGATATGTTTATGAGTTGTTATGGTTAGGAATATTAATCCTTAATTGATTGTTTGACTAGTAGCACTTGCACTTTATAAATGTATAGATTTTGTAGTGATCCGGATCATAGGCAGGATTTGCACATGTTTAGTATTTTATAAATATATAGATTTTATAGTGATCCAGATCATAGGCAGGATTTGCACATGTTTAGTACTTTAAAAATATATAGATTTTATAGTGACCCGGATCATAGGCAGGATTTGCACATGCTCAGTTGCACTGTTGGAACACTTTGTTGAATGATTTAGCACATATATATTTAGGCATTAGATATCAATTAATGTGGTGAGACTCTCCCCATCGCCTACACACCTTTATGTTGGTTTGTCCTGTGTGCTATTGTCCCATTTATGTGTTGTTTTAAGAGATTTTAATATGTTGAGTGTATTGTATATAGTGATTATAAATATGTAATTAATAAAAATGTATTTTTTGATCAATTTATGAGTTTAGAGTTGCCTCCCTACATACTTTTTTTGCTCCAACACCTGCAACAACTCTGGCACCTGCAGCATCTGCAACCCTTCCAACACCTGCGACCCATTTGACACATCCAGTATCTGCAACTCCTTCAACACTTCAGACACAGAAAGAATCTACAGATCCTTCAAGACCTGCAACACCTCTAATACAAGTAACACCACGAAACACCCAGGATCTACAACTCCCTCAAGACCTGCAACAACACTGGCACCACAGCATCTGCAACACTTCCAACACCACACCTCACTTCTGACATATCCAGCATATGCAACAATTACAATATCTGCAACATCCTCCAGCAAATCGCAAATCATTAACATTTCTAAGAACTACAAACCAAACTCTGCAACATCTCAAGAGCATCCAGTGTCTGCAACATCTCCAAAACCTGTGATTTCTTTGATGCATCCAGCATCTGCAACTCATCCAACACAAGCAACACCTCTGTATCGCTGGGGGCA
Organism: Gastrophryne carolinensis; assembly: GCA_027917425.1. NCBI lineage: Eukaryota > Metazoa > Chordata > Amphibia > Anura > Microhylidae > Gastrophryne > Gastrophryne carolinensis. The sequence continues at coordinate 256,489,553 of CM051240.1, forward strand.
GGAGTGCGTTCTCAGCCCGAAGATGCAGGGGATGCAAATGCACAATGTCTACATAGGTTAGGGAGCCAGGAAGCAGGTGAGTTAGTTGGTGCCCTGGGGGGTTTTCACAGCAGGGCATCCCAATTCAGGATTCCATGGTCAGCCCTGGATTCTTTTAGCTTCCAGAGCTGGCTGGGCTGGGTTCACAAGCCGTGTTCCAAAGTTTAAGCTGTGTGCCTGTCATTTCCTGACATACAACAAATCACAGACCCCACATTATTTAAAATCCTATTTAATATCCTATTATTTTAAATCCTATTTTAGCATAGAGTTATTTCCACTTTTAACCAACACATAATTGGACTTTAAATCCTTTTCTCAGTTTGGAGCAATGTTTCCTCATTTATCTCTGACGCACGTTTCAACCACATTTTTTTTGTGCTGCTCTGCAACAAGTAACCATCTTTTTGGCATGGAGCGAGCTGCTCTCTGATGATAAAAGGCAAGCAGATAAATCTGCCTGGTGTCGCCTGTTTTTTCTGTATTGAGCGTCTCTGACCAAACTGAAGATTGTTTTCACCCCTCCAGCTTTGTTATTTCTTTTTTTTACATTGCCATAAATAACAGTGTGTGCTGGTCAGCGGCGAGATAAACCTGTCACAGGAAAGGTGACCAAGACATAAGTCTGCACTGAATGACTCTCTGTAAAAGCATTAGCTTTATGGGTTTCCTGATAAATCATACCGACCAACTTTTCAGGGTGGGAAAGAGAGACAGTTGTTAAATTAGGCCACACCCCCTCATTGAGGGATGGATGAAGCCACACCCCCTCATTGATTGCTGGATAGGAGATAAGATGTAACAGTAACAATATAAACACTTTGAATAGGCAAATTAATCATTTTTTGCTGCAGATCTGCATGTTACACCTCAAAGAGGGACAAATGAGAACAACAAGGAACAGGGGGACATGGACTCCAAAGAGGGGGAATATGTAAATGAAGCCATGTTCCTTAATCAAGGGATGGATGAAGCCACACCCCCTCATTGATTGCTGGATAGGAGATAGGATGTAACAGTAACAACAATAGAAACACTTTGGCAAATTAATCTTTTATTGCTGCAGATCTGCAAGTTACACCTCAAAGAGGGACAAATGAGAACAACAAGGAACAGGGGGACATGGACTCCAAAGAGGGGCAATATGTAAATGAAGCCATGTTCCTTAATCAAGGGATGGATGAAGCCACGCCCCCTCATTGAGGGATGGATAGGAGATAGAATGTAACAGGTACAACAATAGAAACACTTTGGCAAATTAATCTTTTATTGCTGCAGATCTGCAAGTTACACCTCAAAGAGGGACAAATGAGAACAACGAGCGACAGAGGGACATGGACTCCAAAGAGGAACAATATGTAAATTAAGCCACGTCCTCTCATCGAGGAATGGATGAAGCCACGCCCCCTCATTGATTGATGGATAGGAGATACATTGAAACAGTTGTACAATTTGTACAATTGTAACAACAATAGAAACACTTTGAACGGCAAATTAATAATTTATTGCTGCAGATCTGCATGTTACACCTCGAAGAAGAAGGGCAGAGGAACATGGACTCCAAAGAGGGACAATATGTAAATGAAGCCATGTCCCCTCATTGAGGGATGAATAGGAGACAGAATGTAACAGTTACAACAATAGAAACACTTTGAAAAGGCAAATGAATAATTTATTGATGCAGATCTTACACTTCGAAGAAGGACAAATGAGAACGAGGGGCAGGGGGACATGGACTCAAAACAGGGACAGTCCCTCCAAATCAGGGACACTTGGGAGGCTATTGCAACCTTTTTCTAACTGTTGGTTTAGATTTCAATGACGCCTCACCGGTACCAGTGTTAAGGCAAGAGGAGGGCACGTAGGACATCCGGGGGAAGGCAGGGACCAGAGCCTATACAAGAGAATGGCAGGTTGCTCTGAAAAATATGTAACTGCTATTGTTAAAACATAATGGAACCCCTTAGTCTTATTCAGGTATAACAGGAGATTGTCCAGACAAGATAACTATACTCACCATTGTCCCGACTTGCAGCTCTACCGATCGAGCTAATTCAGTGCCATATTACTGTCCTGCTCACCCTTTTCCAGCAAACTATAGATCAGGGGTTCCAAACCAGTGTGTCACGAATCAAGGAGTTTTTATGCCTTGATCCAGACCAGATTTCGATCGTACTGCAAACAATTGTTTACCCACACACACAGTCTTTGGGAAAAGCCATCACCACTGGCCCTAATAGCCAGACTCTACATACACACAGATCTCACCTTATGCAGTTAATATACCCAATCACACAATAAGGTCCTAGGCCCGACTATACAGCTATAAAGTCCCCCTCCACCCTCACACCCCCAGACCGGCACTGGTAGCGATAGGCAAGCACACAGGGCACAAGATTTAGCACACATACATCTCTCCTTAAGTTTAGCGGGTTAGCACACAGAAGACCACTTTATAAATCTTTAGGATTTAATTCATCCATAAGGGGCAGTGCATGTAAAACAAATATGTACAATAAAAATAACAGACATATAAAATAGGGCAAGATGCTTATAAAATAAAATGGAGAAATAAACAGAAATCCGTTACCTCTTGTGAAGATAATGTCCTGCTGTGAGGGGTACACGGAAATTAATAACAGCCTACTTATTAGAAGCAATCCCCTGGCATGTCATGTCATCTGTGCCCATCTCTCTCATTTTTAAACTGGTTACTGGGGCGGGCAGCATGCTGGATGTAGCCAATCGGGTATCAGGGGCGTTCCATTGTAAAAGTTATGCTTTAATGTCCATTTTCTTTTGAAGAGAGATGTGCAGCAAATGTCTCATTCGCTGCTTTGTAGTATTGTAGTAAGTAGATGTTAATTACCACATAGGGAGGTGTCACCTGACAGGAGACCTATTTAGCGCAGGGCTGTAAAGTGGCGTGTTCTTCTGTCCTGTCATATGTAAATGGATTCCTGTTGGCACCTCCAGACAAATGTACTAGCAGACTTCTAACTGACAAGGTATGTTTAACAACCATAGTTTTGGTCATATTTTTATCTGGCCATGTATTTTATATATCTTCACACAGTGGTCTGTCAAATTCACACCAGCAGGCAACCCTTGCCACGATGACGTGCCCCCTCAATTAACTGCAATGGAGGAGGTGTGTCAAGACCTACCAGACCTACCTACTGGGTGTGCCAGAGTCACCACAACTGGTGGGGATGTCTTTCCTGTATGAGCTGTGGGAGGCTAAAGGTGAGCATAGCATTTAAAAAAAGCCTGAACGACCACTTTAAAGTGGATATAAACCCATATTTGGGTTCACAGCTCAATATGTGGGGTCCCCACTGCCCGAGCAGCCGGGCGCTGCTGCTGCCTTGGCGGGGCACCGGTTTTCAAAGTAAAATGGGCTTTTCCATAGCTGAAGCCACACCCCGTAATTTTCGAGAAAGCCAATTGGATCTCTCAGAATTGCCGTTGTGACAAGGTGCAGTCGGATGGCCGCATCCTCAACCGCTGTTTGGGCACGTGCTCTCCCGCGCCCAGCCATTCAGAAAGGCCTCACAGAAGCTGGAGATGTGATGTTGGCGGAGATTGTGTCGCAGACCCGCTGGGATCAGGTAAAATCACCGGCACCCGGGGAGCTTCATACAACGTGGCCCAGCCAAGCAGGCTTTGCTTACTTTAAGGTGGACCATAACCTACGGAGATGGGATTGATTCCCTCCCTCTGGGGCATCCAAAATTGGGATGCACCCTTGTGTGAAACCACCCAGGTCGCCTATAAACTCACCTTCTTTTCCGGTCCAACAGCACATGTGCGAGCCACGACCGCATCCCCGCTATCCCTCTACCAAGGCGCGTGCCCAAGCCAGATATTTGTGAGGGTAGCGGGGTATGTGGCCACCAGCGCGGTGGGAGTGGATCCAAGCGCACTGGCTGGTCGAGTGGCCACGCATGCATCATAGAACCGGGAAGAGGTGATTTTGTTCTGGCAACCTGGGGGGTTTCACACAGCGGGGCACCCCCGGGGCAAGGACCAAAGCCCAGGATAGTCAAAATCCCAGGTTTTGGTCCACTTTAAGACTGTGAATAATGACGGACATGGGTGTTAAAAGCAGCAGCCCAACTGTCACCAAAGCAGTGCAGCCCGCCGGGCATTGTCCCTGGCCTACCTATGGCCATTCCGCCCCTGATTCTTACCCCTGCTGGGCTTTAACTGTGTTCAGGACTTTAGGATACGGGCGCTGCCATCTTGCCTCAGAAGCATCACATACTGAGGAGAGGGGTGTAAAGAGCAGGGGGCGGGTTATAGCTGTGCTTTGCACAAACAGAGCAGAGCTGGGGTCAGGAAAAGGACAGCAATCCCAGAATGCAGAGCGGCATTGTCCGAAGACACTTCCAGTCTGCAGGAAACCTGAGACTTCATGAGCCACCATCTTGGATGTTAAAAGCCTCAGAAAATGCACTAGGTGCAGGTAGGATGATTTTTAATTTGGGCAATCTGTATGTACGGGGGGGGGGGGGGGGGGGATAGAAGATAGGCTCTTATTCAGCGTGAGGGAGGGGGGAAACTAACAAGATAGACTCTTATTTAGGGTGAAGGTCCGGATGTGTGTGTGCACTTTGTATGTACAGGGGGGGAAACATATAAGATACGCTTTTATTCAGGATGAGGGTCCGGATTAATGTGGGCAATCTGTATGTACAGGGTGGGGGGAAACATACAATATAGGCTCTTATTCAGGGAGAAGGTCCGGATTAATGTGGACAATCTGTATGTACGGGGGGGGGGGGGGACATACAAGATAGGCTCTTATTCAGGGTGAAGGTCCGGTTTAAGCACTATGGAACAGGCTTACCGTCAGGAATTTTTGTGCCTTATACAACCACTGTGATAAGCGCTAATGACTGATGCCGGGGCCCCTGGTATGAACTGGGTTGCACTATTCACATTAAAGGCTCAATCAACAACTGGCAAAGACAGTGAAGATAGTGTGACAGCCAGCAGGGTTTGCATCAGGCCAGGGCCTTCCTCCTTCATGGCCAGGCACCTTGGGCCCCATACTGGAGTCTCGGCTGTCCTAACCTGATGGCTATCTTGCTATGGAATAGCTAAACATTGGCCTCAGTTGACCTAAACTCATGATTACAGACACTCATAATATGATCTTACAATTCCTGATCTCAATTGTTAATTGCTTATTATTTATTCTCTGGGATGTTCTGTGCAATATATAGATATATACTTATTGGTGTTTAATAATTATTTGTATTGTTATTTCCTCTGAATTTACTGAAACATGGTTGATTATTTATTTATTATTTTTCATGAATTAGCACTTGGTCACTTTATATGGTTCACCATTAGGATAATTGTTTGGTATGGGCCTTTTTTTGTAAGTTAGGCATCTTTTTGCTATTTGCGCTTTTTTGATTATAATTCTATTACTTGAGGTTTTTTGTGCCGGCACAAACAACTGAGAGGCCGATTCATTAATAGCGGCAGGTAGCGACAGTTGAGCGACTGTAGCGGCATTTTCAGAGCGCCCGCTAGTAGTCGCTGTGCTTGGCCGTTGTTCGGTAGTTGATAGCGACTCAGTCGGTTTGCCGTAATGTTGAATATTGGGTGAGGAGTCGCTATTTGGCAGGTTCCGCGCTGTATGGGAGCGCATGATAGCGAGTGGTCCTAGCGACCGGCTCCCACCATATTCATTAAAAAATCACGCTCAAAAAATTATCGCGCTGTGAAATGCATGTTTAAACCCCAGAGCTCTGGCGGCGATGTGTTAAAAGTAGTTTTTTAACCCCCCAAAAAACCACATTTTTGGAAACCAAAAAAAACTAGTTTTTTAAATAATTTTGTAATATGAATACATTAATATCAGACCTGTAATATCAATTCTGTAAATTTTTTTCTTATTTTTTTTACCTTAAAAAAATTATCTAAAATGGCAGAAGTGGTCACAGAATTTTTCACATAAAAAAAAAAAAAAAAAAAAAAATTAATAATGAATATTTAAAGATTGTTCCATTGAAATGCATTGGAGAGCGCCAGGTAGCGAGAGGTCATACCTGTCGCTGTTCAAGGTCGGACGCTGGCGCTGTGGGCTGAGGCTGGAATAATGATGAATAAGTGGCTATCTGGCGCTATCTCAGTCGCTAAGCAGGATCGGCTTGATAAATGTGTGATTGTGGTGGGGAGCCGGCGTTCTCGTGGCGGTGCCCGTCATTACCGGTCGCTCAACAGTCGCTACCTGCCGCTATTCCTTCATAAATAAGGGCCATAGATAGCTTTGAAAGTGTTCCCACGATACTTTAGATATTGGGCTTATGGGACTGTGTATATACATTTTGGTTTAGGTCCCTAAGTTGGACCCATTTTCAATTTTTATGATATTTACTCTATTAGAGATTATAGGGAGGTTACAGTTGTTTTTTTTATCTTGTCTCGTGTTTAATGTTGTTTGTATTTTTTATATTTCTTGTGAGCATAATTATTCCTTAAAGTGGACCAACACCCAGGATTTTCACTATCCGATCGGGGATGCCCCGCTGCGTGAAACCCCCCAGAATGGCAGAAAAAACTCACCTCACCCCGCTCCTACGGCGCATGTGCGGGCCTCGTCCAATCAGCGCGTTCAGAGTCGCTGTGGTATGCACGTACAAGGGATGGACAACCACAGCGTCTCCGAGCACGCTGGTGGCCGCATCTCGCGCTTCCCTCTAACAGGGAGCGCGCCCACGCCGGCCATTCACAAACGGCCGGCGGGCGTGCGCGCGCCCTGATAGAGAGTACTGCGAGATGCGGCCCGCGCATGCGCCGTTGGAACGGGAGTAAGGTAAGGTGAATGGGGCGTCCTGGTGGGTTTAACACAGCGGGCATCCCGATTTCGGATACCCCGTGGGGAGGGATCAGCCTGGGTGTTGGTCCACTTTAATAAAAATTAAAATTTTTAGTCCTGATTTGTGATTGGTGCTTCTCATTGTGAGTCAGGCGTGATCAAGCTTCATGTCCACTCATTATTGTTTCTCATTGTTACAGACACTTAAGAAGCAGTCACCTGTATCATAATATATCAAATATTTTAAGTAACATCGGCAGCTGACAGATGGATTTCTCCTGTTGTTTGGAGCTGTTGTCTAATAAGGTTTACTAAAAATACAAGTTGATGCTTAAAAAGCTGCCGATTATTGTGGAGCATTACGAGCGGCTGTTAAAAAACCCAGACAAACATTATGAGAGTTTGATAAGTCATCAAAGAGCTTTCCCTCCTCCAACCTTGTAGTTGCTGCTCGTCTGCTCAGCCATTTCCCCAGCGCTCCTTCCAAAAGAGAGCAATTCTCTTGCTAAATGACTTTAGCAGCAGAGGGTTATGGCCAGCCTAAGCTGCTTTATCACCTTTCGGTAAGATATAAAGGCAGCTGCTGCCTCTCCATACAATCAGCTGGTTACTCCAACAAACCATGGCCTGGTATTTATTACGTCAAGCAATGAGATGGGACAGGATGCGTGAGTGATGGACTGGGGAGAGCGGGGATAAAACCCTAGACAAAATACAATTAGAGTATTGTTCGCCCTATAAGACGCACCTGCCCATAAGAAGAACCTAGAATTTGGAGGAGGAAAATAAGAAAAAAAAAATATTCTAAACCAAATATTGTGCTAAAACACCCCCCTCCATCCCTTTTCCCATAGGCAGTGCGACATTCCTCCTCCCTCCTATTCCCCATAGGCAGTGTGGCATTCCCCTATCCCATTCCCCATGGGCAGTGTGGCATCCCCCCTCCTATTCCCCATGGGCAGTGTGGCATCCCCCCTCCTATTTCCCATAGGCAGTGTGACATTCCTCCTCCCTCCTATTCCCCATAGGCAGTGTGGCATTCCCCTATCCCATTCCCCATGGGCAGTGTGGCATCCCCCCTCCTATTCCCCATGGGCAGTGTGGCATCCCCCCTCCTATTTCCCATAGGCAGTGTGACATTCCTCCTCCCTCCTATTCCCCATAGGCAGTGTGGCATTCCCCTATCCCATTCCCCATAGGCAGTGTGGCACCCCCCATTTCCCATAGGCAGTGTGGCACCCCCATTCCCATAGGCAGTGTGGCATTCCCCCTCCCATTCCCCATGGACAGTGTGGCATCCCCCCTCCTATTCCCCATGGGCAGTATTGCATCATCCCTCCTATTCCCATAAGCAGTGTGGCATCCCCCCCTCTCATTCCCATAGGCAGCAGGGATGCTGTCACCCGCTCTGGCTTGCGGCGCCACCACTGCCTCTCAAGCACGCTGACACAAACACTTGGCTGTCAGCCGAAAGCCAAGCAGGAACAGCGGGCCCAAGATAGATGTAAGTATACAGTATATTCACTTATAAGACACACTTCTGGGGGGCGGGTAGTGCGTCTTATAAGCACTGCCTCAGCGCTGCTTTGGGATCAATGGAATGTAGATAGCTAACAGTGCAATGTGATATGTAGGATGGGAAAGACTATGTAAAGATTGTCTCCTCTGTAGATCACTTGCTAGTAAATGGGAATAATGTATGTATATTTCAATTATTAAAATTTATATTTTTCATCACATGCCACCTGATTTTAGACTGAACTGCAAAATAAACAAAGATCATGAAAAAGAACAAAAGACAAATGTGTATGTTTTAGATGTGTGTCAACACATGGGGTGGGGTCCACAGTTTTATAGAGCGGCTTAAATGCTTCCGGGTCATGTGCAGCAGCGGTATGGCACAGTCTTGCGTAAGCAGTTTCCAATTGTTTAAATGTTGTGTACAAACATTCTTCATTGTAAACTCAAAACTAGGGATGAGCGAATCGATCCGGACGAACCCGGATTCGATCCGAATTTCATGAAAAATTCGATTCGGATCGAATCCGAATTTCCCCGCGATTCGATCGCTCGAAGTTTTCCTTTAACATCCATTCATTTACATACAGGCATTCTAAGATGGCGGACGGGACATGTCTGGACATCTATCCCGCGCCAGTGCAAGCTGGGGCAGTCACATGCAGCCTATCAGCAGCCAGCAAGCCCGGTGACGTCACAGCGCTATTTAAGTCGGCCATCTTGCTTTTCCTTCATCATTTCTCTATTGCATTCGTGAGAGACAGAACGTTGTAGTGAGGGAGAGAGGCAGTTAGACAGGCAGGGACAGACAGGGACAGGCTGGAGACAGGCAGGAGACAGGCAGGAGACAGACAGAAAGTCAGCGAAAAACAGGGAAAGTTAGGAAAAATCGGAGGCAGTCACAGGGAGATTTTATTTTTTTCATCCAGCCTGAGTGTTTGTTACTGGCTGGCTGACTGGCTTTGTTAGCGTTTTCAGGCTGCTTATACTAACTAACTGTGCATATATACTGAACTGATCTTAAGTCTGCTGTGAGGCATCCCATTCTGTGACTACACCAGCCTCTATTTAAGACCATATAACCATTTGCACTTATTCTAATTGAAATTAGGCCTGATAAAGACACTTTTGCTGTGCATAGCACTACTTGTCCCTGCCAGGTGTACTTACTGCTGGTTTTTAGGGCATCCCATTCTGTGACTACAGCAGCCTCTGTTTAAGACCATATAACCATTTGCACTTATTCTAATTGAAATTAGGCCTGATAAAGACACTTTTGCTGTGCATAGCACTACTTGTCCCTGCCAGGTGTACTTACTGCTGGTTTTTAGGGCATCCCATTCTGTGACTACAGCAGCCTCTGTTTAAGACCATATAACCATTTGCACTTATTCTAATTGAAATTAGGCCTGATAAAGACACTTTTGCTGTGCATAGCACTACTGGACCCTGCCAGGTGTACTTACTGCTGGTTTTTAGGGCATCCCATTCTGTGACTACAGCAGCCTCTGTTTAAGACCATATAACCATTTGCACTTATTCTAATTGAAATTAGGCCTGATAAAGACACTTTTGCTGTGCATAGCACTACTGGACCCTGCCAGGTGTACTTACTGCTGGTTTTTAGGGCATCCCATTCTGTGACTACAGCAGCCTCTGTTTAAGACCATATAACCATTTGCACTTATTCTAATTGAAATTAGGCCTGATAAAGACACTTTTGCTGTGCATAGCACTACTTGTCCCTGCCAGGTGTACTTACTGCTGGTTTTTAGGGCATCCCATTCTGTGACTACAGCAGCCTCTGTTTAAGACCATATAACCATTTGCACTTATTCTAATTGAAATTAGGCCTGATAAAGACACTTTTGCTGTGCATAGCACTACTGGACCCTGCCAGGTATACTTACTGCTGGTTTTTTAGGGCATCCCATTCTGTGACTACAGCAGCCTCTGTTTAAGACCATATAACCATTTGCACTTATTCTAATTGGAATTAGGCCTGATAAAGACACTTTTGCTGTGCATAGCACTACTTGTCCCTGCCAGGTGTACTTACTGCTGGTTTTTAGGGCATCCCATTCTGTGACTACAGCAGCCTCTGTTTAAGACCATATAACCATTTGCACTTATTCTAATTGAAATTTGGCCTGATAAAGACACTTTTGCTGTGCATAGCACTACTTGTCCCTGCCAGGTGTACTTACTGCTGGTTTTTAGGGCATCCCATTCTGTGACTACAGCAGCCTCTGTTTAAGACCATATAACCATTTGCACTTATTCTAATTGAAATTTGGCCTGATAAAGACACTTTTGCTGTGCATAGCACTACTGGACCCTGCCAGGTGTACTTACTGCTGGTTTTAGGGCATCCCATTCTGTGACTACAGCAGCCTCTGTTTAAGACCATATAACCATTTGCACTTATTCTAATTGAAATTAGGCCTGATAAAGACACTTTTGCTGTGCATAGCACTACTGGACCCTGCCAGGTGTACTTACTGCTGGTTTTTTAGGGCATCCCATTCTGTGACTACAGCAGCCTCTGTTTAAGACCATATAACCATTTGCACTTATTCTAATTGGAATTAGGCCTGATAAAGACACTTTTGCTGTGCATAGCACTACTTGTCCCTGCCAGGTGTACTTACTGCTGGTTTTTAGGGCATCCCATTCTGTGACTACAGCAGCCTCTGTTTAAGACCATATAACCATTTGCACTTATTCTAATTGAAATTAGGCCTGATAAAGACACTTTTGCTGTGCATAGCACTACTGGACCCTGCCAGGTGTACTTACTGCTGGTTTTAGGGCATCCCATTCTGTGACTACAGCAGCCTCTGTTTAAGACCATATAACCATTTGCACTTATTCTAATTGAAATTAGGCCTGATAAAGACACTTTTGCTGTGCATAGCACTACTGGACCCTGCCAGGTGTACTTACTGCTGGTTTTAGGGCATCCCATTCTGTGACTACAGCAGCCTCTGTTTAAGACCATATAACCATTTGCACTTATTCTAATTGGAATTAGGCCTGATAAAGACACTTTTGCTGTGCATAGCACTACTTGTCCCTGCCAGGTGTACTTACTGCTGGTTTTTAGGGCATCCCATTCTGTGACTACAGCAGCCTCTGTTTAAGACCATATAACCATTTGCACTTATTCTAATTGAAATTAGGCCTGATAAAGACACTTTTGCTGTGCATGGCACTACTTGTCCCTGCCAGGTGTACTTACTGCTGGTTTTTAGGGCATCCCATTCTGTGACTACAGCAGCCTCTGTTTAAGACCATATAACCATTTGCACTTATTCTAATTGAAATTAGGCCTGATAAAGACACTTTTGCTGTGCATAGCACTACTTGTCCCTGCCAGGTGTACTTACTGCTGGTTTTTAGGGCATCCCATTCTGTGACTACAGCAGCCTCTGTTTAAGACCATATAACCATTTGCACTTATTCTAATTGAAATTAGGCCTGATAAAGACACTTTTGCTGTGCATAGCACTACTTGTCCCTGCCAGGTGTACTTACTGCTGGTTTTTAGGGCATCCCATTCTGTGACTACAGCAGCCTCTGTTTAAGACCATATAACCATTTGCACTTATTCTAATTGAAATTAGGCCTGATAAAGACACTTTTGCTGTGCATAGCACTACTGGACCCTGCCAGGTGTACTTACTGCTGGTTTTTAGGGCATCCCATTCTGTGACTACAGCAGCCTCTGTTTAAGACCATATAACCATTTGCACTTATTCTAATTGAAATTAGGCCTGATAAAGACACTTTTGCTGTGCATAGCACTACTTGTCCCTGCCAGGTGTACTTACTGCTGGTTTTTGGGGCATCCCATTCTGTGACTACACCAGACTCTGTTTAAGACCATATAACCATTTGCACTTATTCTAATTGAAATTAGGCCTGATAAAGACACTTTTGCTGTGCATAGCACTACTTGTCCCTGCCAGGTGTACTTACTGCTGGTTTTTAGGGCATCCCATTCTGTGACTACAGCAGCCTCTGTTTAAGACCATATAACCATTTGCACTTATTCTAATTGAAATTAGGCCTGATAAAGACACTTTTGCTGTGCATAGCACTACTGGACCCTGCCAGGTGTACTTACTGCTGGTTTTTAGGGCATCCCATTCTGTGACTACAGCAGCCTCTGTTTAAGACCATATAACCATTTGCACTTATTCTAATTGAAATTAGGCCTGATAAAGACACGTTTGCTGTGCATAGCACTACTTGTCCCTGCCAGGTGTACTTACTGCTGGTTTTTAGGGCATCCCATTCTGTGACTACAGCAGCCTCTGTTTAGGACCATATAACCATTTGCACTTATTCTAATTGAAATTAGGCCTGATAAAGACACTTTTGCTGTGCATAGCACTACTGGACCCTGCCAGGTGTACTTACTGCTGGTTTTTAGGGCATCCCATTCTGTGACTACAGCAGCCTCTGTTTAAGACCATATAACCATTTGCACTTATTCTAATTGAAATTAGGCCTGATAAAGACACTTTTGCTGTGCATAGCACTACTTGTCCCTGCCAGGTGTACTTACTGCTGGTTTTTAGGGCATCCCATTCTGTGACTATAGCAGCCTCTGTTTAAGACCATATAACCATTTGCACTTATTCTAATTGAAATTAGGCCTGATAAAGACACTTTTGCTGTGCATAGCACTACTTGTCCCTGCCAGGTGTACTTACTGCTGGGTTTTAGGGCATCCCATTCTGTGACTACAGCAGCCTCTTTTTAAGACCATATAACCATTTGCACTTATTCTAATTGAAATTAGGCCTGATAAAGACACTTTTGCTGTGCATAGCACTACTTGTCCCTGCCAGGTGTACTTACTGCTGGTTTTTAGGGCATCCCATTCTGTGACTACAGCTGCCTCTGTTTAAGACCATATAACCATTTGCACTTATTTTAATTGAAATTAGGCCTGATAAATACACTTTTGCTGTGCATAGCACTACTGGTCCCTGCCAGGTGTACTTACTGCTGGTTTTTGGGGCATCCCATTCTGTGACTACAGCAGCCTCTGTTTAAGACCATATAACCATTTGCACTTATTCTAATTGAAATTAGGCCTGATAAAAACACTTTTGCTGTGCATAGCACTACTTGTCCCTGCCAGGTGTACTTACTGCTGGTTTTTAGGGCATCCCATTCTGTGACTACAGCAGCCTCTGTTTAAGACCATATAACCATTTGCACTTATTCTAATTGAAATTAGGCCTGATAAAGACACTTTTGCTGTGCATAGCACTACTTGTCCCTGCCAGGTGTACTTACTGCTGGTTTTTAGGGAATCCCATTCTGTGACTACAGCAGCCTCTGTTTAAGACCATATAACCATTTGCACTTATTCTAATTGAAATTAGGCCTGATAAAGACACTTTTGCTGTGCATAGCACTACTGGACCCTGCCAGGTGTACTTACTGCTGGTTTTAAGGCATCCCATTCTGTGACTACAGCAGCCTCTGTTTAAGACCATATAGCCATTTGCACTTATTCTAATTGAAATTAGGTCTGATAAAGACACTTTTGCTGTGCATAGCACTACTTGTCCCTGTCAGGTGTACTTACTGCTGGTTTTTAGGGCATCCCATTCTGTGACTACAGCAGCCTCTGTTTAAGACCATATAACCATTTGCACTTATTCTAATTGAAATTAGGCCTGATAAAGACACTTTTGCTGTGCATAGCACTACTGGACCCTGCCAGGTGTACTTACTGCTGGTTTTTTAGGGCATCCCATTCTGTGACTACAGCAGCCTCTGTTTAAGACCATATAACCATTTGCACTTATTCTAATTGGAATTAGGCCTGATAAAGACACTTTTGCTGTGCATAGCACTACTTGTCCCTGCCAGGTGTACTTACTGCTGGTTTTTAGGGCATCCCATTCTGTGACTACAGCAGCCTCTGTTTAAGACCATATAACCATTTGCACTTATTCTAATTGAAATTTGGCCTGATAAAGACACTTTTGCTGTGCATAGCACTACTTGTCCCTGCCAGGTGTACTTACTGCTGGTTTTTAGGGCATCCCATTCTGTGACTACAGCAGCCTCTGTTTAAGACCATATAACCATTTACACTTATTCTAATTGAAATTTGGCCTGATAAAGACACTTTTGCTGTGCATAGCACTACTGGACCCTGCCAGGTGTACTTACTGCTGGTTTTAGGGCATCCCATTCTGTGACTACAGCAGCCTCTGTTTAAGACCATATAACCATTTGCACTTATTCTAATTGAAATTAGGCCTGATAAAGACACTTTTGCTGTGCATAGCACTACTGGACCCTGCCAGGTGTACTTACTGCTGGTTTTTTAGGGCATCCCATTCTGTGACTACAGCAGCCTCTGTTTAAGACCATATAACCATTTGCACTTATTCTAATTAGAATTAGGCCTGATAAAGACACTTTTGCTGTGCATAGCACTACTTGTCCCTGCCAGGTGTACTTACTGCTGGTTTTTAGGGCATCCCATTCTGTGACTACAGCAGCCTCTGTTTAAGACCATATAACCATTTGCACTTATTCTAATTGAAATTAGGCCTGATAAAGACACTTTTGCTGTGCATAGCACTACTTGTCCCTGCCAGGTGTACTTACTGCTGGTTTTTAGGGCATCCCATTCTGTGACTACAGCAGCCTCTGTTTAAGACCATATAACCATTTGCACTTATTCTAATTGAAATTAGGCCTGATAAAGACACTTTTGCTGTGCATAGCACTACTTGTCCCTGCCAGGTGTACTTACTGCTGGTTTTTAGGGCATCCCATTCTGTGACTACAGCAGCCTCTGTTTAAGACCATATAACCATTTGCACTTATTCTAATTGAAATTAGGCCTGATAAAGACACTTTTGCTGTGCATAGCACTACTTGTCCCTGCCAGGTGTACTTACTGCTGGGTTTTAGGGCATCCCATTCTGTGACTACAGCAGCCTCTGTTTAAGACCATATAACCATTTGCACTTATTCTAATTGAAATTAGGCCTGATAAAGACACTTTTGCTGTGCATAGCACTACTGGTCCCTGCCAGGTGTACTTACTGCTGGTTTTTGGGGCATCCCATTCTGTGACTACAGCAGCCTCTGTTTAAGACCATATAACCATTTGCACTTATTCTAATTGAAATTAGGCCTGATAAAGACACTTTTGCTGTGCATAGCACTACTTGTCCCTGCCAGGTGTACTTACTGCTGGTTTTTAGGGCATCCCATTCTGTGACTACAGCAGCCTCTGTTTAAGACCATATAACCATTTGCACTTATTCTAATTGAAATTAGGCCTGATAAAGACACTTTTTCTGTGCATAGCACTACTTGTCCCTGCCAGGTGTACTTACTGCTGGTTTTTAGGGCATCCCATTCTGTGACTACAGCAGCCTCTGTTTAAGACCATATAACCATTTGCACTTATTCTAATTGAAATTAGGCCTGATAAAGACACTTTTGCTGTGCATAGCACTACTGGACCCTGCCAGGTGTACTTACTGCTGGTTTTTTAGGGCATCCCATTCTGTGACTACAGCAGCCTCTGTTTAAGACCATATAACCATTTGCACTTATTCTAATTGAAATTAGGCCTGATAAAGACACTTTTGCTGTGCATAGCACTACTTGTCCCTGCCAGGTGTACTTACTGCTGGTTTTTAGGGCATCCCATTCTGTGACTACAGCAGCCTCTGTTTAAGACCATATAACCATTTGCACTTATTCTAATTGAAATTAGGCCTGATAAAGACACTTTTGCTGTGCATAGCACTACTGGACCCTGCCAGGTGTACTTACTGCTGGTTTTTAGGGCATCCCATTCTGTGACTACAGCAGCCTCTGTTTAAGACCATATAACCATTTGCACTTATTCTAATTGGAATTAGGCCTGATAAAGACACTTTTGCTGTGCATAGCACTACTTGTCCCTGCCAGGTGTACTTACTGCTGTTTTTTTAGGGCATCCCATTCTGTGACTACAGCAGCCTCTGTTTAAGACCATATAACCATTTGCACTTATTCTAATTGAAATTAGGCCTGATAAAGACACTTTTGCTGTGCATAGCACTACTTGTCCCTGCCAGGTGTACTTACTGCTGGTTTTTAGGGCATCCCATTTTGTGACTACAGCAGCCTCTGTTTAAGACCATATAACCATTTGCACTTATTCTAATTGAAATTAGGCCTGATAAAGACACTTTTGCTGTGCATAGCACTACTTGTCCCTGCCAGGTGTACTTACTGCTGGTTTTTAGGGCATCCCATTCTGTGACTACAGCAGCCTCTGTTTAAGACCATATAACCATTTGCACTTATTCTAATTGAAATTAGGCCTGATAAAGACACTTTTGCTGTGCATAGCACTACTTGTCCCTGCCAGGTGTACTTACTGCTGGGTTTTAGGGCATCCCATTCTGTGACTACAGCAGCCTCTGTTTAAGACCATATAACCATTTGCACTTATTCTAATTGAAATTAGGCCTGATAAAGACACTTTTGCTGTGCATAGCACTACTGGTCCCTGCCAGGTGTACTTACTGCTGGTTTTTGGGGCATCCCATTCTGTGACTACAGCAGCCTCTGTTTAAGACCATATAACCATTTGCACTTATTCTAATTGAAATTAGGCCTGATAAAGACACTTTTGCTGTGCATAGCACTACTTGTCCCTGCCAGGTGTACTTACTGCTGGTTTTTAGGGCATCCCATTCTGTGACTACAGCAGCCTCTGTTTAAGACCATATAACCATTTGCACTTATTCTAATTGAAATTAGGCCTGATAAAGACACTTTTTCTGTGCATAGCACTACTTGTCCCTGCCAGGTGTACTTACTGCTGGTTTTTAGGGCATCCCATTCTGTGACTACAGCAGCCTCTGTTTAAGACCATATAACCATTTGCACTTATTCTAATTGAAATTAGGCCTGATAAAGACACTTTTGCTGTGCATAGCACTACTGGACCCTGCCAGGTGTACTTACTGCTGTTTTTTTAGGGCATCCCATTCTGTGACTACAGCAGCCTCTGTTTAAGACCATATAACCATTTGCACTTATTCTAATTGAAATTAGGCCTGATAAAGACACTTTTGCTGTGCATAGCACTACTTGTCCCTGCCAGGTGTACTTACTGCTGGTTTTTAGGGCATCCCATTCTGTGACTACAGCAGCCTCTGTTTAAGACCATATAACCATTTGCACTTATTCTAATTGAAATTAGGCCTGATAAAGACACTTTTGCTGTGCATAGCACTACTTGTCCCTGCCAGGTGTACTTACTGCTGGTTTTTAGGGCATCCTATTCTGTGACTACAGCAGCCTCTGTTTAAGACCATATAACCATTTGCACTTATTCTAATTGAAATTAGGCCTGATAAAGACACTTTTGCTGTGCATAGCACTACTTGTCCCTGCCAGGTGTACTTACTGCTGGTTTTTGGGGCATCCCATTCTGTGACTACAGCAGCCTCTGTTTAAGACCATATAACTATTTGCACTTATTCTAATTGAAATTAGGCCTGATAAAGACACTTTTGCTGTGCATAGCACTACTTGTCCCTGCCAGGTGTACTTACTGCTGGTTTTTGGGGCATCCCATTCTGTGACTACACCAGCCTCTGTTTAAGACCATATAACCATTTGCACTTATTCTAATTGAAATTAGGCCTGATAAAGACACTTTTGCTGTGCATAGCACTACTTGTCCCTGCCAGGTGTACTTACTGCTGGATTTTAGGGCATCCCACTCTGTGACTACAGCAGCCTCTGTTTAAGACCATATAACCATTTGCACTTATTCTAATTGAAATTAGGCCTGATAAAGACACTTTTGCTGTGCATAGCACTACTTGTTCCTGCCAGGTGTACTTACTGCTGGTTTTTAGGGCATCCCATTCTTTGACTACAGCAGCCTCTGTTTAAGACCATATAACCATTTGCACTTATTCTAATTGAAATTAGGCCTGATAAAGACACTTTTGCTGTGCATAGCACTACTGGACCCTGCCAGGTATACTTACTGCTGGTTTTTAGGGCATCCCATTCTGTGACTACAGCAGCCTCTGTTTAAGACCATATAACCATTTGCACTTATTCTAATTGAAATTAGGCCTGATAAAGACACTTTTGCTGTGCATAGCACTACTTGTCCCTGCCAGGTGTACTTACTGCTGGTTTTTAGGGCATCCCATTCTGTGACTACAGCAGCCTCTGTTTAAGACCATATAACCATTTGCACTTATTCTAATTGAAATTAGGCCTGATAAAGACACTTTTGCTGTGCATAGCACTACTTGTCCCTGCCAGGTGTACTTACTGCTGGTTTTTGGGGCATCCCATTCTGTGACTACAGCAGCCTCTGTTTAAGACCATATAACCATTTGCACTTATTCTAATTGAAATTAGGCCTGATAAAGACACTTTTGCTGTGCATAGCACTACTTGTCCCTGCCAGGTGTACTTACTGCTGGTTTTTAGGGCATCCCATTCTGTGACTACAGCAGCCTCTGTTTAAGACCATATAACCATTTGCACTTATTCTAATTGAAATTAGGCCTGATAAAGACACTTTTGCTGTGCATAGCACTACTTGTCCCTGCCAGGTGTACTTACTGCTGGTTTTTAGGGCATCCCATTCTGTGACTACAGCAGCCTCTGTTTAAGACCATATAACCATTTGCACTTATTCTAATTGAAATTAGGCCTGATAAAGACACTTTTGCTGTGCATAGCACTACTGGACCCTGCCAGGTATACTTAATGCTGGTTTTTAGGGCATCCCATTCTGTGACTACAGCAGCCTCTGTTTAAGACCATATAACCATTTGCACTTATTCTAATTGAAATTAGGCCTGATAAAATCACTTTTGCTGTGCATAGCACTACTTGTCCCTGCCAGGTGTACTTACTGCTGGTTTTTGGGGCATCCCATTCTGTGACTACACCAGCCTCTGTTTAAGACCATATAACCATTTGCACTTATTCTAATTGAAATTAGGCCTGATAAAGACACTTTTGCTGGGCATAGGCTTACTGCTGCCTGCCAGGTGCACTTCTGTTGGGGCATCCCATTCTGTAACATACCATACCCCTCTTTATTTACACTAAGCAGCTCTCTTATTTACACTAAGCAGGCCTGTTGGAGGCTGAGTGTTACTGCTCACTTTTGGTGTGCATTATATTCTGTTTCATATAGACCCACCGCTGCCCGGGGGTTCTTAAAATATCACCTACTACCACGCCAGTTAGACTATGTCGGGCAGACAAGTGCCTGGAAGTGAAAAGAGGAGTGGCAGAGGCCAAGATTCCGCAGGCAGAGCTCGCATCAGACTGGGGGCCAGTAGCAGCAGGAGTCACGCTGAGAGACCTAATCTGCCAGTATCTGCTAGCGGTCGGGTCTCCACCAGTAACGCATCTGCCGTGGTAGATTGGTTGACGCGCTCATCAACAACATCATCACAACTTACGTCTGAGACCCCCAGTCTAGGGTCGGTAGGTTCCTCTGACACAACCCTGAGTTGGCATGCCCCGAGAGCAGTCCCTGTCCTCCCATTGCCTCTGGCCTACGCCGTTCCCTCCCCCAGCGACGTATCCTATGCTTTGGGTTCAGCTCCACTCTTTAGTGAGGAGGACCATCAGATAGAGGACAGTCAGCAGCTACTGCCCAGCCAAGAAATGGAGGTGGCTTCTCTAGCTAGGCAGACAAATAGTGATGTGGACAGTGTTGTGGGTGCTGCGAGCGTTCCAGCTCCTGCGCCAGACACTGTTGACGAATCCACGAACATCAGTGACGTACAGCCACAACTCGGTGATGATGATGATGACGATGAAGCCGATCGCACTTGGGAGCCGGGTGATGAAGGGGCTTCATCGTCATCATCAGGAGAAGAGGGGCGCAGGTTGCCCCGGAGTCAGCAGCTGAGGCAGCAAGGTGGTAGCAGTCAGCATGGGGGCACAATTCCAAAGGCTGGAGCCGGCCGGGGCCGGGGTAGAGCACCTGCTGTGCGGCAGTCTACCTTATCGGGAGGTAGTGGAGCAGGGGTTCCTGGAGTTGGCAACAGCAGCATTGAATCAGTGAGGCCAGGGGGTGGGAAAAGTAGCTACTTGGCAGTGTGGCAGTTTTTCCTGAAGCATCCGCAGGAGGGTAACATGGCCACATGCAAGATATGTAGGCAGAAGGTGAAGCGTGGCCAGGGTCCAAATGTTGGCACCACGGCCCTGCGTCAACATATGATGCGTCACCATAAAGCGACCTGGGAGAACCGAGGCTCCCAAGGGGTGGTCCAGTCTGCTTCCTCACCAAGTGAGCTCCCAATTTCTGCCAGCCAAGGCTCCAGCACCTCAGCCGAAGGCAGCTGTGCGTCATACCCATCCTCTGTCACTCCTGCTCCTCCTCCTCCTACTCCAAGTCATGCATCCCGCCAGCAATCCATCAGCGAAGCCATGTCCAAGAGACAGCAGTATGTGCCCACTCATCCTACGGCGCAGAAGCTTAATGTGCTCCTGTCCAAGTTGCTGGTGCTGCAGTCGCTCCCTTTTCAGGTGATGGAATCTGCACCTTTCAGAGAACTGATGGCTTGTGCCGAGCCGAGGTGGAGAGTCCCAAGCCGTCATTTCTTTGCCAAGAAGGCAGTACCAGCGCTGCACACTTTTGTTGAACAGAAGGTGGGCCAGTCCTTGAGCCTGTCGGTGTGTAGCAAAGTGCATGGCAGCGCCGACATCTGGAGCTGTAACTACGGTCAGGGACAGTACATGTCGTTTACGGCCCACTGGGTGAATGTGGTCCCTTTGCAGCAGCAGCAGCAACTTGGACAGGTCACGCCGCTTCGGCCTCCGCGCTCCCTGCCCATTGGGCCTGTGACACCGTGCGACTCGGCCTCCTCATCCTCCGCCATCTCCTCACCCTCCACTGTAGGCTCAAGTCTCAGTGCCCCTCCAGTCTACCATGTGTGCAGGGCACGGAGGTGTCACGCAGTGCTTCACATGGTTTGTCTTGGCGAACGGAGTCACACAGGGGAGGAACTGCTTAAATGTATTCATCAGGAAATCCAAACATGGCTTACTCCAAGAAAACTTAAAATGGGAATCATGGTTACCGACAATGGGAAGAACATTTTGTCTGCGCTGCGCCAAGGAAGCCTGACCCATGCCCCCTGCATGGCTCACGTCTTCAATCTGGTTGTCAAGCGGTTTCTGAAGTGTTCCCCCCATCTGCAAGACATCCTAACAACTTCAAGGAAACTTTGCATGCACTTCAGCCACTCCTACACCGCCAAACACACCCTTCTTGAGCTACAGCGTCAGAATGGTATCCCCCAACATAGTCTGATTTGCGATGTTTCCACCCGTTGGAATTCCACTCTTCACATGTTGGACCGATTATATGAACAGAGAAAAGCCATCACGGATTTCCTGATGATCCAAGCAGATAGGGGGACTCCCCTGTGTAACTTCAATGTCAACCAGTGGCAGCTCATACGTGACACCTGCCGTTTGCTCAGGCCCTTTGAGGAAGCCACTTTATTTGTCAGTCGGCAGGATTACGGGATGAACGACGTGATTCCACTGCTTCATGTACTACAGCACATGTTGGAAACCATGGCTGGTCAGGGCACTGACATCTTACGGCCACATGAACCCTGTTGGAGATGAACTGGAGGAGGAGGAGGAAGAGGAGGAGGAGGAGTTGCCCAGCGAAACACAGTTTAGGCTTGGCGAAATGGCTGGTTTATCTAGTCAGCGGACAGGAGAGGAGGAGCAGGAGCAGCCAGAGGAGCTAGAGGTTTTTGAGGAAGGCGAGACAGAGGACCCGGGCACACCGTGGCAGTATGCAGTGGAGATGGAGACAGGTAGTCCATCCGAGTCACTTGCGCAAATGGCACGAAGCATGCTCACGTGCTTGCGTAGTGACCCCAGAATTGTTTCCATCTGTCGGCGGGATGACTTCTGGCTGTCCACCTTATTGGACCCTCGCTTCCGGCACAAAATGGGGGCATTTTTTAAACCCACCGAAAGGGAGGACAAACTCAACTACTACAAAGACATTCTACGTAGGCAGTTGGCCGATGCCTATCTGCGCCATGGTCCATACTCTCGCAGGTCTGACTCGAGGGGACCTCTGCGCTCAGCTTCCACTGCCATGGCCGCTGGGGGGGTTGGCAGGAGCAGCAGCAGCAGCTCCATCAGCAGCAGCAGCCTCAGTCTTCAGTCGCTAATGAGTAGCTTTCTACACCCGCATAGTGAGGCTACTCATGAGCAGCAGGAAGACCTGGAGCAGGACCTCAACCAGCAGGTCATGTCATACTTTGACATGACCATGCCAACACACCTTGAGGATCCGCTGGACTTCTGGGCAGCCAAACTTGATTTGTGGCCGCAACTAGCAGAGTTTGCCCTGGAAAAGCTGTCCTGCCCGGCAAGTAGCGTGCCATCTGAGTGGGTGTTTAGTGCGGCGGGGGCCATAGTTACGGCGAGGAGAACTCGTCTGTCAACTAAAAATGTGGAGAGACTCACCTTTGTCAAAATGAATCAGGGATGGATCAGCCAGGATTTCCACCCACCAATGCCTGATGCATGCGACTAGATTCAGCATGGTGCCACGTTTTACACTTTCCAAATGGTGCAAAAAATATTTATGTCTTTAGGCCAATTTTTGGGCTCCTGCTGCTGCTGCTGCCAACTTCTGCCAACTCCAGGGTGTGATTCATCCAATTTTTGGGCTCCTGAAGCCAACCCCAGGGTCTCTTTGAAGTAATGTTTGGGCTCCTGCTGCTGCTGCTGCCAACTTCTGCCAACTCCAGGGTGTGATTCATCCAATTTTTGGGCTCCTGAAGCCAACTCCAGTGTATATTTGGGCTCCTGCTGCTGCTGCTGCCAACTCCAGGGTGTGATTCATCCAATTTTTGGGCTCCTGAAGCCAACCCCAGGGTCTCTTTGAAGTAATGTTTGGGCTCCTGCTGCTGCTGCTGCCAACTTCTGCCAACTCCTGGGTGTGATTCATCCAATTTTTGGGCTCCTGAAGCCAACTCCAGTGTATATTTGGGCTCCTGCTGCTGCTGCTGCCAACTCCAGGGTGTGATTCATCCAATTTTTGGGCTCCTGAAGCCAACTCCAGTGTATATTTGGGCTCCTGCTGCTGCTGCTGCCAACTCCAGGGTGTGATTCATCCAATTTTTGGGCTCCTGAAGCCAACCCCAGGGTCTCTTTAAAGTAATGTTTGGGCTCCTGCTGCTGCTGCTGCCAACTTCTGCCAACTCCAGGGTGTGATTCATCCAATTTTTGGGCTCCTGAAGCCAACCCCAGGGTCTCTTTAAAGTAATGTTTGGGCTCCTGCTGCTGCTGCTGCCAACTTCTGCCAACTCCAGGGTGTGATTCATCCAATTTTTGGGCTCCTGAAGCCAACCCCAGGGTCTCTTTAAAGTAATGTTTGGGCTCCTGCTGCTGCTGCTGCCAACTTCTGCCAACTCCAGGGTGTGATTCGTCCAATTTTTGGGCTCCTGAAGCCAACCCCAGGGTCTTTTTAAAGTAATGTTTGGGCTCCTGCTGCTGCCAACTTCTGCCAACTCCAGGGTGTGATTCATCCAATTTTTGGGCTCCTGAAGCCAACCCCAGGGTCTCTTTAAAGTAATGTTTGGGCTCCTGCTGCTGCTGCCAACTTCTGCCAACTCCAGGGTGTGATTCATCCAATTTTTGGGCTCCTGAAGCCAACCCCAGGGTCTCTTTAAAGTAATGTTTGGGCTCCTGCTGCTGCTGCTGCCAACTTCTGCCAACTCCAGGGTGTGATTCATCCAATTTTTGGGCTCCTGAAGCCAACCCCAGGGTCTCTTTGAAGTAATGTTTGGGCTCCTGCTGCTGCCAACTTCTGCCAACTCCAGGGTGTGATTCATCCAATTTTTGGGCTCCTGAAGCCAACCCCAGGGTCTCTTTAAAGTAATGTTTGGGCTCCTGCTGCTGCTGCTGCTGACAACTTCTGCCAACTCCAGGGTGTGATTCATCCAATTTTTGGGCTCCTGAAGCCAACCCCAGGGTCTCTTTGAAGTAATGTTTGGGCTCCTGCTGCTGCCAACTTCTGCCAACTCCAGGGTGTGATTCATCCAATTTTTGGGCTCCTGAAGCCAACCCCAGGGTCTCTTTAAAGTAATGTTAGGGCTCCTGCTGCTGCTGCCAACTTCTGCCAACTCCAGGGTGTGATTCATCCAATTTTTGGGCTCCTGAAGCCAACCCCAGGGTCTCTTTGAAGTAATGTTTGGGCTCCTGCTGCTGCCAACTTCTGCCAACTCCAGGGTGTGATCCAGGGTCCAATTTTTGGGCTCCTGAAGCCAACCCCAGGGTCTCTTTAAAGTAATGTTTGGGCTCCTGCTGCTGCTGCTGCCAACTTCTGCCAACTCCAGGGTGTGATTCATCCAATTTTTGGGCTCCTGAAGCCAACCCCAGGGTCTCTTTGAAGTAATGTTTGGGCTCCTGCTGCTGCCAACTTCTGCCAACTCCAGGGTGTGATTCATCCAATTTTTGGGCTCCTGAAGCCAACCCCAGGGTCTCTTTAAAGTAATGTTTGGGCTCCTGCTGCTGCTGCTGCCAACTTCTGCCAACTCCAGGGTGTGATTCATCCAATTTTTGGGCTCCTGAAGCCAACCCCAGGGTCTCTTTGAAGTAATGTTTGGGCTCCTGCTGCTGCCAACTTCTGCCAACTCCAGGGTGTGATTCATCCAATTTTTGGGCTCCTGAAGCCAACCCCAGGGTCTCTTTAAAGTAATGTTTGGGCTCCTGCTGCTACCAACTTCTGCCAACTCCAGGGTGTGATTCATCCAATTTTTGGGCTCCTGAAGCCAACCCCAGGGTCTCTTTAAAGTAATGTTTGGGCTCCTGCTGCTGCTGCTGCCAACTTCTGCCAACTCCAGGGTGTGATTCATCCAATTTTTGGGCTCCTGAAGCCAACCCCAGGGTCTCTTTGAAGTAATGTTTGGGCTCCTGCTGCTGCCAACTTCTGCCAACTCCAGGGTGTGATTCATCCAATTTTTGGGCTCCTGAAGCCAACCCCAGGGTCTCTTTAAAGTAATGTTTGGGCTCCTGCTGCTGCTGCTGCCAACTTCTGCCAACTCCAGGGTGTGATTCATCCAATTTTTGGGCTCCTGAAGCCAACCCCAGGGTCTCTTTAAAGTAATGTTTGGGCTCCTGCTGCTGCTGCTGCCAACTTCTGCCAACTCCAGGGTGTGATTCATCCAATTTTTGGGCTCCTGAAGCCAACCCCAGGGTCTCTTTAAATTAATATTTGGGCTCCTGCTGCTGCTGCTGCCAACTCCAGGGTGTGATTCATCCAATTTTTGGGCTCCTGAAGCCAACCCCAGGGTCTCTTTAAAGTAATATTTGGGCTCCTGCTGCTGCTGCTGTCAACTCCTGCCAACTCCAGGGTGTGATTCATCCAATTTTTGGGCTCCTGAAGCCAACTCCAGTGTATATTTGGGCTCCTGCTGCTGCTGCTGCCAACTCCAGGGTGTGAATCATCCAATTTTTGGGCTCCTGAAGCCAACCCCAGTGTCTCTTTAAAGTAATATTTGGGCTCCTGGTGCTGCTGCTGCCAACTCCAGGGTGTGATTCATCCAATTTTTGGGCTCCTGAAGCCAACCCCAGTGTCTCTTTCAGCCAATGTTTGGGCTCCTGCTGCTGCTGCTGCCAACTCCAGGGTGTGATTCATCCAAATTTTGGGCTCCTGAAGCCAACCCCAGGGTCTCTTTAAAGTAATATTTGGGCTCCTGCTGCCAACTCCAGGGTGTGATTCATCCAATTTTTGGGCTCCTGAAGCCAACCCCAGTGTCTCTTTAAAGTAATGTTTGGGCTCCTGCTGCTGCTGCCAACTCCAGGGTGTGATTCATCCAATTTTTGGGCTCCTGAAGCCAACTCCAGTGTATATTTGGGCTCCTGCTGCTGCCAACTCCAGGGTGTGATTCATCCAATTTTTGGGCTCCTGAAGCCAACCCCAGGGTCTCTTTAAAGTAATATTTGGGCTCCTGCTGCTGCCAACTCCAGGGTGTGATTCATCCAATTTTTGGCCTCCTGAAGCCAACCCCAGGGTCTCTTTAAAGTAATATTTGGGCTCCTGCTGCTGCTGCCAACTCCAGGGTGTGATTCATCCAATTTTTGGGCTCCTGAAGCCAACCCCAGGGTCTCTTTAAAGTAATATTTGGGCTCCTGCTGCTGCCAACTTCTGCCAACTCCAGGGTGTGATTCATCCAATTTTTGGGCTCCTGAAGCCAACCCCAGGGTCTCTTTAAAGTAATGTTTGGGCTCCTGCTGCTGCTGCTGCCAACTTCTGCCAACTCCAGGGTGTGATTCATCCAATTTTTGGGCTCCTGAAGCCAACCCCAGGGTCTCTTTAAAGTAATGTTTGGGCTCCTGCTGCTGCTGCTGCTGCCAACTTCTGCCAACTCCAGGGTGTGATTCATCCAATTTTTGGGCTCCTGAAGCCAACCCCAGGGTCTCTTTAAAGTAATGTTTGGGCTCCTGCTGCTGCTGCTGCCAACTTCTGCCAACTCCAGGGTGTGATTCATCCAATTTTTGGGCTCCTGAAGCCAACCCCAGGGTCTCTTTAAAGTAATATTTGGGCTCCTGCTGCTGCTGCTGCCAACTCCAGGGTGTGATTCATCCAATTTTTGGGCTCCTGAAGCCAACCCCAGGGTCTCTTTAAAGTAATGTTTGGGCTCCTGCTGCTGCTGCCAACTCCAGGGTGTGATTCATCCAATTTTTGGGCTCCTGAAGCCAACCCCAGGGTCTCTTTAAAGTAATATTTGGGCTCCTGCTGCTGCTGCTGCCAACTCCAGGGTGTGATTCATCCAATTTTTGGGCTCCTGAAGCCAACCCCAGGGTCTCTTTAAAGTAATATTTGGGCTCCTGCTGCTGCTGCTGCCAACTCCAGGGTGTGATTCATCCAATTTTTGGGCTCCTGAAGCCAACCCCAGGGTCTCTTTAAAGTAATGTTTGGGCTCCTGCTGCCAACTCCAGGGTGTGATTCATCCAATTTTTGGGCTCCTGAAGCCAACCCCAGTGTCTCTTTAAAGTAATGTTTGGGCTGCTCCTGCTGCTGCTGCCAACTCCAGGGTGTGATTCATCCAATTTTTGGCCTCCTGAAGCCAACCCCAGGGTCTCTTTAAAGTAATATTTGGGCTGCTCCTGCTGCTGCTGCCAACTCCAGGGTGTGATTCATCCAATTTTTGGGCTCCTGAAGCCAACCCCAGTGTCTCTTTAAAGTAATGTTTGGGCTCCTGCTGCTGCTGCTGCTGCCAACTCCAGGGTGTGAGTCATCCAATTTTTGGGCTCCTGAAGCCAACTCCAGTGTCTCTTTTAAGTAATATTTGGGCTCCTGCTGCTGCTTGCAACTCCAGGGTGTGATTCATCCAATTTTTGGGCTCCTGAAGCCAACCCCAGTGTCTCTTTCAGCCAATGTTTGGGCTCCTGCTGCTGCTTGCAACTCCAGGGTGTGATTCATCCAATTTTTGGGCTCCTGCTGCTGCCAACTCCAGTGTCTCTTTAAAGCAATGTTTGGGCTCCTGCCCCTCATAGTGATGCCACTTCAACTCTCTGCAATTGTGCCGCTCTGCGATTCTATTAGCGATGCCTCTGATCTGCATGTGATATTTATTCAAAGTATTATTTAACTAACCCAGCACGCATCCTGTGCGTGTTACAGCAAGGCAGAATGGTTTACAACCCTATTGAGGCTCTAGGAGGCTCAGAAATAGCCGTTTTAATAGCGATTCGTCACGAATTTATTCGGGTCGAAACGATTTTTGTCGGAAAATTCGGCGAATCAGTCGAATCGAATTTTTCAAAAGTTCGCTCATCTCTACTCAAACACAGCAGAAGGAAACATTTAACCTAATTGAAATCCAGATAAATAACTCCCATTCCACCTATATCCAGGATCCAATTAAATGCCCTAATATCGGGTCTCCTGTTAGAGGTGTATAATTGGATGCTGTTTTTAGGTGAAAAGGAAGGTATTTATTTGGTATTTATTTATTATTTTGATAGATGTGAATGTAACTCACTGCTATGTAATACATAGTAACAGCCAGGCTATGACTGATGTTATATTTGTAACATGCATGCTGTGATGCACTGTATAGCACACAGTAGCCTGCTTTTTGAGTGTAAAAAGCTCACAGATGCTCACCTGAGGCTGTGCTTTACTTTGAGTGCTGCACATGAAGGTTAAAGTGGACCAAAACCCAGGATGACCAGCTGATACACCCTGGCAGAGTGTCTAATCGACACGCAACGCGTCGGTGGTGGCTGCGGCGGGGGATCCCCGGGAGACAGGTGATGTAAATTCTTGTTACTTGTATATACTTTGTTGTATCATTCTTGCTCGGTGGTGCTTCAGCCAACTCCTTGTTTATATCCTCTTGGTTGGTTTAATCATTATACGTATGCTGCATTGCACTATAGCACTTTGATTCATCACCTATTGTGGCTTTGTAAACAGGTTTCTATTTTGTATGCACTTTATTGTGGCACATAATTGCCTATACTTTTCATATTTTTATATATATATTATATATTTTTTTTCATCTTTTGGATTGTTGTTTTTTATTGTTGTTGAATTGCACATATACTTGCACATTGCACTTTATTTGATATTGGTCACACCACCTGTTTTAATTTTTTTTTCCCTTTCCCCTTTTTCTTGTGCTGGCATATTTATATATATTATCCAATCAGATGTATTGATCAGATTATTACATGCCACCCAGCACCAGTATTATTTATATAGTCTCCATAGATAGGATCCCCTGTGTTTGTATATATGTTTTTTAATCACTTCTTGTGTTGTTGTATATGTTGATAAAATTACTATTTGTACATATAATTTTTCTAAAATCATTATGTAGTTAATTTATTAATAAAATAGATGGTTATTTTAATAATTTGAGTGCGGCCTGTTGTATGGTGGTCATTTGGGGGGATATATCCAGGTTCCCCTCACTACATAGACTCCTTACACAGCATAGAGTCTGGCTGTAACAATGTGTTATTCAGCAGGGAACTCGCTGTAACAATGTGTTACAGATCACGGAACTGGCTGTAACAATGTATCACACAGCACAAAACTGGCTGTAACAATGTGTTACACAGCAGAGAGTCTGGCTGTAACAATGTGTTAATCAGCAGGGAACTCGCTGTTACAGCGTGTTACAAAGCAGAGAGCCTGGCTGTAACAATGTGTTACACAGCGGAGAGCCTGGCTGTAACAATGTGTTACACAGCAGAGAGTCTGGCTGTAACAATGTGTTACACAGCAGAGAGTCTGGCTGTAACAATGTGTTACACAGCAGAGAGTCTGGCTGTAACAATGTGTTAATCAGCAGGGAACTCGCTGTTACAGCGTGTTACAAAGCAGAGAGCCTGGCTGTAACAATGTGTTACACAGCGGAGAGTCTGGCTGTAACAATGTGTTACACAGCAGAGAGTCTGGCTGTAACAATGTGTTACACAGCAGAGAGTCTGGCTGTAACAATGTGTTACACAGCAGAGAGTCTGGCTGTAACAATGTGTTAATCAGCAGGGAACTCGCTGTTACAGCGTGTTACAAAGCAGAGAGCCTGGCTGTAACAATGTGTTACACAGCGGAGAGTCTGGTTGTAACA
Source organism: Gastrophryne carolinensis (assembly GCA_027917425.1). Lineage (NCBI taxonomy): Eukaryota > Metazoa > Chordata > Amphibia > Anura > Microhylidae > Gastrophryne > Gastrophryne carolinensis. The sequence continues at coordinate 256,519,616 of CM051240.1, forward strand.
ATGTGTTACATGGCGTAGAGTCTGGCTGTAACAATGTGTTACATAGCACAGAGTCTGGCTGTAACAATGTATTACACGGCAGAGAGTCTGGCTGTAACAATGTGTTAATCAGCAGGGAACTCGCTGTTACAACATTTTACAAAGCAGAGAGTCTGGCTGATACAGATTGTTACAAAGCAGAGAGCCTGGCTGTAACAATGTGTTACACAGCAGAGAGTCTGGCTGTTACAATGTGTTACACAGCAGAGAGTCTGGTTGTAACAATGTGTTACACAGCAGAGAGTCTGGCTGTAACAATGTGTTACACAGCAGAGAGTCTGGCTGTAACAATGTGTTACACAGCAGAGAGTCTGGCTGTAACAATGTGTTAATCAGCAGGGAACTCGCTGTTACAGCGTGTTACAAAGCAGAGAGCCTGGCTGTAACAATGTGTTACACAGCGGAGAGTCTGGCTGTAACAATGTGTTACATGGCGTAGAGTCTGGCTGTAACAATGTGTTACATAGCACAGAGTCTGGCTGTAACAATGTATTACACGGCAGAGAGTCTGGCTGTAACAATGTGTTAATCAGCAGGGAACTCGCTGTTACAACATTTTACAAAGCAGAGAGTCTGGCTGATACAGATTGTTACAAAGCAGAGAGCCTGGCTGTAACAATGTGTTACACAGCAGAGAGTCTGGCTGTTACAATGTGTTACACAGCAGAGAGTCTGGTTGTAACAATGTGTTACACAGCAGAGAGTCTGGCTGTAACAATGTGTTACACAGCAGAGGATCTGGCTGTAACAATGTGTTAATCAGCAGGGAACTCGCTGTAACAATGTGTTACACAGTAGGGAACTTGCTGGCTTTTACAATGTAAGAGCATGATTTATCCCATGCATTCAGTGATGCTGGCTCAGTTTTCGAAGTTCCACCCCACTGCTTTGATGAGGAGTTCTGCCTTAGCGCTCCCCATTAATTGCAGTGGGTGGCACCAGGACTGCTTGCTAATTCAGCAAGGGTACAGCAGGCAGCATAAAGAGGAAGAGAAAGGAAATAGCCATTGTGCCACCAATAGCTTTTTAGAGAATGATAAACAGCACATGATGGCCAAGGTCGGCTTGGTCTCAGAGCGCGGGGGTCCTTATCTCAGCCAGTATAATGCTGTTAATACGCCCACTGTTAATGGTGCTGACGGCCTCCTGAGCTGCAAGGACCTGTAGCATGTGCTCCATGGCACTATAGTATAGTATTAGTACATTTTCTGTTTAAATATCATACAGGCTGGTCGTAAAATTGCCAGACTGGGCACATGCAGTATCTTTGAGTTCTTTTTTAAATATGGTACTTCTTACAAATTCACAAACAAATTGCATGCTCGAAAATTCTACTGTCAAGTCAAGATGAGCAAATAGGTTAGAAAATGTTGGGGTCACATGACATCCCGCTGGGAAGATTGCTGAACATAGCGTAACATAACATAACATAGTCTCAACACAAAATGTAATCTAAGGAGAAATGGGATATTTATACATCTCCAGACATAAACTCTGACCCATTTGGAAAATTACATTCATTGAGGAAATGGGTGACAATTTATTTTTCAAGCTTGGCGATGATGATCATTACCTGTTGTTCAGGCCGGTGTTCCTCCAGATAATGTATGCTAATTTATTCAGACCAATATTCAGACCAGGAAAGGCTATGGGAGTAAAAAGACTCCATCGCAAAGAATGTCCTGGCCATATACACGCATGGCCTCTTTCCCATCATGCAGCGTTTTGCCCATAGCGCAACTGCAACATAGCCCATCGATGTCCATGAGCAATGCAGGTGGAATAAAATGGACAGATACTCTCCCATTCCAGCATTGGCTCCTCCTCTACACCACCACCTCCTGATGCCAGGTGCCAAGGTCTACTGACGCTGGAGGGCCTCTCTGCAGCCATCTCCTAAGGCTGGTTGCCTCCCACGTTGCAACCACCTGAATGCCTCTCTGTGTCCACCTCCTAATGCTGTGTTCCTCTCTATTGCCATCTCCTAATGGCAGGGGACCATTGCCTTCACCTACTGATGCCTCTTTATGGTTGACTCATGATGCCTCTCTGTGTCCACCTCCTAATGCTGTATTCCTCTCTATTGCCACTTTCTGATGGCAGGTGCCCTGTTGCCTCCACAGACTGATGCCTCTTTACGGTTGACTCATGATGCCTCTCTGTGTCCGACTCCTAATGCTGTGTTCCTCTTTATTGCCACTTCCCGATTACAGGTGCCCCGTTGCCTCCAGCTACTGATACCTCTTCATGGCTGACTCATGATGTCTCTCTGCTCTGTGTCCACCTCCTAATGCTGTGTTCCTCTCTATTGCCACCTCTCGAGGGCCGGTGCCCCGTTGCCTCCACCGACTGATGCCTCTTTATGGTTGACTCATGATGTCTCTCTGCTCTGTGTCCACCTCCTAATGCTGTGTTCCTCTCTATTGCCACCTCTCGATGGCCGGTGCCCCGTTGCCTCCACCGACTGATGCCTCTTTATGGTTGACTCATGATGCCTCTCTGTGTCCGCCTCCTGATGCTGTGTTCCTCTCCATTGCCACCTCCCGATGGCAGGTGCCCCATTGCCTCCACCTACTGATGCCTCTTTATGGCTGACTCGTGATGCCTATCTGTGTCCGCCTCCTAATGCTGTGTTCCTCTCTATTGCCACCTCCCGATGGCAGGTGCCTACACCAAACTTTACGGTTGACTCATGATGCCTCTCTAAAAGACCCCCAGTCAGTTTAAAGTCCTCCCCCCAGCGGCATCACGATTCGGGATGCCCAGCTGTGTGAACCCCCCTATCTAAATCCCCCCTCCTTTGGCACCTGCGGGGCTTCCAGACTCTTCCCAAGAAGTATGAGGGTCTTAAGGGCAGTTGCGCCCTCAGAGCGGCAAAGGTGTTATTAACTATAGGGAAGAAGTTAAAGTAGACCAAAACCAAAAGGTTCTGGTCCTTCCCCCTGGGGCACCCCAGTTTTGTGGGCCCTGCTGTGTGAACCCCACCAGGATGCTGTATCCACTCACCTCTCCATGAAACCACGGTGCTGCTAGCCACACTTACCAGTGGTGCGCGGCCTTTCTGCCTCCCGTCGGCTGTGCGCAGCCCCACGCAGCCGTTCAGTTGCCGTTCTTGGTCCACTTGTAAGCGTAATTTGCACCTAAAACATTTAGTAGAAAACATCCAACTTGAATTGGATTTTTAAAGTAAAACTTCAGTAAATCTTGAGTTTCACAGAGGATCTCTGTAGTGTCAATAATTAGTGATGTGCCTTCACAATGTGTGAACTGGCATAGGAGTCCACTTGAACCCATTAACAGTTCGCAAAAAGTTAAAAAATATATATATTTTTTAAACTCGCCGTTGCCGCAACTTCCTTAATCTGTCCCCTGCTGCGCAGTGTTCTCTCTGCAGGTCCGCTGGGTCAAGGGCTTCCTTCAGGTCCAGGGGGCTATGATCTCCTTGAAGCTGAAGAGCCACTATTGCAGACACCCTGCTGGCATTTGTAGTGAGCTGGGACACAGGTCCCCCCTTCCTTGGCCTCCCCCCAAGCTAGTGCCATCCTGCGGGGTCAGGTAGGCTTTTATACCACAGGGGAAGAGCCTCCGTGAAATCCCCCTACTAATGATGTCAATGGGGGGGATAGAATGATGTCACGGGGGGGGGGGGGATAGCCAACTGCAGGTTTGGGAGAGGATAGTGCTCTGTGCAAGGCAGACCGATAGAGAAAGTGAGCACAGGAAAGCCTTTAGGTTAAAAGGTGCCCTGTGCAAGACTGCAAAATAGCGCCCCTGCGGGGATCCGGCCTTCAGCGTATGTGCCTCCCCCTCCTGTAGCAATGAGCCATGAGTCTGACATCCTCTAAAAAAGTATTTTAAACAATACACATTAGAGTGGACCAAAACCCAGGATTTTAACTATTCTGGGTTTTGGTCCTTGCCCCCTTGTGAGAAACCTCCCAGGTCACCTGATCACACTCACCCTTCCTCGATCCTATGGCGCATGCACAGCCTCGTCCAATCAGCGCACTCGGATCCGCTTGTCTAAGCCGTCGTCTAAGGCGAGCTGATCTGAGTGCGCTGGCGGTCGCATCCCCCACTCAAAAATGTCTGGCACAGGCACGCGCCCTGCTAGAGGGATAGTGGGGATGTGGCTCGGGCTCACGCGTGTGCCTTTAGACCGGAGAAGAAGGTGAGTGTATGGATGCCCCGGGGGGGGGGAGGAGTCAATCAGCCCTGGAATCTCTAGATCTCTGTAGGTTTTGGTACACTTTAACGGTTAATCAAAAGGCTGGTGGGGGTGAAGAAATTGGGGTAGTTGCCCCCTCCCCCTGGCCATTTGACTAACTACCCCCATTGCATCAACAACAGGTTGCACAAGACGTGTGGGCACCAGACAAGGGTGGTAAAATATTGTGGACAAGACGGGCCCTGGGGGAAAAAATGGCAAAAAATAAAATGTATAATAAATACGTGGCTGTGGTGGCACCCTCCTTAGTAAGGCGCTCTGTGCCACAGCACACCTCGCACACTTAAACCGGACCTTCAGCATGATATAATGAAAAGCCCAAACCCTTAAAAAACTATTCCCCAGCATCAAACATTAATATATTTTAAGTTTTTAGTCACTTACCTATTATTCTTTCCCCCACTGGGCTGCAACTCTGTTCAGGACTTTAGGGTACAGGGGCTGCCATCTTGACTCAGAAGTATCACATACTGAGGAGAGGAGGAGAGGGGGGCAAAAGTGCAGGGAGGGGCGGGGGTTATAGCTGTGCTTTGCGCAGACAGAGCAGAGCTGGGGTCAGGGAAAGGACAGCAATCCCAGAATGCAGAGCGACGCAGTCATAATACATTTCCTGTGTGCAGGCTGCCTGATGCTCCATGAGCCGCCATCTTGGATGTTTAAGGCTCATAACATGCAGTAGATGCAGGTAGGATTTTTAATGTGAGCAATCTGTATGTACGGGGGGGGGGGGGGGGGGGGCATATAATATAGGCTCTTATTCAGGGTGAAGGTCCGGGTTAATGTGGGCAATCTGTATGTACAGTGGAGGAACATACACGATAGACTCTAATTCAGGGTGAAGGTCCGAATTAATGTGGGCAATCTGTATGTACAGGGTGGGGGAAACATATAAGATAGGCTCTTATTCAGGGTGAAGGTCCACTTTAAAGGCCAGCCCTGGTGAGTAGGGATGAGCGAACCGGTTCGGACGGAATTCGCAACGAATTTCAGGGAAAATTCGATTCGGCACGAACCCGAATTTCTTTTGGTTCATGCCGATCGAATTTTCCCTGAAATAAAAAAAAAAAAATGCCGGCATGGTGGCAGCGGGCAGGCCGGCTACGCTGTCAGCGGGCAGCTCCCACCATGCCGGCATTTTTTTAAAAAGCAGACACTTACCTGCATGGTCGGAGCGTGGAGGCCGGCGCCGCCCTCAGCTGTCATCAGAGGACGCGTCATCAGAGGGGCATTTTTTTTTTCAGATGAGCGATTCGTGAAAGTTCGATTCGGGTGAACCCGAATTTCTTGGGGAAATTCGGCGAATCGCCCGAATCGAACTTTCAAGAAGTTCGCTCATCTCTACTGGTGAGCACTAAATGTGCCTTGGGCATGGAAAATACCACCCGACAGTACAAACCATAAATACCCCCCTTTGCCTTTCTAAAGTTCGGCTCAGCAGCAAGTCATGGAAGGGATGAGCATATCCTTTATATATAATAGTACAAGTCCTGTTATTATGTAACTCGCAGCAATTTTTAAATCCTTGTAAAATATAATAAATCTAACGAGCGCTGGTTAGATTCACAGACAAGGGACACACTGTCTCATGAGCGTCTCCTGCTGATAAACCCCAAGTACAGGTGCCCCCCACCCGCGGCTGCCTTTCACAAACCCATATAAACAACGCAGTAATATAAAAAGATGTCACACGGGAAGTGAAAAAATAAATTAGCAGGAGGCGGCATGAGAGACTGTGACTGCCCCCTGCTGGAAGAAGGAGGCTGAATTATATATTTTACACTTTGCTTACATTATTTAGTTATTTATAAATGTATTTATTATACATTATTGTTTTACTATGACATTGTATTAGCTATTTTTAAAGTAGCTAAAGGAAATGTTCAGGCCATTGCGTCGGGCTACGTTTGGCACGGTTGTCCTTTTAGAAAAGAAGAAGAAATGGACAGGATATTGAGGTTTAAAGTTTTACCTTATGATTTATTTTTTAGTTTTCTTTCTTCCTCGAGCTGGGATGCTGCATAATAATCAATATAATAGGCAAGGGATAGGCAAGGGTCCGTAAGAGCCCAATGCTATGCTTTAAACACCCTGGCTGTGCTCCTCCCTCTCTCACTGTTGCTAGTGTTCTTATACATTGGATAGAATTAGTCTTTACGCACCAGCAGAGTGATTTCTAATTCACATTGTCTACAGTCCGATGATCAATAGTGATAGGAGAGTGTGCTGGCTCTATTGTCTTGTTCCAAAGCTGTGATTGTTTCACCTAATCAAAATCAAATGAGCCATGCGTCTGACATCCTCTAAAAAAGCATATTAAATAATACACATTAGAGTGGACCAAAACCCAGGATTTTAGCTATTCTGGGTTTTGGTCCTTGCCTCTGTTTGTGAAACCCCCAGGTCACCTGATTGCACTCACCCTTCCTAAGGCCTATGGCGCATGCACAGCCTCTCATCCAATCAACCTGCTCGGATCTGCTCACGTCAGGCCATTGCATCGGGCTACGTTTGGCAAGGTCCTAAACGTTTAAGAGCCCGATACTATGCTTCAAAAACCCTGACTGTGCTCCTCCCTTTCTCCCTGTTGCTAGTGTTCTTATACATTGAATAGAATTAGTCTTTACACATCAGCAGAGTGATGTCTAATGCACAGTGTCCACAGTACAATGATCAATAGTTATAGGAGAGGGTGCAGGCTCTATTGTCTTGTTCTAAAGCTGTGATTGTTTCACCTAATCAAAACTACAAGCACACAGGCAGTCACACCATTGCAAATGCTAATTAAAAGTGGTGGTGAATGAAACACTAATTACATATGGCAATTAATTTGCTAATTAGGGCAATGAGGTCAAGGATGGAAGGCACAAGGAGGGGAGGAAGACTGTGATGGCCCAGGCTGCAAAATACTAGTGTGCTCATTCTTGCTGAGCTGACTAACGCAGTGGAGGTATAGACCACCATTTGAGCCCTATGATTGGTGGTCTATGGCAAAGGAATTCGGGAGTGTGCCAGTACTTTTTGCCTTGTTCCTACTTCCAGGAGCAGCTGTGTGCTGACAGGAAGAGAGAGGGCATATTTGATGAGGTGAGCTGCTAAATGATAGTGTATGCCCTTTGCCTACAAACGGAAAAGAAACCCTTTGCCTACAAACGGAAAAGAAATTAGAGAGTGTGCAGCCTGAATAAATTGCTATAATACGTTTCAGGTGCTAACAAAATAATTTTAAAAAGTGCAAGTACTGATCAAATCAAATGAGATCAGAATTAGTTTATACACCAGCAGAGTCATTTCTAATCCACAGTGTCCACGGTCCAATGATCAATAGTGATAGGAGAGGGTGCAGGCTCTATTGTCTTGTTCTAAAGCTATGATTGTTTCACCTAATCAAAACTACAAGCACACAGGCGGTCACAACATTGCAAATGCTAATTAGGAGTGGTGGTGAATGAAACACTAATTACATATGGCAATTAATTTGCTAATTAGGTCAATGAGGTCAAGGATGGAAGGCACAAGGAGGGGAGGAAGACTGTGATGGCCCAGGCTGCAAAATACTAGTGTGCTCATTCTTGCTGAGCTGACTAACGCAGCAGAGGTATAGACCACCATTTGAGCCCTATGATTGGTGGTCTATGGCAAAGGACTTCGGGAGTGTGCCAGTACTTTTTGCCTTGTTCCTACTTCCAGGAGCAGCTGTGTGCTTACAGGAAGAGAGGGCAGCCATGATGAGGTGAGCTGCTGAATGATAGTGTAGGCACTTTGCCTACAAACGGAGTGTGTAGCCTGAATAAATTGCTCTAATACATTTCAGGTGCTAACAAAATAATTAAAAAATAATTTTAAAAAGTGCAAGTACTGATCAAATCAAATGAGATCAGAATTAGTTTATACACACAAGCAGAGTCATTTCTAATCCACAGTGTCCACAGTACGATGATCAATAGTGATAGGATAGTGTGCAGGCTCTATTGTCTTGTTCCAAAGCTGTGATCATTTCACCTAATCAAAACTACCAGCACACAGGCAGTCACGACATTGCAAATGCTTATTAAGAGTGGTGGTGATTGAAACACTAATTAGATGTGACTATGGATGGAAGGCATAAGGAAGGGAGAAAGATTGTGATGGCCCAGGCTGCAAAATACTAGTGTGCTCATTCTTTCTGAGCTGTTTAACGGAGCGGAGGTATAGACCACTAGTCAAGCCCTATGATCGGTGGTCTATGCAAAAATTCAGGAGGGGTGTGCCATTACTTTTTGCCTTGTTTCTACTTCCAGGAGCAGCTGCGTGCTGACAGGAAGAGAAAGGGCAGCCATGATGAGGTGAGCTGCTGAATGATAGTTTATGCACTTTGCCTATAAAGGGAAAATAAATTAGAGAGTATGCAGCTCTCCAAAAGGCTGAGCAACACGCGCCGTGAGACAGCGCGTCCAGAGGGGTGAAGCCCCCCACATTAAATTGAGCCCATCATCTTGATCCAAGGCGAGCGGGCTGCACTCCCGCCGGAACTCGGTAACATACACAGGGGCTGAGACGCGCTGACTCCGCTGCAACATCTCATCTATACACACAGCCTGCCCTGCATTGAGTGAGACATACTGTCCCTAACAATCGCAATTAGAAATTGAAGGATGCCTTAATGGCAGTTGAATCTAGTTGGATCTGAAGAATATCTGGCTATATAATCACGGTATTTGTCCAGGACAATACAATTGGGACGCCAGACGGTGGGTACTGAATGGTTGTCTCCTCATTTCCTCTGGGGTCTGACATGTTGGCACAAAATCTAAAATTACAGGGCACTGAAGAAGCCGAGATGGCGAAACATGTTTGCCCTTGCCCAGACCAGTAAGAATAAGCAAATTATATGGGAGTTAGCCAGAATGTTTAACTAATGATGGCATTCAGTTAGGAATGATATGCATGAATTAACATTCCACTATGTATCAATGTATATGGAAAATTCTTTTTAAATATTTGTAATAAATAAAAGTGATATATTTTTTATAAGTAAAGGTGTGGTGGGTGAGCTGGGTCCTTTGTATCAGTACCTGGACTGGACCTAGTCCGGGAACAGTAATTGGTAAAAGCTCTCCAAAAGGCCTGCGGATGGCATCACAACCCAATCAAAAATCTACATTAGCCAATCATATAAAACATGTGAGTTACATAAATTATAAGACAAGACTACATATACTTATAAAAACAAGACCTGAGTGGAACACTGTAGGAAACATAGTAAAGCTAGAGCTTCTTAAACCGGACCTTTACCCTGAATAAGACCCTATCTTGTATGTTTCCCCCACCCCATACATACAGATTGCCCACATTAATCCGGACCTTCACCCTGAATAAGAGCCTATATTGTATGTTCCCCCCCCCCCATACATACAAATTGCCCACAATAATCCTGACCCTCTCCCTGAAAAAGAGCCTATCTTGTATGTTCCCCCACCCTGTACATGCAGATTGCCCACATGAATCTGGACCTTCACCCTGAATAAGAGCCTATCTTGTATGTTTCCCCCACTCCATACATACAGATTGCCCACATTAATCCGGACCCTCACCCTGAATAAGAGCCTATCTTATATGTTTCCCACACCCTGTACATACAGATTACCCACATTAAAAATCATCCTACCTGCACCTATTGCGTTGTTTAGCATTTTAACATCCAAGATGGTGGCCCGTGGAGTCTCAGGCTGCCTGCAGACAGGAAGTGTCGCCTGGCTGTGCCGCTCTGCATTCTGGGATTGCTGTCCTTTTCTTGACCCCAGCTCTGCTTTCTCTGAGCAGAGCACAGCAATAACCCTTTCCTCCTCGCCTCTCCTCAGTATGTGATGCTTCTGAGGCAAGATAGAGGCACCCGTATCCTAGAGTCATGAAAAGAGTTAAAGCCCAGTGGGGGAAAGAATAACAGAGACTAAAAACTTAAAATATATGGATTTTAGATGCTTGGGAATAGTTAAGGGTTTGGGCTTATCAATAAATGAAGCTGAAGGTACAGTTTAACTCCACTTATCCCCACTGCTACCAACTACACTTATCTATCCCTTCTCCCAGGCGCATCTATTCCTCCCTTCATCCAGGGGCGTACATAGGTTGCACAGGGCCCCATAGCAAAACTCATAGTGGGCCCCTCCAGAAAGGTCATCCCTCAGCATTAAAATGACCCAAATCCCACAACACCTAGCCCTAGAGCCGAAAGGATTTTAGAAGTGGGATGAAACTTACAGAATTGCCCATTATCTTACCTCGTTCCCAGATCTCAGTGCATGTGCGGTCCTCCCCTACACCATTCCATCCGATGCGCGCAGCCTCCCAATTTTCTGCATCACAGGGTTGACCTGCATGTGTGTTAGCCTGGCAGTAGCAGACGGTGGCAGGCTGGCAGAGGAGGCGCTGTTGGTGGAAGTAGTAGTAGCAGTATTAGCAGAGGAGAAGAAAGATTAGGCTGTGGCACAGGAAACCTGTGGTGGTTGTGTAGGCCTGGCAGTAGCAGCAAGCCCTCAAAAATTTGTCCCACTGGTAACAGGGGTTAACAGCTGGATTGGCACCCTTACATTTTAGCTGAAGAAGAAGCAACGGCTTTTTACAAGGGCAGAAAAATTTACCCATTTTGGGCATCACATGGTTGACATATGTGTGTGTTGGCCAGGCAGCAGCAGAAGGTGACAGGCTGGCAGCAGAGGTGCTGTTGGTGGTAGTAGTGGCATATTAATCAGGAGGTTTTAAATCATCACCTATCCACGCCTGATTCATCTTTTCAAAAGTTAGTTTTTTCACACTTTTGGCGGGCAACTGCTTAGGGGTGAAGACACCACCTACCTACCTATGTTTCTATCCCTTCCATGATGATGTGTGTCAGGTGGGCTTATGGGATGTAAAAACTTGTACATCATATTCTCAAGAGTGAGTTACGTGCTGCTGCTGCTGCTGCCGCCTGTTGCAGAGGTAGAACATTGACTCTGTGGGGGGCGGAGATTGGATACCCAGTCAGACATGCTTACGACAGGTGTCTGCCATTTGAAAGCCTTGGCTGCCTTCTTCTCGGAAGGTGTAAGAAATTCCCCCATTTTGGCTTCATACTGAGGGTCTAAAAGTGTAGTGATCCACTACTCGCCATTTTGCTTCAAGCTTACAATGCAGCTGTCAGCGACCAAGCACTTGAGCATACAACTCGCCATCCTCACCAGCATTTCCGAGGGCCCAGTTGGTTCCACCTCTGCTCCACATTGCCATTTGTTCATCATAATTGTCATCACCACCACCATCATGATGGAAGTCGTCATCATCATCGTCATCATTGTGTGCCTTAACTCGTCCTGTGATAAATTGGAAGTTTCCATCTCCAAATCCGCCCCTTGTGGTCTGATTTCCTCCTCCCCCTCCTCCACCTATTCTTGTAGATCCAAAGAGCCAGGAGACAGATGGAATCCTTCCTCGGTCCCTTGCTGAATCATGGTCGTGAGCATTTGCTCCAAGATGAATATTAGCTGCATAACATCATTCATTCAGCTGTTGTCCCTGCTTTAAAATCTTGTCACATCTTTAAAAGGCCTCAGCACACGACACATGTCTCTGATCATCTGCCAATGCTGGAGCTGAAAATTTCACTGGTTGGAAAAGCTGGCTGTTTGCTGCATGAAGAAATCATTCATCGCTTTGCACTGGTGGTTGAGGTGGTCCAGCATATGTAGGGTCTCCTCTATACCAGTGGTCCCCAACCTTTTTCTCACCGTAGACCGGTTCAGGATTTGGTAATTTTACCACGGCCCGGTGGGGCACTGGGGGCGGGGATGGGGGTGTGGCTGGGGGCGGTGCGGCGGCATTGATTGTTAATATTGTTTTGAGCTTGGAATAGAGAGATGGGATGGGACAGAGCTGGGAATAGAGAGATGGGATGGGAAAGAGCTGGGAAAAGAGAGATGGGATGGGACAGAGCTGGGATGGGACAGAGCTGGGAATAGAGAGATGGGATGGGACAGAGCTGGGAATAGAGAGATGGGATGGGACAGAGCTGGGAAAAGAGAGATGGGATGGGACAGAGCTGGGAATAGAGAGATGGGATGGGACAGAGCTGGGAATAGAGAGATGGGATGGGACAGGTCTGGGAATAGAGAGATGGGATGGGTCAGAGCTGGGAATAGAGAGATGGGATGGGGCAGAGCTGGGAATAGAGAGATGGGATGGGACAGAGCTGGGAAAAGAGAGATGGGATGGGACAGAGCTGGGAATAGAGAGATGGGATGGGTCAGAGCTGGGAATAGAGAGATGGGATGGGACAGAGCTGGGAAAAGAGAGATGGGATGGGGCACAGCTGGGAATAGAGAGATGGGATGGGACAGAGCTGGGAAAAGAGAGATGGGATGGGACAGAGCTAGGAATAGAGAGATAGGATGGGACAGAGCTGGGAATAGAGAGATTGGATGGGGCAGAGCTGGAAATAGAGAGATGGGATGGGACAGAGCTGGGAAAAGAGAGATAGGATGTGACAGAGCTGGGAATAGAGAGATGGGATGGGGCAGAGCTGGGAATAGAGAGATGGGATGGGACAGAGCTGGGAATAGAGAGATGGGATGGGACAGAGCTGGGAATAGAGAGATGGGATGGGACAGAGCTGGAAATAGAGAGATGGGATGGGACAGAGCTGGGAAAAGAGAGATGGGATGGGACAGAGCTGGGAATAGAGAGATGGGATGGGGCAGAGCTGGGAAAAGAGAGATGGGATGGGACAGAGCTGGGAATAGAGAGATGGGATGGGACAGAGCTGGGAATAGAGAGATGGGATGGGACAGAGCTGGAAATAGAGAGATGGGATGGGACAGAGCTGGGAAAAGAGAGATGGGATGGAACAGAGATGGGATGGGACAGAGATGGCATGGGACAGAGCTGGGAAAAGAGAGACGGGATGGGACAGAGCTGGGAATAGAGAGATGGGATGGGACAGAGCTGGGAATAGAGAGATGGGATGGGACAGAGCTGGGAATAGAGAGATGGGAGCAGGGAAAGGTGAGTTTTTACAGGTGCCCTGGAGAAGGGGGGTTCACACAGCGGGGGCAAAAACCCCTGCAATCTACCCCCAAATTAACTAAACATTCAGTTTTCGCCTCCCTCCAATCATTGACATTGGCAGCCAGCTTTTACCTTATTCACGCGCTCTTTCTTCACGCTCGGCCGCCCCGCCCACTATCTTTCCGCTCGCCCGCCTGCCCCCTATCTTTCCGATCGCCCGCGTGCTTTCATTCCTCCTGTCTGCCCGCCCCGTCCGCTGTCTTTGATCCCTCCCGTCCCGACCACTGCCTTTCCTCCCTCCCGCCCGCTGTCATTCCTCCCGCCCCGCCCGCTTTCTTTACATGCTGTCATTCCCTCAGTCCTGCCCGCTGTCATTACCTCCCTCCCACCCCGCCCCGCTGTCTTTCCACCCACCTGCCTGCCCCGCCCCGCTTTCTTTCATTCTGCCCGACTACCCGCCTGGCCGCGGGGTCCGGAAACCTAGTGGCCGCGGTCTGCAAATGGACCGCGGTCCGCGGGTTGAGTACCCCTGCTATATACGGTCACCCACCTGTAGAGCCGCACAGTAGCCGCGTCCTCCTCCTCCTGCACCTGATGGTAGCGAACCTCCGAGTGGGTAGCCTCAGGGCCCGGTACCATTTGAGCCATGGACCGGTAGCGGTCCGTGGCCCGGGGGTTGGGGACCACTGCTCTACACACACCTCCTTCACCCAGCCACAACATTCCATCCCTTCTTCTCATAGCTACATCCATTCATCCCCCCCTCTCCCAGCCACATCCATCCATCCCTTCTTTTTCCCAGCTGCATCAATTCATTCCTCCTTCTCCCATTTATATATATATATATATATATATATATATATATATATACACACACACACCGTATTATTCATCCTATAAGACGTACCTGTCCATAAGAAAAATAATATTCTGAACCTAATGTTGTGAACCAAATAATAGGCAAGGTGCAGAATCCACCAATTACCGGCAGAGTGGCACCCCCCATTCCCCATAGGCAGTGCAGAATTCCCCACTCCCATTCCTATAGGCAGTGTGGCATTCCCCCTCCCATTCCGATAGTCAGTGTCACACCCCCCTCCCATTCCCACAGGCAGTGTGGCATCCCTCTTCCATTCCCATAAGCAGTGTCACACCCCCCTCCCATTCCCACAGGCAGTGTGGCATCCCTCTCCCATTCCCATAAGCAGTGTCACATGCCCCCTCCCATTTCCATAGGCAGCAGAGGAAAATAAAAAACAATTTTTAAAAAGTCAACATACATGTACCGGAACTCCCCCCATGGCTTGCCCAGCTGCCATATTGCAGGGGGCTAGAAGTACATGGAGAATTGGCGGGGACGGCGACTGCTTTTTATCGACCGGCACAGACAGACTTGAGATTCATTTTCTCAGTTTTGCTCGGATAAATGTCAGGAGTTCAGTGCGAGAGTATAAATTTGGGGATGTGTCAGCATACAGTATGCAGATCTGTACAAATTCGCGGAGAAGTGTCAGGCTCTGTGCCATTAAAATGTCAGCTGCTAACATTAAACTTTATCTAACGATACAACAATGGTGGCACGCGAGGCGACGCTCCTGCTCTGCTAAATGACGATATTGAGTAAATTATTATTTCCGCTACTTAATCCGCTCGCTAACGTGATTCTTGTTAATAATTAGCTGATCAGCAACGCTAGTCACCAATAGTGCGACGGAATCTGAGTTATTTGGAAAATTTTGATTTTGCACTTGAACGTGGTGTGGTAAAGTTTATTGAAAAGTGGTGGATGGTGTCTATATTTCCTTTGTTTTTTTTCAACCAGGCACAATTCATGCCGGAATAACAGAGCTCCAGTCCACATCCCCAGTCCTCTACGGGTTTTTCCCCTACTCCCAGGTCTTTCCAGGTGATTAGATTAATTGAAGGAAGCCTAATAAAAGGAGCTGCTGAGGCTTCCAGTGTGGAGAAGGAGAGACTAGAATAAGGAGCCCCTGCCTTGCTGATCCCAAAACCTACAGGTCTGAACTGCATCCAAAGGACTTTATGTGTTATGTTTTTTTGAACCTGTGGATAAGCTGCCTGGGCTTGTATGTCCTGAAAGTGGACCTGTGATATCGAGGACTTGCAATACTCTGTACCTATCAGACACTGGACATTGCTAAAGCTGGTGAGGAAACTGCTGACTATACTGCATTGTATCCTGCATTATACTCTGAATTTAAGAGATTTTTCAGTTGGACTTTGTCTTCAATAAATCACTTATTATTTCCACTAAGAACTGTTTCCAGAGTCATTGCCGTTAGCAACCCAGATCCTGACAGTGGATTATATATATGTGGAGAACATTCAGGTTGTGTGTTCTAGTCTTTGGAAGACAAATGCCCCCAAACTGCATTATGGGAAGACCAACATCAGGGGAGCATGGTGCTAATTGAATAAAAATCCGATGAACTGAGGCAGCAGTACTAAATGCACTGATATCTGGGCTGGGCGGTTTTTACCTTGTGCTGCAGCATCTCTCCCTCCTGAAGTACAATGTATCAAGCAGGATGAGGATGAGAAGTAAGCTATGGCACCTTCGCATCTTAGTGGTGCATTCACAATCACCTTGCGAAGGTCCGGCATGCCGCTATCACTATTCCCGCCACTGAATGACGAACAAAAGCGCGATTGATTGCGAACCATCCAAAAAACGTAATGGTTGTGATGCTGTCAAAGTAGCCTCACATTGTAAAAGCCAAATGACTCAGGTAAGTTGTAAAGCCACTGCATTTATCATGGGAGCAGGGAAAGATGAGGATATATGGGAGCCCCTGGGGGGGTCACACAGCAGTGCATCCCGATTCAGGATGCCCCAGGGGAAGGCCAGCAGCCTCCCTAGAATTTTTAGATTCCAGGGCTGGGCACGGGTCAGTTTTTTTCTGCTTTAAAAGCAGTTGAGGCCTATTTCATTGTTTACCTGTAAAAACGGAACAAAACCCTGAGCGGTCTAAACAATGCCAGGGCCAGCCGTTGGACTTTCCCCAAAGCATCCCATTTAGGAATCCCTTCTTTCGGAAATCCCCAGATCACTTCCTAACAACTCACTCATTTCCCAGTCCAATGGATCATCCAATCAGAGCCATCTGACATGACTCTGAGCGCAAGTGGCCTCTGTCTCTTTAGTCTGCGCGCTTGCTGCTGCTGAAGGACTTTATGTGTTATGTTTTTGGAGCCTTTGGATTAGCAGCCTGGGCTTGTATGCCCTGAAAGTGGACCTGTGATATCGAGGACTTGCAATACTCTGTACCTATCAGACACTGGACATTGCTTAAGCTGGTGAGGAAACCGCTGACTGTACTGCATTGTGTCCTGCATTATACTCTGAATTTAAGAGATTTTCCTGTTGGACTTTGTCTTCAATAAACCGCTTATTATTTCCACTAAGAAATTTTTCCAGAGTCGTTGCCATTAGCACCCCAGATCCTGACAGTGGATTAAATATATGTGGAGAACATTCAGGTTGCGTGTTCTAGTCTTTGGAAGACAAATGTCCTCAAACTGCATGATGGGAAGACCAACCTCTGGGAAACATGGTGATAATTGAATAAAAATTTACTGAGGCAGCAGTACTAAATGCACTGATTTTTGGGCTGGGCGTTTTTTACCTTGTGCTGCAGCGTTTTTCCCTCCTGCTGTAGCATCTCTCCCTCCATCTGTACAATAGGGTTGTTTCAGAGAGACATAAAAAGACTTTCGTTTTTGTGTCGATCTGTTTTCTTTTTTTTTATTTTCCTGCTCGCGTATGAGTGTATGAGAGATTCTAAGCATGCATCGTAAGCCTTCAGTAAAGTCTTCATCCGTTCGTATACCAACGAGAATGTCATTTTCCAGCTTTCGTTTTCAGTTTATGTTACTCATGTTACAACGTAGGCTTTCGTTTTTGCCCTTTTACCATCGTCTCCTCGAACAAATCATTTATGTTTCCCATTAGATTCAAATTTCCTTTGTCTATAAATAATCGTCCAGACGAAAATCGTTACGACCTTACACCTGCGCACTACAAACTTAACTCATTAATGTGCTCACCTACATATTTTGTTCACTCACTTCTGCTACAATGCTTAGCTAAATCACATTGCGCTCAGTATATTCTTCCATTTCCCGCACCTAAAATTTACCTAAATCACTTTGCGGTCTCATTCTTCTTCCATTGGCGCACCTAAAACTTACCTAAATCACTTCGCGCTCAGTATATTCTTCCATTTCCCGCACCTAAAACTTACCTAAATCACTTCGCGGTCAGGTGAATCTTCATATCTAAATTTTGTTTTTTGCATTCGTTTTGTGGTAACCAACCCTTAATGAATGTATTTAGAAAAGGAAATGACACAGAAACAAGTTTTTTTTTTTTAATCAGGGCAATGGCCCTGATTGGACGAGAGCCCGCGCATGCACCTTTGCTTTGCATCCTGCTTTACACCATCCCAAAGCAGGATGCCCCCAGGGCACAGCATGTAAAACAAAGAGAACATAGGTGTCATGGCCTGGCATATGGGAATGCTGGGTGCTTGTTGTAAGGAACTGGCAACTGGAAGGGGATTTGTACTGTTGGAGAAACTGCAACGGCTTACAGCTTGTCTACATTTAAGACAGTAGATGGCGCTGTTACCAATACTTATCTGCCATCTCTATTATACATAGAAACATAGGTTGACGGCAGAAGGAGACCATACGGCACATCTAGTCTGCCCTTATGTGTATACTGTATGTTCTCTTTATCTTAGGATAAATGGAGGCTTATCCCAGGCATGTGCTTCACTGACTGACTGACTTTGTTCCCGGCATCTACTACTCTACTCTAGTTTCCACAGTTTTGACCACATCCTGTTGTGCAATTTGCTGTAACAAAACCAGAAATGGTGCTGGAAACCCACTTAACAGCTTATGGCAGCATGGAATTTGTCTCAGAATGTATGTGTTGTGTCTCTGGAGTGTCTGGGGTGTTTGGGAAGCCTCCAGAAAATAAAAAAGAATATTAGTTGTGTCACCAATATTAATTATCTGACCTGCATCCAAATATAATCCCAACCAGCAAAGGGGTCCCATGGCACATCGACCACCCCCCCCCAAAATGTAAAAAATTATTATAAAATGCCTAAATAATTGTAACC
The DNA here is from genome assembly GCA_027917425.1 of Gastrophryne carolinensis. NCBI lineage: Eukaryota > Metazoa > Chordata > Amphibia > Anura > Microhylidae > Gastrophryne > Gastrophryne carolinensis. The sequence goes on from CM051240.1 coordinate 256,538,054, forward strand.
ATCCCAGCCCATTGGAATATATGGGATGAGGCCACACAGTGCAGGGTGAGCGCCTGGTCCTATCTGGCGCTGTAGGGAACTCAGCGCCGGCACCCATCCCATCACTGATGATAGATGGGACACTACCTGACACTATCAGAGGCACCCTGAAGTTTTGACTTGATAAATACACCTTTTGCACTGGAACCTAATATTCACCTGACTGTCACCTGACACTATGTGGCCTTAGCGTATCTTAAAGTGGACCAAAAGCCAAGTCGATCGGCCCAGGAATCTATAGGTTACCTGGGCCGATCAATTTTCTTCCCCTGGGGCATTCAAAATCGGGATGCCCCGCTGTGTAAAACCTTCTAGGTCGCCCATACGCTTACCTTCTTCTCGGTCCAACTGCGAATGCGTGATGCGCGGCCGCATACACGCTATCCCTATAGCAGGGCACGTGTCGCGCCAGGCATTTGTGAATGGCCGGCGGGGGCACGCTAACTGTTAGAGGGTAGCGGGGGATGCGGCCATCAGTGCGCTACGAGCCGCTCGCCTTAGGCGTGACATCAGCGAATCTGAGCATGCTGATTGGACGTGTGGCCGCGCATACACTGTAGGACAAAGAAGAGGTGAGTTGGTGTCAGCAACCTGGGGGTTTCACACAGCGGGGGCAAGGAACAAAACCCGGGATTGTCAAAATCCAAGATTTTGGTCCACTTTAAATAAACCCCATAATCAACCTGCTTGCAGAAAAACAATAGAAGTTGAGCTATTGATCCCGCACCCGCGGCCCACCATAGATCTATCCTCATAACCTATATTTTGTTGATCATAATGTTGACATGCCGAAACGTAGAGGTCAACGAGGTCTCTATTAACTTGCAGGTCATCCGTTTATGATTCATCCCATTTATCATCCCGCCTGCTGTAATTTAAAACAGCACCAGAGCCGATTGACTGAATTAGAGATGGAGATTCAATCAGAGGATCTTTATGCATCAGTGGTTTTATGTCTTAGAGGACAGCTTACAGATGACCTTTGTGTTTATGTCGGCGTTATGTTACGTGCAGGATGAGCCAATCCCTGGCCAATAGAGGGACTGCGATACAAGGGAAATTCTTTTCTTAAGGAAACTTTACTTGTGTTATTTTCTTATGCTTATCCATTATATAACATATTACCTTTATAATTAAACCTGACCCACACCCTCCTACAAGAAACCGTGCTTATATGTATCCCCCCCCCAAGGCAATTAAGGTTGCTGCACATCACAATCAGTTGACCTTTTTGTATCTCACGCAGTGGTCACCACACACACAGCCACACACACACAGCCAGGGCTGAATTTATCATTAGGCAACCCTAGGAACGTGCCTAGGGTGGCAACCTGGAATGGGGGAGGGCACTGCCCTTACTACTGTAGTAAAGATAAGAAATTAAAACTCCCATAGCCAAAACATTAATACCTCCTAACAAGCAACCCCCCCCCCCCCCCCCCCCCAGCCACAGAAGGACGCAGAGTGTATTTGTGTGAAGGGGGGGAGCAATGGGTTGAACACAGGCCACAGCATCTCCCCTCCATTGTTGTGGTAATGTGACTCATGTATGTCAGAATGCAGTAAAAGATGGAACATGCTTGCCTGCTTCTCTCCATTTCCCCCTTTGTGCCCATTGCAGCCTTTCCTCCTACACACTTTTTTTGTATGGACCGTGACCTAACTTAAAAAAATGAGGTGCAAGCACTTAAAGTGCCTAGGGCACCATGAACATCAAATGCACACAGCCACACCACACACACACAGCCACACCACACAGCCACACCACACACACACAGCCACACCACACAGACACACCACACACACACAGCCACACCACACAGCCACACCACACAGACACACCACACACACACAGCCACACCACACAGCCACACCACACAGCCACACCACACAGACACACCACACACACACAGCCACACCACACAGACACACCACACAGACACACACACACAGACATAAACCCAGCTACACAAACACAGACACACAAACACAGACACACACACACTCTCGAGAGATGTCGCTTTGCCAGCCCCACACAATACAGCACTAACCTCCTCACACTGCAGAAACTCCAGCAATGAGCACTGCACACCCGACACTCCCTCGGCTCCCGCACACCGCCCTGCCGGTTCACAGGTGCCCATCTTCAGAGTTCTGCCAAGCACCCCCTTCAACTTCCGTTAAGCTACTCTGCGGCAGCCATGCTTGGGTCCGCTTAAAGTGGAGCAACACCCAGGATTTTGACTATCCTGGGTTTTGGTCCACTTTGCTGTGTGAAACCCCCCCAGAAACCCCGAAAAACTCACCTCTCCTCGCTCCCACGTGACCGCCGCTGCCAATCCCCGCCGACGGACAAGAGAGCACGCCCGCCTCCCGTGCGTCACTCTTACAGGGCGCGCGCCCGCGCCAGCCATTCACAAACGGCCGGCGCGGGTGCGCGTCCTACTAGAGGGACGCGCGGGAGGCGGCGGCGGGCGCCGCTGGATCGTGGATAAGGTAGGGATTTAGGGGTTTCTGGGGGGTATCACACACACGATCGGGGTGCCCCGCAGTCAGGAGTCTGATCGGTCCGGGAATCTTATAGATCATGGGAGGGTGTTGGTCCACTTTAAAGGGGCGCCGCCATGCTCAACAAGACTCCTTAAAGTACCATACACAAATCCAAGCGCTCTGGGACGCAACACTGCGGGACAAGGGCCCCAAAGCGGGATTGTCCCGTGAAAATCAGGCGCTAGAGGGTTATGCTGTTACTCTAGTTCAAATGGTCACTAAAATCTTATAAAAAACATAAAAGCACTCACCTTCTCTCCCATGCACCAGGATCTGCTGCCAATGCCCCCTGCCCGCCCCCCCCCCCCCCCCCCCCCAGAGGCAGAATCAGGGCTATAAAAAGAAACTGATGGCGGGTGTGGTGGTATGGGGGGGGGGGGGGGTAAAAGGATAGGGCCTCTTTGAAAAAGACTTAAAACCTGTTGCTTTAAGAAGATTTAGCTATAAGTAAAAAATATGCTTTAATTCTGTGTGAAATGCAGGTTTATATTCTATTCCTGTCACTGCTCACAGGATGCGCCTAATTTCAGTGTCCTTGTACAAGTTTTGTCTATGAAAGCTTTTCTTTTGGGATTGTTGTATCAAGGAAGTACTCCCTAAATTGTGGATGCCGAGGAGTACTTGGCTAAACCCATGAGTTTCCTATAGAAAGAGGTGGCTTCTGTTCCCAGCTAAAAAAGCTTCTGAGCTTATTTTGTACCCCAACTCTTGCAAGGGTGGGGACTAGCTTACTCCTTTTCTGTATAAGTATCTCTGACAACACAATAAAGCTGAGAGACCGTATAACGATATTTGACTTGCTTTGTCTCATTGCTCGTTGTACACTCTCCGACTTAAAGTGGACCAACACCCAGGATTTTCACTATCCTGGGTGTTGGTCCACTTCAGCGGGGCATCCGAGATCAGGATGCCCCGCTGTGTGAAACCCCCCCAAAAACGTACCTTTTGGGCGACGGACAAGCAATGAACAAGCCGCCGCCTCCGCCTCCCACGCGTCCTTACAGGGCGCGCGCACTGCTAGAGGGGCGCGCTGGAGGCGGCAGCGGTTGATCCATCGCCGATAAGGTAAGGTTTTTTGGGGCTTTTGGGGGGGGTTTCACCCCGCGGGACATCCCGATCTCGGATGCCCCGCGGTGATGGAGGTGATCATTCCCGGGCCGATCACCCCTGGGTGTTGGTCCACTTTAAGCCGTGGTTACCCTGACAAACGACAATCACAAGGGGACCAGGGCGTCTGGGGCCATAAACCCAGGGATAGAAACAATCACCCCAACAGTCGGGGGTCAGAGTGCCAGGAAACCTGAACCTCAGCCACGGCCGAGGCCACAATAAGCTGGCAGTGCTAGCTCTAAGAGTGTCGGACATTTTTTTCAGGGAGTATTAGAAAGGACCACTGATGGGAACGGGATTGCAGGGCTCAGGTAAGTTCACACTTAGCAGCCCATCAACCAGCTTTTCCGGGTTTGGGAACCCAAACTCGCAAAGTTCGGAACTTTGTGGTTCGCCCATCTCTACTAATGACTGAAACAGCACTGAAACAACTGCTCTAAATAATGTCAATGTTGCAGAGCGTGAGCGCTGGGTGCAGGGAAGTCAAATCCAGATAGACATTCATAGTATGACAGGAACTGGCTTTACTGGAACATGAATGCAGTAAGAGAATATCACCTTACATGGTGGGTAGAACACGGACAGGAAGAGAACTCTGCAGTGATAGAGATTACAACTCGATATACAGGAAATAACAACACAGCAGTAAGTTACATAGAAAACTCTCCAATTGCGCACAGCTCCATCTAGTGTCATAACCTGCAATAGCTGCAAACTGCAAAGTCATTAAAGTGAATCAAAACCCAGGATTTTGGCTATCCTGGGTTTTGGTCCTTTCCCCTGGGGCACCCTGATCGGGGGTGCCCCGCTGCTTAAAACCCCCCAGATCGCTGAATTGACTGACCTCTTCCCGGTCCCAGTTCAGCGCGCTCAGAGCCACTAACGTCACGCTGTCTAAGCCTTCGTCTAAGGCCAGCAGCTCAGAGTGCGCATCCCCCGCTTCCATCTAACAGGGAGCGTGCTCGCGCCGGCCATTCACAAAGGCCTGGTGCGGGCACGCGCCCTGCTAGAGGGATAGCGGGGATGCGGCCGTGGCCTGCGCATGCAACAGTGGACCGGGAAGCAAGGGAAATGTATGGGGTGACCTGGAGGTTTCACACAGTGGGGCATCCTGATTTTGGATGCCCTGGAGGAAGGAATCGATCAGCCTGGGAATCTTATAGATTCCCGGGCCGATCGCGGTGGGGTTTTGGTCCACCTTAATCACATTCAAAGACAAGCTGTAAGTCGTTGCAAAAGCATCATATCTCCAACAGTGAAGTGAGCACAAATATGATAATTAAGGTGGAGGAGCATCAATGATGGGGTGCGTTCTCATCCACTGCACTCCCTATAGCCGGGCCGGCTCCAGGTTTGTGTGGGCCCTTGGGCGGCATGGTCTCAGTGGGCTCCTTTGTGGTGGAGAGTCGTGTCACATCACTGAGGGACGCCCCAAATCTGGATGCCCCCTAAGGATCAAACGAAAAGAAAAGAAAAACAAACCTTCTCTAAAAAAACAACTTACCTCTACAGTGCTTTCCCTCCTGGCATGCACTCCCAGTCCCCCGGTTGCTGCCTGCTGCTTGATTGCCTGAAGCCCGCCGGGGCACGCATGTCACATGGTGTGGAGGCCCCTTCCTCTCTCTCTGGTGGGGACAGCACAGGCAGCAGCGGAACCTTATTGCTGCACAGTGTTGTCCCCCGCCTGGCGGGGAAAAGAAGTTGCTGGCTCGCCATGAGGAGATGTGGGCACCAGCTGTGGTGGTGCTCTCCCAGTCCCCCGCCGGCCAAGTGCCGTCGCACACCCCCAAAGGCCGGCCCTGTCAGTGGTGCCTCACTGGATGCTGGGGGGTCCCCGGAAGCTGCCCCGCTTGCAGGGTGCTGACGCCGGCCCTGCCCTATAGTTACTCCCCTGTCAATCACTTTCTTATACAGGTTCTGTCTTTAGCGTTTGGCATCTTGGAAAGATTCAGGTTTGCCTTTTGCTTTTAATTTATGCAACTCAGAGCAAACATGACATAAACGCTATGCAAAATAAAAGACGTAACATGAGATATTTCTTGGTGGTGCATCAATCACGTCATGTTGGCCCCATGTGTCGCAGCCTATGTGTCGCAGCGTGGCAACCTTGGAAATAACTAAAATGTATTGCCTATGAAAAAAAAAAGACTAAGGTTTAATTGGGGCCATTGATGTGCAGCTTTAGTTTATATTCATTGCATTGTGTTGCGTGTCAGTTGGGGTGACGCCAATAAAAATGATCTATGGATGATATACAGTGTGTGTATGTCTGGCTGTATGAGTGATGAGCTGGCTGCGGGGGACGCTAATATGTCTTATGTATGAGCCACAATAACAAGAGACCCGACATGAAGATCTATGCGTCTGCACCGGCTCTAAGCTTCACGTGTGGACCGGCCATAGGGAGACCTGGGACAATGCCCGGTGGGCCGCACTGCTTTGGGGCCAGTTGGGCTACTGTTTTTTAAAACCCACATTTAATCCCTGCCCCCTTAGTCTCCCTCTCAGCCCCCTGTACCCACAAGCCAAGGAACCCCAGCCCCCAATGCTATAGCCCCACTGTACCCACAAGCCAAGGAACCCCAGCCCCCAATGCTATAGCCCCACTGTACCCACAAGCCAAGGAACCCCAGCCCCCAATGCTATAGCCCCGGCATCATGGTTGGGGGGTCCTCAGCAGGGATGTCGCGCAGTAAGGATGCAATCAATGGGAAAGACGAAACAACGGGTCTACACAGACTTATGGCGTAAAATTAAAAGCACTAACTTTATTACTAAAGGTCTCTTTACATCGTAATTGCTTAAAGAGGAATTCGAAGGCCCTGGAGTCTAAAAGCCGCCGGAGTTCCTGTCCTTGGGGCTTCCCGAATGGGGATGCCCCACAGTGTGAAACCCCCCAAATGCTCAGATCCACTCACCTTCTCCCGAGCCTTCATCGTGTCTCTTGTAGTTGCCCTGTGTCTGGATGGCACCCATTGTTTTCACTGGACGTCAGCCATATGGGCCCTGTCCAACGGCTGCCTGAAACTGCTGCCGCAGAAACTCGGCGGGCCCAGGTGAACTTGAAGTGTGTGTGCGTGGGAGTAGCGACAACAGCAGCAGGGATGGGCAGGCAGGCACGACTCGGTTACCCTGCCCGTCCGCTGCTTTATTATTGCCTAGTGTTCGAGGGGAAGGAAAAGAGGGGGGGATGCCGCATAGTGCCTGTAATGAGGGATGCCCCCAAACTGACTGTGATGGAGGGATGCCCCTCACTGCTTGTAATGAAGGGATGACTTGACTCACGCTTCCTATAAATGAGGGATGCCGCTCACTGACTGTAATGGAGGGATGCCCCTTACTGCCTGTAATGGAGGGATGCCTCTCACTACCTGTAATGGAGTGATGCGGCTTACTAGCTGTAATGAGGGATGCCCCTCACTGCCTGTAATGGGAGATGCCGCTCACTGCCTGTAATGGGAGATGACACACATTGCCTGTAATGAGGGAAGTACCTAACTGCCTGTAATGGGAGGCGCTGTACTCTGCCTGTAATGGAGGGATGCCACACACTGGCTGTAATGAGGAATGCCCCTCACTGACTGTAATGAGGGATGCCCCTCACTGGCTGTAATGGGAAATGCTGCTCACAGCCTGTAAAGGGGGGGGGGGTGCAGCTCACTGGCTGTAATAATGAATGCTGAACAGCTGTGTGAAACCCCCAGGGCACCCAATAATCCTACCTTTCGTCCGAGCCCACGTCACCGGCATCACTCATCTCCCTTCTCCGCTGTGCAAAGGCCCGTCTGCCGCAACCGAATGGCTGCATGTGGCCGAACGGAGCCGAATGATGCTGCGCGCCGCTCGTAAGTGCGGCTGGGGATTCCATTCAGCTTCTCTAGCAGCACATTAATATTCATGGCAGGGGAAGTTGATTGGACAAGCATCTGCATCTGCATTGTGGGCTTGGTGTTCTGGGGTGTTTCACACATGGTGCCCCTGGGGGATAGGACCAAACCCCAGGATAGTAAAAATCCCGGGTTTTGGTCCACTTTAAAATACTATACTGTGCCAGGAACGGCACAGCAGGGCCGGTGTGACCTAAAAAGTCCCACCTCTGCTTTTTAACCCCAGTCCGCCCCTGCTCACAGTGCTATATATTGCACTGGTATTTTCTCTCCCCCCTGTTGTGACTATAACTAAAAATGAGCGACTTGATTCATCTGAATCAGAATTCACCTGGATCTGAATTTCTATGGATTTCTGCCGATCACATTTTCCCTGAAACTCACTGTCCCTTGCCAAGATAGTCAAAATCCTGGGTTTTGGTCCACTTGAAAGATAATGTGTTTTGCCCACCGGCAAAATGGTCTCGCGGAAGAGTGACGTTCTCCAGATACTAGGGTTGATTCAGAGCCCCTTTCTCATCATTTTTTTGTGTGAAAATTTCTGTTCTCGCCCATTTTTCCGCCTCATCTGATTCAGCAAAGCCTTTTTTTCTGCAAGAATGTTTATGTGAAATGTTTTCTTTTTTGTGTGATTTTTTGTTTGGCAGTAATACCTCCAAATAAATGTTGATAAAGGGCTCTGAATCAACCCTACTGTTCGAGGCACGAGGGCGGTGTGGCTTCAACATGTATCAGCAGATATATGGCCTGATGCAGAGCCTCCCCCCATCTGACCTTATTTTGTTCCGTTTCTCTGAAGTCCCGTTTTCATTCCGTTTGTCTCGGGGTTCAAATGTGAGTCAGAGCCACCGTCGGGAGAGCTCCGTTACTGATCCTTTATGTGTCTTCATTCGGGAAGTGTTTTTTCCCCTCTCGGGTGCTTTCCGTGTGGTCCTGGGTTCCGTTGCCGTTCACACGGACGATCCGTTTTTGGGTCCTTTTTAATGCGTTTCCAAACGTAGCTTCTTGCCATCTGTTTCCGTTTTCACCCCCATTCTGATTGTTTTTCCATGTATACTTACATTTCCATGGATTTCCTGTTGACAATCTGGGTCCACGCAAGCGCACATCCTTAGTCCTCCCTCAAGCTTTCCTCATACATCAAACTGACACTTTTACCAACACCAAAACTTACCTTAAACTAATATCCTTCTCCTTCTTCTTCTTCTTCTTCTTCTTCTTCTTCTTCCCTGTGTGTAATGCTTACCTTAATCTCTTCTCCTTCTTCTTCTTCTTCTTCTTATCCTTCTTCTTCCTCCTATTCCTTGTCCCATATACTTACCTTTTGGGACATGTAACTGTATGGTTATTTTGTGAGAACGTACAGTGGCAGGAAAGAGAACACACCACAATTTTTTGTTTGTTTTTTTTTTTACCTAAATTTTTTTTAAGAAATTGTCAAAGAATTTTTTAAAAAATTGTAATTTTTTTTTTTTTTTTAACATTTTAAAGAACAGCACAGGCAGGAGGCTCTTCTTGGTGCTCATTGTTGCCCTTTTCTTTGATCTGTGAATGAAAAAACATCATCAGTTTTGCCTTGTAAGTATGTTGTGCTTATCTAGGGGTTTTTTTTTGGTCCATTTTTAGGGTTAAGTTTTTTCCTTAATGTCTTTTGGACCTGCCATGCTCAAAAGAACCAGGCCACGCAGCTGACACCTTTGATGCTCACGCACAACAGAATGCATTTCCAAGTCACAAAGATCAAATACGGCTGCTAAGACCCGTAAGTGAAGCGTCGACACCCTTGTTAAATTGGGCTGGTTTCAATCGGAAATCAAGGCTCTGAATCAATTAAAAAACGGAACAATCAACGGCCCGTCCGTTTTCACGGAGTTCAGCTTCTTGCGAGCCGTCAATCGGAAAAGCGCCTGAACAAACACCTGAGCGCATACACGCACACAAAAAGCAACGTAGCACCCTTTCCTGACCCGATCACAGCCCAAAAACAACGGGAAAACGCACGGGATAGCTGAATGAGGAGGCTCTGCATCAGGCCAATAGACCTTTGTCTTTCCACATAGCTAGACATACTTGGTGCTTAATACTTAGATAAGACTGATGGATAGGCCCACGTTGGGGCCTCCCACACTACCTATTTAATTCTCAGAGCAACTTGCCATTTTTCCTATATTTGTATGTATCCAGGTGCACGCATGGGGGCTGTTGTCTACCCGACACTAGCAGGCTGTGATCCTTCCCCCGTGTAGTGCACAGAATGGGAGTCGTCATCTCCTGGTAAGTAGCTCTGTATTTTACTAGCTGCAGTATATGTCCCTAGATTGTGAGTAGGGACCACACTAAACACAGAGTGCCTAGTCGGGGCGGTGTGGCTTCAACGTGTATCTGCAGATATATGCGACCAAACCTCTGTCTTTCCACATAGCTAGACATGCTTGGTGCTTAATACTTGGTGCTTTATACCACATTGGGGCCTCCCACACTAACTAGTTAATTATCAGAGCAGCTTGCCATTTTTCTTTCAACTGTTCGAGGTACTGACCATTTGGAAAAGCCTGCCAGCCTGTTGCCTGGTAAGAATTACATTGTGTTACATTGTAATAGCCAAGGAGCAGCTGTTGTATCGTAATAGTTTTACTTGTAATCAGCCACGATACATTGCAAAGCATTCATAAGCCTGCTAGTAAAATGTAAATGAACCAAATAGCTTCTGTGATGGAGAAAGTGAAGATTGTCTCCACTGTACAGTATGTTCGGGGTAGAAGATGATGGTTTCAAAAAAGTTAGGACCAGAGCAAGTCAATGAAACAGAGGAAATCTAAAGGAAAAAAAAAAAAAGGGCAACCATTTAAAGTTGACACCGACTTTGGTTTTCTGGTTGAGTATTGTGTTGGTTAAGCCCTGTTATCAAGGCCTGAGGCTTCTCATAGGCCCATAACCTTATTTATCCATTAGTTTACATAGGGCTTCCTTGCTCTCAGTATTGACCTTGCCTGACACCTAGTTCTCAGAACCAGTTCCAAGTCCCGGGTGATCCTCCTTTCTTCTCCCAATCCTTGGTTCCATACATCTACTTGCCACTCTTTACCTTCCCTGGACGTGGCACCTTGGAACTGGCTGCTTGACTCCTGTTACTCGGATGGACGTTCCCCTGATCCTCATCGCTGTGCTCCTCTATTCCTTAATTAACTCAGCTAAAAAACAAAACAAAATGGTTTTTAATCAGTGTTCTCAAGTGTTCTCGTATTACAGCTCCTCAGCTTCATATTTACCGTATTCTTCGCCATATAAGATGCACCTGACCATATGCAGCTAGGATTTGAAGGAGGAACGTATGAAAAGAGTATTCTAAATCAAATGTTGAGCTAAAACACCCCATAACAGGCAGTGTGGCCTCCTCCCCCCCATTCCCCATAAGCAGTGTGGCATTCCCCCATCCCATTCCCATAGGCAGTGTGGCATTCCCCCCTCCCATTCCCCATATAGGCAGTGTGGAATTCCCCCCTCCCATTCCCCATATAGGCAGTGTGGAATTCCCCCCTCCCATTCCCCATATAGGCAGTGTGGCATCCCCCCTCCCATTCCCTATATAGGCAGTGTGGCATTCCCCCTCCCATTCCCCATATAGGCAGCGTGGAATTCCCCCCTCCCATTCCCCATATAGGCAGTGTGGAATTCCCCCCTCCCATTCCCCATATAGGCAGTGTGGCATCCTCCCCTCCCATTCCCCATATAGGCAGTGTGGCATCCTCCCCTCCCATTCCCCATATAGGCAGTGTGGCATCCTCCCCTCCCATTCCCCATATAGGCAGTGTGGAATTCCCCCCTCCCATTCCCCATATAGGCAGTGTGGCATCCCCCCTCCCATTCCCTATATAGGCAGTGTGGCATTCCCCCTCCCATTCCCCATATAGGCAGCGTGGAATTCCCCCCTCCCATTCCCCATATAGGCAGTGTGGCATTCCCCCTCCCATTCCCCATATAGGCAGTGTGGCATTCCCCCTCCCATTCCCCATATAGGCAGTGTGGCATTCCCCCCTCCCATTCCCCACATAGGCAGTGTGGCATTCCCCCCTCCCAATCCCCATATAGGCAGTGTGGCATTCCCCCCTCCCAATCCCCATATAGGCAGTGTGGCATTCCCCCCTCCCATTCCCCATATAGCAGGGTGGCATTCCCCCCTCCCATTCCCCATATAGGCAGTGTGACATTCCCCCCTCCCATTCCCCATATAGGCAGTGTGGCATCCCCCCTCCCATTCCCCATATAGGCAGTGTGGCATCCCCCCTCCCATTCCCCATATAGGCAGTGTGGCATCCCCCCTCCCATTCCCCATATAGGCAGTGTGGCATTCCCCCCTCCCATTCCCCATATAGGCAGTGTGGCATCCCCCCTCCCATTCCCCATATAGGCAGTGTGGCATTCCCCCCTCCCATTCCCCATATAGGCAGTGTGGCATCCCCCATCCCATTCCCCATATAGGCAGTGTGGCATTCCCCCCTCCCATTCCCCATATAGGCAGTGTGGCATCCCCCCTCCTATTCCCCATATAGGCAGTGTGGCATTCCCCCCTCCCATTCCCCATATAGGCAGTGTGGCATTCCCCCTCCCATTCCCCATATAGGCAGTGTGACATTCCCCCTCCCATTCCTGATATAGGCAGTGTGGCATCCCCCCTCCCATTCCCCATATAGGCAGTGTGGCATTCCCCCCTCACATTTCTCATATAGGCAGTGTGGCATCCCCCTCCCATTCCCCATATAGGCAGTGTGGCATTCCCCCCTCCCATTCCCCATATAGGCAGTGTGGCATTCCCCCTCCCTTTCCCCATATAGGCAGTTTGGCATTCCCCCTCCCATTCCTGATATAGGCAGTGTGGCATTCCCCCCCTCCCATTCCCCATATAGGCAGTGTGGCATCCCCCCTCCCATTCCTGATATAGGCAGTGTGGCATTCCCCCTCCCTTTCCCCATATAGGCAGTTTGGCATTCCCCCTCCCATTCCTGATATAGGCAGTGTGGCATTCCCCCTCCCATTCCCCATATAGGCAGTGTGGCATTCCCCCTCCCATTCCCCACACGAATACACTCTGTCCATGCAGCCGGGATGCGGACGCAGGCCACACCCATCGACTGCATGTGTGCGTGCGCTGGGCCAAGAATTAGCTGCGGTGCCGGCAGTAACCAGAGAGGGGACGGGTTCAGTTACCCTGCCTTCCCTGCCTGCCGCTTTTTCATCAGCTGGCCTCCTAGTGGCCGCAGCGCAAGACTCTTGTAAGTATATTTTTTTTTTACTTTCGCCCAATAATGATTTGCACATGAGCATAAAAGAGTGGAATGTGCGTGTGCAAACTCACACAAGCAGCTGCTCATTTGCCAAGGATTTACTTGATTCTTCGCCCTATAAGAACCACCATTTTTTTTGGGGGGGGGGGGGGATGTGAGTGTGCCTTATATGGCGAAAATTACAGTAAATCCTTGGCACATGAGCAGTTGCTTGTGTCCTGGTGAGATGTGTGGTGCCGCCGCCGCCGCCAGGACTTGGATTTATCTATGGGCATAGCAGAATCCTCTACCTTCCATCCACCATCGGCCGAGGTGACAGAAAGGTTGGCTGAGAGCCGCTCTAGCTATCAACTGCTCATGTACATTTTTTAATTGTGAGTGCATTTGGCACCTTTTCATAAACACACTTTTATTAAACGGTATTACGCTAGATCCTATTTCTGTTTTTTTTCTCCTCTTTTTTGATTTTATTCATATGATGGATCTACATCTAAGCTGAGCCCAAGGCATCTGCTCTATATATTCACACCGTTTTACAGGAGATTGACGAGTTCCACAGATGTGAGACCCGAATGGGTGTATATTGACGTTGATGTTCATACCTTGTTTTTGGTAAGAGCGCACAGAAGGTGAAGGGCACACGTTTTGTTGCTTGAAGTGAAGTGACTCTAGTCATCACCCTGTGCTAATGCATGCAATTTCGGAACAACGTTGAATCCAGTCTTTGGACACACTTCTATGGTGTAAGGGCGTCTAAACAGCCCAATTGTCAGGAATAGCCTTGTTACGTCTGTCTAGTTGGACTGTTTCCCTTAAGTTTTCCCTTAGTTAAGATGGCGGATTGTGTCTCAGCTGGGTGCCATCTTACTTCCTGTCATATATATAAACCTCTCAGGCCTGTTGCTCAGTGCTTGAGAATTGTGTTTGACTTCCTGCTTGTGCAGTTCTCTAGCCTGGAACTTACTCTCCGGTTTGTTCCTCCACTTGCGGTTTACCCTGCAAATCCTTGCTACCTGCTGACCCGGATTGGACTTTGACTCTGCTTTGATCTGCTTCCCTGTTGCTGACCCGGATTGGACTTTGACCTTCTGCGCTTTGGCCTAGTCTCTGCCATTGGACTCCAGCAGTATTCACCAGTATCGTGACACCAATACAATCTTGCTCTGTGCTATACTACTGTACATTCAAGCCTGGACCAATTGGCATATTTGGGTCACAGCACGTTGAGCAGTTCTCCTTTGTAGATTGTACTAGACCTTGATTGTAAATAACAAGTAATTCTAGAAAAGCAAAAACAAAAGCCGCACCAGCCTTAATCTAATAGAGTGTGCACATAAGGGTGACAGAAGCACAATAGTGCATATATAAAACAAAACTAAGAAACAAGGAGTCCCACTACTCCCAAGTCTGTCCTCCCAAACAATGGCACCACTCACTTATATGATAAACTTGATGATTACTTAATTGATGTACAAAAATTCATATGTACAATACACACACTATTAAAACCAATTAAAATACATATATACAAACTGTGGGGATGGAGAGAGGGGGGGGGGAAACAGGGGGGTAAGGATATGTAAACACCCCCCCCAGATGGTAATAGATACCCCCTCCACTCACACATACGCCGACGCATGACCCGTCACGCAGGGTTTGTGGTGCCCTGGAGAAGTGACGGGTGACGTCACGCAACGCGTCGGCGTCTGTGTGAGTGGAGGGGGGTCTGATTACTGGCCGTTCTGAGATGTAAGTTTACTTATTCATTATATATGTGTCTGTTTTGTTTCTCTACCTGGCTGTCCTTTGGTAGATAGTTTACACATTGCACTCAGCACTATTGATTTTGTTTTGCACATAAATTAAGAAAAATATTAGTTTACATTAGTGTATTAATTAGGTTTGAACACATCACAAACAATTATCAGCCAGGTTTGGAGCAGTGGTCACAGTCTTTACCTATATTTGATATTGTATTCACGGCCTCAGTATCTATTACCATCTGGGGGGTGTGTTTACATATCCTTACCCCCCTGTTCCCCCCCCCTCTCCATCCCCACAGGTTGTATATATGTATTTTAATTGGTTTTAATAGTGTGTGTATTGTACATATAAATTTTTGTACATCAATAAAGTAATCATCAAGTTTATCATATAAGTGAGTGGTGCCATTGTTTGGGAGGACAGACTTGGGAGTGGTGGGACTCCTTGTTTCTTAAACAAGTAATTCTAGCGCAGTATTTTTTATTTTTTTTTTACTTCAATAATTTTTTATTGAAAAGATCATATCAAAATTACAGATCGGACAATATTCTCCAACACGGAGAAGCTTATTACAGTTTTTTTGTATACAATACAATGCTTTGTCCGATATACGGAACCATTGCGATACATGTACTTCAGAAGACCGCGTTCCTAGCCCGGAGGGTCCCACGCCGACAACCGAAGTCGATCCAAGCAACCAATATTCTACATATATTAGAATCTTAAACTTTATAGAATAAGCCCTTAACCTTTGGAGCAGGAAGGGGTTTGAACCGTGTAATAAGGGGAGGGGGGAGGGCAAATGGATTGGGGAAAGAAGAAGGAAAAAAGAAAAAAAAAAAAAACACAGACATAGACATAGACTAGAGTAGATACCTTATTAGACCCATAACAGAGTCTTGTCAAAATTTCTAGGCTAGCGTGGTATTTTTTTCTTTAATTTTCTTTAATTTTAATAAAACATTATTTCTAGTGGCCACAAGACATGCGCCTAGAATTTGGGATGAGAGGGGTGAGATGGGAGTTTAGGGTCCATCTACATATGTGGCATCATCTTGACTCTTTATATATAAATGCAACACAAAGAAACTTTCACCGAGTCATTGAGATACAATGAAAAGAATTCCCAAAAGAAATAAGTGGCGCTCAATAAATCAAAGCCTTAGTTTTACATTATGTCACGTGACATCTAGGTGACATCTATAAATAAATTCTAGTTTAACAATATTTATTTCTAAAAAGGGAGATGGTTAATTTCTTATTTAAATGTTACCTTTCCGCAGCCCCCTGCTGAGTGATATAAAGGAGCCCCATGGTTTGCTCACTTCTCCTTTGCTACCCCTTCCAACGCCCATCTGTTAACTCTACGTGTGTTTTCTGTTCCAGGAGTCTAATTGTAAGTTTAGGCTTTGTATGCTTCTGCTTGCATAAAATTAATTAAACCTTATAATTACAGCAGCCCGCAGGCTTTATCGGCACACCGAGCAGCGGGACAGTTAAAATGCATCTGTCAGGAAACATCCCATTATAAGCTACTTCTTGTAACCTGGAGGTGACAACGGCAAAACCCACGAAGTCACACAGCAAGGCATTGGAGGAGCGCCAACGTGAAGGTGATAAAGTTATTAAAAAGACTGCGGATATGTTAGATTTGCTATAAAAGTGTAAAATAAAAAAATAGATCGTTTAATGGCGTTGGGTTTAATACATGCGATTGAAATTGCAATACATTTGTAACCCTTAAACCTTGACGCCGACTTTGATATATTGCCCCCAAGCCCAGAGAAGTAGCTTGGCTTTCTTGTTCCCGGGGCAAAGATTCAAAAAGGCGCCCCCACCTCTTCTCAGATCCCCCTTTGGCACCCCCTAACCTGCTGCACCTGGGGCAAGTGCTCCTCCTTGCTCCCCCCTAGCTACACCCCCACCCAAACCCTAAACTTCTCTTTTCACTCTTAACCTCCTGTCTTGCTACTTTGCCTCTACTTGTACTAGGATACCCACAGTTGTGAGTTGAAATGGAACGGCTGCCTGGATGGGTTGGCTAGTAGTATTAGTACACCTAGTTTCCAGGCTATTGCACATGTGCACATACTCACTCATGGGTGCATGAAGCCTGGATCCAGGGCTGGATTAAAGCGGACCTTCACCCTGAATAAGAGCCTATCTTATATGTTTCCCCCCACCCTGTACATACAGATTGCTCACATTAAAAAGCATTGTACCTGCATTTACTGCATGTTATAAGCCTTTAAACATTCAAGATGGCCATTACCCATACGACAGTGTGGAATTCCCCATCCCATTCCCATAGGCAGCGTGGCATTTCCCCCTCCCATTCCCCATAGGTAGTGTGGCATTCCCCCAATCTATTCACATAGGTAGTGTGGAATCCATCCATCCCATTCCCATAGGCAATGTGGAATCCATCCATCCCATTCCCATAGGCAATGTGGAATCCATCCATCCCATTCCCATAGGCAATGTGGAATCCCCCCTCCCATTCCCATAGGCAATGTGGAATCCCCCCTCCCATTCCCATAGGCAATGTGGAATCACCCCTCCCATTCCCATAGGCAATGTGGAATCACCCCTCCCATTCCCATAGGCAATGTGGAATCCATCCATCCCATTCCCATAGGCAGTGTGGCATTTCCCCTCCCATTCCCATAGGCAGTGTGATATCCCCCTCCCATTCCCATAGGCAGTGTGGCATTCCCCCCAGCCCATTCCCATAAGCAGTGTGGCATTCCCCCCAGCCCATTCCCATAGGCAGTGTGGCATCCCCCCTCCCATTCCCATAGGCAGTGTGACATTCCCCCCATCCCATTTCCATAGGCAGTGTGGCATCCCCCTCCCATTCCCATAGGCAGTGTGGCATTCCCCCCAGCCCATTCCCATAGGCAGTGTGGCATCCCCCCTCCCATTCCCATAGGCAATGTGACATTCCCCCCATCCCATTTCCATAGGCAGTGTGGCATCCCCCCTCCCATTCCCATAGGCAGTGTGACATTCCCCCCATCCCATTTCCATAGGCAGTGTGGCATCCCCCTCCCATTCCCATAGGCAGTGTGGCATTCCCCCCAGCCCATTCCCATAGGCAATGTGGCATTCCCACCTCCCATTCCCCATATAGGCAGTGTAGTATTCCCTTTATAATAACCTTATAATTACAGCAGCCCACAGGCTTTATCGGCACGCCGAGCAGCGGGACAGTTAAAATGCATCTGCCAGGAAACATCCCATTATGAGCTGTTTCTTGTAACCTGGAGGTGATAACGGCAAACCCATGAAGTCACACAGCAAGGCATTGGAGTGCCAACATGAAGGTGATAAAGTTACTAGGAAGACAGATATGCAGATATGTTATATTTGCTATAAAGGCGTAGAATAAGAAAAATAGATAGTTTAATGGTGTGGGGTTTAATACATGCGATTGCAATTGTATGCAAACTAAGGCCTCTAGTTTCCGTACAGGATTCATATTCCTGTTTGCTGAATACTATACAGTGATGAGAGGGTTAAACTGGGCGGTGAATTGGTTCCCATGCCCTGAAATATCCTGTATAAATAGTAGTGATGGAGTAACTCCCTCCCCCTTTACTCAGTTGAATTGCCATGAGCACACACAGGGAGCGATTCAGCCATTATGGATCTCTCCCTGTGGAGTGTTCTAAAGGGAGGCCGGCAGCTTCCCAGGTGAGTAGCTCTGAAATATTTGATTGCATTGCATGTCCCAATTTTGGGCACTCAAAAATAGGAGTAGAGACCCCACCAATAGGAGCCTTAACGTTGCATTGGGTTTAATACATGCGATTGGAATTGCATGCAAACTGAGCCCCCTAGTTTCTGTACAGGATTCATATGCCTGTTTCCTGAATATTATAAAGTGACGATAGGGTTAAACCAGCTGTAAATTGGTTCCCAGGTCCTGAAAGATCCTATAAATAGTAGTAATGGAGCAACTCCAACTCTCCAACTCTCTCCAACCACTTGGGTTTTAGTACACTTTAAAAAAACCCTTGCTCAAACAACTTGGGTGTCACTGCTATTTAATACCAATTGTTAATGGGATATCCACTGGTCCAGGGCACTAGTGTGTCCAGTTTAATAACAATTGTTCATGGCACTTGTGTGTCACTACAGTTTGGTACCAATTGTTTGGAGTACTTGTGTGTCACTACAGTTTAATACCAATTGATCAGGGCATGTGTGTGTCACTACAGTTTATTACTATTTGTTCGGGGGACTTTTGTGTCACTTAGGGGCAGTCATGGCCTAGAGGTACAGAAGCAGGCTTGTGACCGGAAGGTGACAGGTTTAGGGCTGTTCCCTGTTCCGGGCACATATACACTTCACTGACCCATAATGTATTAATCACCTGTGTGTAGTCACTAATATAGTGGTTATTCACTAGTGTGTTCATGGAAATGTGTTTTTCACAGGTACACGGATAGAAAAATGAGGAGGAAAAATTTCACGTGTGCAGCAGTATTTGCACTATTTTTTTTTTGCACTGCAATTGTTCAGGGCACTTAGGTGCGACTACATTATAATAACAATTGTTCAGGGTACTTGGGTGTTGCTATTCTTTATTCCGCTTGCTGAAACCACTTGGGTGTCACTACTCTTTAATACTAATTGTTAGTAGACTATCCACTGGTTCAGGGCACTTGTGTGTCACTACATCTTAATACCAATTGTTCAGGTCACTTGGGGTCACTGTCCTTTAATACCAATTGTTAGTGGAGTATCCACTGGATCAGGGCACCCGTGTGTCAGTAATCCTTAATACCACTTGCTGAAACCACTTGGTTGTCACTAGGGCATTTTTACTGTTAATTTCTTTTTTTGTAATTGTCCTCTTCGGGCTGCTGTAACTGCAGGTGTCTAACAATGCAGAAAGCATCAAATGCTTTCATGACAGGGACATGTCCATAGTGCTGCTTCTGATGCTGGTAATGGAGCTGGTGCTGCAGGGAGAGGACGTGTTTCATCCTTGCCTGCTACACCGTGCCCTGGTACAAGTGGGCACCGGGGTTTGGAGCCCATTTGTGAAGCCCCAATACTGCTGGCAGAGTGGTAAGGCCAGAACAAGTTGAGGCAGCCATGGAATATATATCACACAGTGCTACCAGTTCCATGGGATTGTTTTCTGCCCACTCCACTTCTGCACAGAGTGCTGAGTCCTGCACCTCACGTCAAGTCATGGAGTCACAAATACACTATAATGACACTCCTGGCTGGAATACCATGGGCCATCCACCTGCCCCTGCCCCAATTGCAGACTTGGGACACTCTCAGTGATGATGAAACCCTAGTGCTGACTGCTGCAGCTTTCTGCAATGTTGAGACTGAGAGGGAGCTATCAGAGAGGAGGGTGTGGAAGAGGATGCCGGGGAGGATGGCAAGGTCCTAGATCTAAATAGGACTGAACGCCATCAGAGTTCGGAAGAAGAAATGGTGGCCACACAGCCCAAGGCAGCCAGCAGAAGAGGGTGCCAGCAGTCAGCCCATTGCTGTCACTACCCGCCATGCCCAGTGACAGCATGCCAAGGCAGGCTTAAAGGATCTCACCAGTGTGGCATTTTTCCAAGCAGCCCACAGAGGACAAGACACATGTAATTTGCAAACTCTGCCACCAGTGCCTGAAGCGAGGGAAAAATCTTAATAATCTCAGCACCACGTCCACAATCAGGCACCTGCAATACAAACATGAGCTGCAGTGGCAGAAACACCTAAAAGACATGGGAACACATGAGGCTCCCTCTGCTGCTTTGGGTGACTCAGGCACTACCACCACCTTCCCAATAACAAGGCCTCCTGCCCCCCCCCCCCAAAAGGAGGATGGGACCATCACCAAGCCAGTCCACATCATCCCAGGGAAGTGTTCAGCTTTCTATCCCACAAACTTTGGAGAGAAAGCGGAAGTTAAGAGGGTAATTGGGATTGTTGTTCCTCCTTAGCAACGAAAATTGTGTGTGACGCATCTCTGGATACTTATAGTTGGCCAGCGGGACTGGGTGAGACAGAACCCAGAATCAATAATTATTTTGGGACTGGGCCTAGGAGTACCAGAGAGGTTAGGCAGGAGCATTGCTGGGTATGGGAGATGGTTGTTACCTTACTAACGGAGAGCAGACCGGGGAAGTGTTCCCTATTGCGGATGGTTCAGCGTAATGTTAAAGATGTTGTTTTTATTAACAAATTGTACAAACTGCAAGTATATCCTGTTTTAAGCTCATCGTCTTTCAATATATATATATATATATATATATATATATATATATATATATATTCACAAACCACCGCTGTGTTTTTTCGATGTTTTAGGAGCTGTGAACGTCAACTCTGCATCTTGCAAAAAGAGAGAAACAAAATATTCACCTGTAAAGGAGCGATCATATATTAAACCCATTGAAGGCCCACTGAGATTGCAGCTGCCGAGACATGGCATGCGCTTAATGGCAGCCTATTCTCATCCTCCATGTCAGTCCTCACCACTCACCGAAGAAGAAGACAAGATCAAAGACTGAAATTGATTTTTATTAAAATAAAAACCGTTTAGGCCGAAACTGTTTCTTCCACTTAAAGCAGAGATAAGTGTGACTTGCTGACTCAAAGCTGCATCAACACTGCGAAATGGAGGGGGCGTGTTGGGTAAATTGCAATGACCGGGGCGTTGCATAATCTCTCTGAAGTGCGCTTAGCGTCGCCACTTAAACCGGTCATTGCGCCGTAACCGCAGATCCGTAAGTGGGCAAAATAAACACAGCTCGAAGGCAGGGTCGCGTTTCTTTTACTTCTTTAGTGCAATGCAATATGTAGATGATATCTATTTTACAATGCCCATGCATAAAGGTGATGTGATTCGAGTTGCGTGTTCAGGGGCAGTGCAGGGTTTTTATGGAAGCTTACCATTAGAGATAAGTGAACCGATGCGCCTGAATCTGAATTTACTCAGAATTTCAGAGAAAAATAAAAATTTTATGGGATTTTTGCCAATCGAAATTTTCCAGGTAAAAAAAAGAAGTGTGGTTTCCCCTTCCCAGAGGTCGCTGCACACCAGTGCCCACGTCTTCTGATTTGAACACACCGGCCGCGATGTTTGGCAACCCCTGCAGCTTAGGCTCCACCTACTGATTAACTGCACAGCACACACTACACGGTGCTGGACCCCGCTCTGCCACCCCCTTTTCCTTCTCCTACGCGCTTATCAGTCCTTCCCCTGGCCTCTCCCCTTCCCTATCATGCTGATGCCTTTTACTGCGTTCTAGGCAACATCATCCCCATTCGCATTCCCCGAAGAAGTGACAGAGGTCGCGATTTGCGTTGGAGCAAACACTCCTATGTTGGTAACTCCTTTTCATTGAATCAGTGTGTGTGGTATAGCTATGCAAATCTAACTGCATTTATGATTATGGGTATTGGCTAGTCGGGTTCAGTTTGAGCTATTACATTTGGCCAAAACCCATTTGTCACCTGATGGTCTGGTGGTGGTCTCTAATCATACTTTAAAAACGCTACGGAAGATGATGGTGCTTTATAAATAAACATTATTATTATTATTATTATTATTATTATTATTATTATTATTAATAATAATAATAATAATAATAATAATAATTTAAATACATAAATAAATACATTATTGAGCTCTTTCATATTGCCTCCTGCACTCACAACTAGAGATGAGCGAACTTTTGAAAAATTCGATTCGACTGATTCGCCGAATTTTCCGACAAAAATCGTTTCGACCCGAATAAATTCGCGACGAATCGCTATTAAAAACGGCTATTTCTGAGCCTCCTAGAGCCTCAATAGGGTTGTAAACCATTCTGCCTTGCTGTAACACGCACAGGATGCGTGCTGGGTTAGTTAAATAATACTTTGAATAAATATCACATGCAGATCAGAGGCATCGCTAATAGAATCGCAGAGCGGCACAATTGAATTCAAGAGAGTTGAAGTGGCATCACTATGAGAGGCAGGAGCCCAAACATTGCTTTAAAGAGACACTGGAGTTGGCAGCAGCAGGAGCCCAAAAATTGGATGAATCACACCCTGGAGTTGGCAGAAGCAGCAGCAGGAGCCCAAACATTGGCTGAAAGAGACACTGGGGTTGGCTTCAGGAGCCCAAAAATTGGATGAATCACACCCTGGAGTTGGCAGCAGCAGCAGCAGCAGCAGGAGCCCAAATATACACTGGAGTTGGCTTCAGGAGCCCAAACATTGGATGAATCACACCCTGGAGTTGGCAGCAGCAGCAGCAGGAGCCCAAATATACACTGGAGTTGGCTTCAGGAGCCCAAAAATTGGATGAGTCACACCCTGGAGTTGGCAGAAGTTGGCAGCAGCAGCAGCAGGAGCCCCAACATTACTTTAAAGAGACACTGGGGTTGGCTTCAGGAGCCCAAAAATTGGATGAATCACACCCTGGAGTTGGCAGCAGCAGCAGCAGGAGCCCCAACATTACTTTAAAGAGACACTGGGGTTGGCTTCAGGAGCCCAAAAATTGGATGATTCACACCCTGGAGTTGGCAGCAGCAGCAGCAGGAGCCCAAATATACACTGGGGTTGGCTTCAGGAGCCCAAAAATTGGATGAATCACACCCTGGGAGTTGGCAGCAGCAGGAGCCCAAATATTACTTTAAAGAGACACTGGGGTTGGCTTCAGGAGCCCAAAAATTGGATGAATCACACCCTGGAGTTGGCAGCAGCAGGAGCCCAAATATTACTTTAAAGAGACACTGGGGTTGGCTTCAGGAGCCCAAAAATTGCATGATTCACACCCTGGAGTTGGCAGCAGCAGCAGCAGGAGCCCAAATATACACTGGAGTTGGCTTCAGGAGCCCAAAAATTGGATGAATCACACCCTGGAGTTGGCAGCAGCAGCAGCATGAGCCCAAATATTACTTTAAAGAGACACTGGGGTTGGCTTCAGGAGCCCAAAAATTGGATGAATCACACCCTGGAGTTGGCAGCAGCAGGAGCCCAAATATTACTTTAAAGAGACACTGGGGTTGGCTTCAGGAGCCCAAAAATTGGATGATTCACACCCTGGAGTTGGCAGCAGCAGCAGCAGGAGCCCAAATATACACTGGGGTTGGCTTCAGGAGCCCAAAAATTGGATGAATCACACCCTGGAGTTGGCAGCAGCAGCAGCAGGAGCCCAAATATTACTTTAAAGAGACACTGGGGTTGGCTTCAGGAGCCCAAAAATTGGATGAATCACACCCTGGAGTTGGCAGCAGCAGGAGCCCAAATATTACTTTAAAGAGACACTGGGGTTGGCTTCAGGAGCCCAAAAATTGCATGATTCACACCCTGGAGTTGGCAGCAGCAGCAGCAGGAGCCCAAATATACACTGGAGTTGGCTTCAGGAGCCCAAAAATTGGATGAATCACACCCTGGAGTTGGCAGAAGTTGGCAGCAGCAGCAGCAGGAGCCCAAACATTACTTTAAAGAGACCCTGGGGTTGGCTTCAGGAGCCCAAAAATTGGATGAATCACACCCTGTGGAGAGTCATGTGGAGAAAAAGTAGCTTAGTTAGTAATATCTACATAAAATTATGAATAAACAAATGCAAAAGTATTGCCAAAGTGAAGTTTTGTTTGAGGGTGTGTTTCCACCTTTTAATTAAATCAGAAACAAGAAGGTATCATTGCCTCTGACTAATTAGCCCTCAAAAATTCTTGGAATTTTTAATCTGGAATCATGTCTGATCTGTCTTATCCGAAGAATATTAATAAAAAGTAAGAGTAACGTAAAGGATTTTTTATCAATACTTACTTGTGGTCCGATGCGGAGGAATGTCTGTAACTGGAGAGCAGCGCCTTAAATCTGTTTTGCACGATCCATCTTTCTTTAGTGTAGGTCTGGCCCCGTCATCAATCTACTGGAATACATCAGGCATTGTTGGGAGGAAAGCTTGGATGATCCAAGCGCCATTCATTTCCACGCAGCGCAGTCTCTGGAAAAAAAAAGTCTGTATAAACCAGGGTCTTTTTCATATAAAAACAAATGGTTATTCTTGCTTGTAAACCATATGTTCCACAGATTTACCAGTCATTGTGTCAGCCAATGAAGCAACTTTGTCTCGAAGTGCTGCAAAAGCAGTCCACTGCATCACAAGTGGCATCTGACACCCCCAGTCAACTGTCTGTCTGTTATGCTTTGGGTTCAGCTCCACTATCCATTGATGAAGATCTGATAATCATAAAATTCAGCAGCTACTGCCCAGCCAAGAAGTGGAGGAGACACTCGCCTCTTCTTCCACTAGCCGGCAATTAGTGATGAGGAGAGTGTCGTGGGAGGAGGTGTTGCAAGCCGAGGTAGTGGAAGAGGGTCCCTGGAGTCTGCGGCGGTGGCGGCGGCAGCAGCAGCAGATTATTGCGGACTGTTGTTCGGAAAAATCAGCTACTCAGCGATGTGGCAGTGTTTCATGCAGCATCCTGGGGAGAAAAAGTAGGTTAGTTAGTGTATATACATAAAATTATGAATAGACAAATGCAATAGTATTGCCAAAGTGAAGTTTTGTTTGAGGGTGTGTTTCCACCTTGTAATTAAATCAGAAACAACTAGCTATCATTTGCCTCTGAATAATTAGCCCTCAAAAATTCTTGGAATTGATGTCTGAGGGATTTCTCCTCTCAGACAGCGTCACCATAAGTCCAGCCTGCTGCATTACACTTGGAAGAACATCTTGTTTGCGCTGCGACAAGGAAGCCAAAGTCATGCGTCCTCACATGGCACACGTGTTCAGTCTAGTTTTTAAGTCTTGCCCCCATCTGAAAGAACAACAGGAAAGAAAGTTAGCATGCACTTCTGGCACTCCTACACCACCAAGCACAACCCTATTGAGCCTCAGCGTCACAACGGTGTACCCCACCATAGTCTGATTTGCGATGTTTCCACCCGTTGGAATTCCACCCTCCATATGCAGGATCCACTATAGCAGTGGTCCCCAACCCTGTCCTCAAGGCCCACCAACAGGCCAGGTTTTGCAGATCTCCACAAAGATGCACAGGTGGAGTAATTAGTGCAGCTGCAGAGCAATAGAGCTGGCTATTTGGAGATCCAAAAAACATGACATGTTGGTGGGCCTTGAGGACAGGGTTGAGGACCACTGCACTATAGGAACAGAGAAAAGCCATCACGGATTTCTGGATGATCCAAACGGATAGGGGGACACCTGTGTAAATTCAATGTAAACCATTGGCAGCTCATACGTGACACCGACCGTTTGCTCAGGCCCTTTGAGGAAGCTACGTTATTAGTCAGTTGCCAGGACTATGAGATGAACGATGAGATTCCACTGCTTCATGTACTACAACACATGTTGGAAACCATGGCTGGTCAGGGCACTGGAGACATGGCACATACATTTCACAGCCACATGAAGCCTGTGGGGGCTTAAGTGGAGGAGGAGGAGGGGGTGGGGCAAAGCAAACCACAGTTTAGGTTTCACAAAATGACCATTTTATCTAGTCATCTGACAGAAGAGGAGGAGCAGGAGCAGCCACAGGAGCTAGAGGGTTGTGAGTAAGGTGAGACAGAGGACCCAGACACACCGTGGCAGTTTACAGTGGAGATGGAGACAGGTAGTCCCTCCGAGTCATTTGCACAAATGGCACGATGCATGCTCACATGCTTGCGTACTAGTGAGCGCAGAATTGTCTCCATTTGTCAGCGGGAAGACTTCTGGCTCTCCAACTTATTGGACCCTCGCTTCCGGCACAAAATGGGGGCATTTTTTACGCCCACTGAGAGGGAGGACAAACTGACCTACTACAGAGACATCCCACGTAGTCAGTTGGGCGATGTCTATCTGCGCCATGGCCCATACTCCCGCAGGTCTGACTCGGGGGGACCTCTGCGATCACCTTCCACTGCCATGGCTGCTGGGGGGGTGGAAGGAGCAGCAGCAGCAGCTCCATCAGCAGCAGCCTCAGTCTTCAGTCGCTAGTGAGTAGCTTTCTACACCCGCATAGTGAGTCTACTCATGAGCAGCAGGAAGACCTGGAGCTGGACCTCAAACAGCAGGTCATGTCATACCTTGACATGACCATGCCAACACACCTTCAAGATCCACTGGATTTGCTGGGAAGCCAAACTTGACTTGTGCCCGCAACTAGCAGAGTTTGCCCTGGAAAAGCTGTACTGGCCGGACAGTAGTTGATTTAGATGGCAACTGGGCTGCTCTATATAACGAAGCAAAATGGCAAATTTACCTCACTATATGAGCTATTGCCCCTCAGATTTACACAGGGGCTGCTCTATATTATGCTGCAAAGTGGCAAATTTACCTCACAATATAAGCTATTGCCCCTCAGATTTACACAGGGCCTGCTCTATATTATGCTGCAAAATGGCAAATTAACCTCACAATATAAGCTATTGCCCCTCAGATTTACACAGGGCCTGCTCTATATAACGAAGCAAAATGGCAAATTTACCTCACTATATAAGCTATTGCCCCTCAGATTTACACAGGGGCTGCTCTATATTATGCTGCAAAATGGCAAATTAACCTCACAATATAAGCTATTGCAGCTCTATATAAATAAAAATAAATAAATAAAAAAAGGGCCTGTAGAAGCTTATTTAGTATAACAGATAGGGTGACATGTGCTGGTTTGGGATGCCCATATGGGCTAGTGTTTTGGCAGCAGTACAAAAACCAATGCAAAATGCAATAGCTTAATAAAGCTGATGCTGATCAACGCTTATTTAGTATAACAGATGGGGTGCAACATGCAGGTTTGGGATGCCCTGCGGCCTGGTGTATTTAAAGCAGACCAAAACCAATTCAAAATGCAATAACTTAATAAAGCTGAGGCTGTAGATGCTTATTTAGTATAAACAGGTAGGGTGCAAGGTGCAGCTTTGGGGTGCCCTGCGGCCTGGTTAAATGAAAGCAGTCAAAAAGGAAGTGCAAACTGAAGTAGCTTAATGAAGCTACTGCTGATCAACGCTTATGTTGTATACCAGATAGGGTGCAAGGTGCAGCTTTGGGGTGCCCTGCGGCCTGGTTTATTAAAATCAGTCAAAAACAAGTGCAAACTGAAGTAGCCTGATCAACGCTTATGTTGTATAACAGATAGGTTTAAAATAGCATGTGCCTTGGGATGCCCGTGTGGCCTGTTATATTTCAAGCTGAACAAAAAGTAACAATAATCCAAGTATGAGACATCATTTTGACCTTCTTCACAGCGCCATACTTTGAAAAAAAAAAATTAATTTCATGCCGATCAATCCAAAGGTCAATGCCCCTAACAAAAATAGTGTTCGGCATAAGTTTTCCTTCTGGAAGGACGTAACCTTTAGTTTACATGGTTGGGGTAGGTTATCTTACAAATTGGGATACCCCAGGCAGCAGTGTCATTGAAAGAGACAGATTGTAATGCAGGCCATACGCAAGCAGAGAAACTCAGGCTGCAACAGGCCTATTTAGTTTACATGGTTGGGGTAGGTTATCTTACAAATTGGGATACCCCACTGTATATGAAACCGAATATAAATGCACACCCAAAAGTGGACACTCAGCCTCCAAGAGGCCTGCTTAGTTTAAATAAGAGAGCTGCTTAGTATGGTAGGTAGGTTATGTTATGTTACAGAATGGGATGCCCCAAGCAGACTTGAGATCAGTATATATGCACACAGCAGCAGTGTGTTAGCAGGCTCATACAGGCCAAATTTCTTTAAATAACTGTGCAGCTTACAGTTAATGCAGAGGCTAATGGTATGTTACAGAATGGGATGCCCCAAAGCTGACTTGAGATCAGTATATATGCACACAGCAGCAGTGTGTTAGCAGGCTCATACAGGCCAAATTTCTTTAAATAACTGTGCAGCTTACAGTTAATGCAGAGGCTAATGGTATGTTACAGAATGGGATGCCCCAAGCTGACTTGAGATCAGTATATATGCACACAGCAGCAGTGTGTTAGCAGGCTCATACAGGCCAAATTTCTTTAAATAAATGTGCAGCTTACAGTAAATGCAGAGGCTAATGGTATGTTACAGAATGGGATGCCCCAAAGCAGACTTGAGATCAGTATATATGCACACAGCAGCAGTGTGTTAGCAGGCTCATACAGGCCAAATTTCTTTAAATAAATGTGCAGCTTACAGTAAATGCAGAGGCTAATGGTATGTTACAGAATGGGATGCCCCAAAGCAGACTTGAGATCAGTATATATGCACACAGCAGCAGTGTGTTAGCAGGCTCATACAGGCCAAATTTCTTTAAATAAATGTGCAGCTTACAGTAAATGCAGAGGCTAATGGTATGTTACAGAATGGGATGCCCCAAAGCTGACTTGAGATCAGTATATATGCACACAGCAGCAGTGTGTTAGCAGGCTCATACAGGCCAAATTTCTTTAAATAACTGTGCAGCTTACAGTTAATGCAGAGGCTAATGGTATGTTACAGAATGGGATGCCCCAAGCTGACTTGAGATCAGTATATATGCACACAGCAGCAGTGTGTTAGCAGGCTCATACAGGCCAAATTTCTTTAAATAAATGTGCAGCTTACAGTAAATGCAGAGGCTAATGGTATGTTACAGAATGGGATGCCCCAAAGCTGACTTGAGATCAGTATATATGCACACAGCAGCAGTGTGTTAGCAGGCTCATACAGGCCAAATTTCTTTAAATAAATGTGCAGCTTACAGTAAATGCAGAGGCTAATGGTATGTTACAGAATGGGATGCCCCAAAGCAGACTTGAGATCAGTATATATGCACACAGCAGCAGTGTGTTAGCAGGCTCATACAGGCCAAATTTCTTTAAATAAATGTGCAGCTTACAATAAATGCAGAGGCTAATGTTATGTTACAGAATGGGATGCCCCAAAGCAGACTTGAGATCAGTATATATGCACACAGCAGCAGTGTGTTAGCAGGCTCATACAGGCCAAATTTCTTTAAATAACTGTGCAGCTTACAGTTAATGCAGAGGCTAATGGTATGTTACAGAATGGGATGCCCCAAGCAGACTTGAGATCAGTATATATGCACACAGCAGCAGTGTGTTAGCAGGCTCATACAGGCCAAATTTCTTTAAATAAATGTGCAGCTTACAGTAAATGCAGAGGCTAATGGTATGTTACAGAATGGGATGCCCCAAAGCAGACTTGAGATCAGTATATATGCACACAGCAGCAGTGTGTTAGCAGGCTCATACAGGCCAAATTTCTTTAAATAACTGTGCAGCTTACAGTTAATGCAGAGGCTAATGGTATGTTACAGAATGGGATGCCCCAAGCAGACTTGAGATCAGTATATATGCACACAGCAGCAGTGTGTTAGCAGGCTCATACAGGCCAAATTTCTTTAAATAACTGTGCAGCTTACAGTTAATGCAGAGGCTAATGGTATGTTACAGAATGGGATGCCCCAAGCAGACTTGAGATCAGTATATATGCACACAGCAGCAGTGTGTTAGCAGGCTCATACAGGCCAAATTTCTTTAAATAACTGTGCAGCTTACAGTTAATGCAGAGGCTAATGGTATGTTACAGAATGGGATGCCCCAAGCAGACTTGAGATCAGTATATATGCACACAGCAGCAGTGTGTTAGCAGGCTCATACAGGCCAAATTTCTTTAAATAACTGTGCAGCTTACAGTAAATGCAGAGGCTAATGGTATGTTACAGAATGGGATGTCCCAAAAACCAGAGAGCACCTGGCAGGCAGCAGTAAGACTATGCACAGCAAAAGTGTCTTTATCATGCCTAATTTCAATTAGAATAGGTGCAAATGGTTAGGTTCTTAAATAGAGGCTGGTGTAGTCACAGAATGGGATGCCCTAAAAACCAGCAGTAAGTACACCTGGCAGGGACAAGTTGTGCTATGCCCAGCAAAAGTGTCTTTATCAGGCCTAATTTCAAATATGATAAGAGCAAATGCTTATATGGTCTTAAACAGAGGCTGCTTTAGTCACAGAATGGGATGCCCCAAATAGGAGTGCACCTGGCAGGGTCCAGTAGTGCTTTGCCCAGCAAAAGTGTCTTTATCAGGCTAATTTCAAATATGATAAGAGCAAATGCTTATATGGTCTTAAACAGAGGCTGCTGTAGTCACAGAATGGGATGCCCTGGGCAGGAATGGACCTGGCAGGGTACAGTAGTGCTTTGCCCAGCAAAAGTGTCTTTATCAGGCTAATTTCAAATATGATAAGAGCAAATGCTTATATGGTCTTAAACAGAGGCTGCTTTAGTCACAGAATGGGATGCCCTGGGCAGGAATGGACCTGGCAGGGTACAGTAGTGCTTTGCCCAGCAAAAGTGTCTTTATCAGGCCTAATTTCAAATATGATAAGAGCAAATGCTTATATGGTCTTAAACAGAGGCTGCTTTAGTCACAGAATGGGATGCCCTGGGCAGGAATGGACCTGGCAGGGTACAGTAGTGCTTTGCCCAGCAAAAGTGTCTTTATCAGGCTAATTTCAAATATGATAAGAGCAAATGCTTATATGGTCTTAAACAGAGGCTGCTTTAGTCACAGAATGGGATGCCCTGGGCAGGAATGGACCTGGCAGGGTACAGTAGTGCTTTGCCCAGCAAAAGTGTCTTTATCAGGCCTAATTTCAAATATGATAAGAGCAAATGCTTATATGGTCTTAAACAGAGGCTGCTGTAGTCACAGAATGGGATGCCCTGGGCAGGAATGGACCTGGCAGGGTCCAGTAGTGCTTTGCCCAGCAAAAGTGTCTTTATCAGGCTAATTTCAAATATGATAAGAGCAAATGCTTATATGGTCTTAAACAGAGGCTGCTTTAGTCACAGAATGGGATGCCCCAACAGGAATCGACCTGGCAGGGTCCAGTAGTGCTTTGCCCAGCAAAAGTGTCTTTATCAGGCCTAATTTCAAATATGATAAGAGCAAATGCTTATATGGTCTTAAACAGAGGCTGCTTTAGTCACAGAATGGGATGCCCTGGGCAGGAATGGACCTGGCAGGGTACAGTAGTGCTTTGCCCAGCAAAAGTGTCTTTATCAGGCCTAATTTCAAATATGATAAGAGCAAATGCTTATATGGTCTTAAACAGAGGCTGCTGTAGTCACAGAATGGGATGCCCTGGGCAGGAATGGACCTGGCAGGGTCCAGTAGTGCTTTGCCCAGCAAAAGTGTCTTTATCAGGCTAATTTCAAATATGATAAGAGCAAATGCTTATATGGTCTTAAACAGAGGCTGCTTTAGTCACAGAATGGGATGCCCCAACAGGAATCGACCTGGCAGGGTCCAGTAGTGCTTTGCCCAGCAAAAGTGTCTTTATCAGGCCTAATTTCAAATATGATAAGAGCAAATGCTTATATGGTCTTAAACAGAGGCTGCTTTAGTCACAGAATGGGATGCCCTGGGCAGGAATGGACCTGGCAGGGTACAGTAGTGCTTTGCCCAGCAAAAGTGTCTTTATCAGGCCTAATTTCAAATATGATAAGAGCAAATGCTTATATGGTCTTAAACAGAGGCTGCTTTAGTCACAGAATGGGATGCCCTGGGCAGGAATGGACCTGGCAGGGTACAGTAGTGCTTTGCCCAGCAAAAGTGTCTTTATCAGGCCTAATTTCAAATATGATAAGAGCAAATGCTTATATGGTCTTAAACAGAGGCTGCTGTAGTCACAGAATGGGATGCCCTGGGCAGGAATGGACCTGGCAGGGTCCAGTAGTGCTTTGCCCAGCAAAAGTGTCTTTATCAGGCTAATTTCAAATATGATAAGAGCAAATGCTTATATGGTCTTAAACAGAGGCTGCTGTAGTCACAGAATGGGATGCCCCAACAGGAATCGACCTGGCAGGGTCCAGTAGTGCTTTGCCCAGCAAAAGTGTCTTTATCAGGCCTAATTTCAAATATGATAAGAGCAAATGCTTATATGGTCTTAAACAGAGGCTGCTTTAGTCACAGAATGGGATGCCCTGGGCAGGAATGGACCTGGCAGGGTACAGTAGTGCTTTGCCCAGCAAAAGTGTCTTTATCAGGCCTAATTTCAAATATGATAAGAGCAAATGCTTATATGGTCTTAAACAGAGGCTGCTTTAGTCACAGAATGGGATGCCCTGGGCAGGAATGGACCTGGCAGGGTACAGTAGTGCTTTGCCCAGCAAAAGTGTCTTTATCAGGCCTAATTTCAAATATGATAAGAGCAAATGCTTATATGGTCTTAAACAGAGGCTGCTGTAGTCACAGAATGGGATGCCCTGGGCAGGAATGGACCTGGCAGGGTCCAGTAGTGCTTTGCCCAGCAAAAGTGTCTTTATCAGGCTAATTTCAAATATGATAAGAGCAAATGCTTATATGGTCTTAAACAGAGGCTG
The DNA here is from genome assembly GCA_027917425.1 of Gastrophryne carolinensis. Taxonomy (NCBI): domain Eukaryota; kingdom Metazoa; phylum Chordata; class Amphibia; order Anura; family Microhylidae; genus Gastrophryne; species Gastrophryne carolinensis. The sequence goes on from CM051240.1 coordinate 256,571,014, forward strand.
CTTTAGTCACAGAATGGGATGCCCCAACAGGAATCGACCTGGCAGGGTCCAGTAGTGCTTTGCCCAGCAAAAGTGTCTTTATCAGGCCTAATTTCAAATATGATAAGAGCAAATGCTTATATGGTCTTAAACAGAGGCTGCTTTAGTCACAGAATGGGATGCCCTGGGCAGGAATGGACCTGGCAGGGTACAGTAGTGCTTTGCCCAGCAAAAGTGTCTTTATCAGGCCTAATTTCAAATATGATAAGAGCAAATGCTTATATGGTCTTAAACAGAGGCTGCTTTAGTCACAGAATGGGATGCCCTGGGCAGGAATGGACCTGGCAGGGTACAGTAGTGCTTTGCCCAGCAAAAGTGTCTTTATCAGGCCTAATTTCAAATATGATAAGAGCAAATGCTTATATGGTCTTAAACAGAGGCTGCTGTAGTCACAGAATGGGATGCCCTGGGCAGGAATGGACCTGGCAGGGTCCAGTAGTGCTTTGCCCAGCAAAAGTGTCTTTATCAGGCTAATTTCAAATATGATAAGAGCAAATGCTTATATGGTCTTAAACAGAGGCTGCTTTAGTCACAGAATGGGATGCCCCAACAGGAATCGACCTGGCAGGGTCCAGTAGTGCTTTGCCCAGCAAAAGTGTCTTTATCAGGCCTAATTTCAAATATGATAAGAGCAAATGCTTATATGGTCTTAAACAGAGGCTGCTTTAGTCACAGAATGGGATGCCCTGGGCAGGAATGGACCTGGCAGGGTACAGTAGTGCTTTGCCCAGCAAAAGTGTCTTTATCAGGCCTAATTTCAAATATGATAAGAGCAAATGCTTATATGGTCTTAAACAGAGGCTGCTGTAGTCACAGAATGGGATGCCCTGGGCAGGAATGGACCTGGCAGGGTCCAGTAGTGCTTTGCCCAGCAAAAGTGTCTTTATCAGGCTAATTTCAAATATGATAAGAGCAAATGCTTATATGGTCTTAAACAGAGGCTGCTTTAGTCACAGAATGGGATGCCCCAACAGGAATCGACCTGGCAGGGTCCAGTAGTGCTTTGCCCAGCAAAAGTGTCTTTATCAGGCCTAATTTCAAATATGATAAGAGCAAATGCTTATATGGTCTTAAACAGAGGCTGCTTTAGTCACAGAATGGGATGCCCTGGGCAGGAATGGACCTGGCAGGGTACAGTAGTGCTTTGCCCAGCAAAAGTGTCTTTATCAGGCCTAATTTCAAATATGATAAGAGCAAATGCTTATATGGTCTTAAACAGAGGCTGCTTTAGTCACAGAATGGGATGCCCTGGGCAGGAATGGACCTGGCAGGGTACAGTAGTGCTTTGCCCAGCAAAAGTGTCTTTATCAGGCCTAATTTCAAATATGATAAGAGCAAATGCTTATATGCTGTCCCAGCTGTAAAATTCCCATCTTGTTTAGTCGCATATTGTCTATTCAGCTTATTCCAGTTCACTTACATATATTTACAAGTCTGTATTCATAACGATACGTTTCTTTCATGCATTCTAGCTTTGTTTTCATGCTGTATCTCTGACTACATTTCCCATGATTCTCGTCTGCCTGTCTTGCCCCTTGTCTGACATCACTTCCGGCTTCTTGTGGCTGTCCTCCATCGCGACTGTGTACTGACACCCTTCTCTTCAGTCTGCATGAAGCATTGTGTTTTGACCACATGGCAGCTCATTCTTCAAGGTAAAGCCATTAAAAGTACCTGGAATCACGACCATTGTATCCTCTCTACATTTAACTGGCAGAGCTGTGAATGAGTCAGTCAGTGAGTTCAGCTATCTGCTTCCGGCTTATATAGAGATTGCACTCACAACCTCTCAGAGACTTCTCTAACATATATCTGTGGCAGAATAGTCAAAACACAGCTGAATCCGCAGTCCCTGCAAGATCTACACACAGTCTGCAAGCAAGCATAGAGCTGTCCTCCATTTTAGGAGCACATCGCATCCACAGCATTGTGATTACATCGCAGCCCATCTTAAAGAGACAGTACCACATAAACGGGGAGTAACATGTCCACAAAAGGCCATATAGATTCCTCAGTCATTGAACAAAGGGAAGTGAATCCTGCCACCAGAGACTCAGATAAACAGGGAACAGATTCCATGTTCCAGGAAGAGCAAATTGTAAGATCCAAGCGTGTTAGCAAACCCACACTAAAGATTATAGAGAACTATGAAGTGAATAAAGAAGAATTCTGTGATAATCTTGATGTTTTATGGCAAAGAACTGAACACTATATAGCAGCCATCTCACGCAATGACAGTGACGCAGCAAAAATAACCACAACATTAAATCGCTTATCTGCCGCCTACGAAGGCTACCAGCGCCTGTCTGCAAAGTACATCACATTCCTTAGTAACGCTGATTTTGATGACGCTACAGCAGAGCTAGCTGAGACAGAGACTTTACTCCAAACTAAAGATACCATAGTGAAAGACGCCAAAGATAAGGCAGAACTCCGCATCGCACACCTGCAAGAAGTAAGGTCTCACCAGTCTACCTCAACAAAACGTACACAATCATCTTCTAGAACGTCCCGCTCCAGAAGGTCAGCATTACATGACAGGCTCATAGAAATCCGTGCTGATGCAGAAGAAGCTAGCGTCAGGAGCGCCTTTGCCAAGAAGGAAGCAGAGATAGCACAAAGGCGAACAAGGGCAGAAATGGCGAAGAGGGAAGCAGAGATGGCACAAAGGCAAGCAGAAGCAAAGGCAGAAATGGTGAATCGAGAAGCGGAAGCCCAGCTAAAAATTCTCCAGATGGAAAAGGAGGAAGCAGCCGCCTTAGCCAAGCTAAAGGTTCTTGAACAAGCATTAGGCCAAGATACCGACCTAGACGGCTCCATTCCTGCCGGAATGGAAGTGGAAGACCCAGCTGACCGCACTGCCAACTACGTGCTGAAGCAATCATCTCCTACACCGCCCGCTATGTTGCCTACACCAGCAGCACTTCAAACCTACCACACAGCCGTACCTGTGAAGCATCAGATGATGCCACCTACCCAGATAAAGGTAATTTCCAGCATCATACCAGCAGATCCTCCAGAGGCTAAACCTCAGCTTAACCCTTATGCTACATCATTTAACCCTGATTCATCTCAGCCCCATATGCCAGAGTATTTACACGCCCCAGGGATATCACAAGGTAATCTGGTGTCACGAGGTGGGAGATCAGACATGTCGGACTTTGCCAGATACATGATACGCAGGGAGCTGATAAACATTAGTCTCTCAAAGTTTGATGACCACGCTGAGAATTATAGAGCCTGGAAATCCACCTTTGAAGCAGTAATCAATGATCTTAACCTCACTGCCAAAGAGGAACTTGACTTACTTGTTAACTGGTTGGGCCCAGATTCTGCGGAACGCGTAAAGACATTGAGAGCAGTTCATGCGGGTCACTCAGGGGAAGGTCTTGCTGCGGCATGGGAGAGACTTGAACAGACTTATGGCAGTTCTGAAGCTATAGAAAGTGCCTTATTTAAGAGACTTCACACCTTCCCAAAAATCACCAACAAGGACAACCGCAAGCTTCAAGACCTGAGCGACCTTCTAAGGGAACTAGAGCTGGCTAAGATGGATCCACGCCTATCTGGGCTAAGTTACCTTGATACAGCTCACGGTGTTAACCCAGTTGTGTCCAAACTACCATATGGCATGCAAGAAAAATGGGCAGACATGGGCTCCAGATACAAAAGACAACACAACGTGTCCTTTCCACCTTTCTCCTATTTCTCCAGATTCATCAGTGACCAAGCTAGGAAGAAGAATGATCCCAGCTTTGACTTCACAGAATCTGCTCTACCAGCTTCATCATCATGCTCAAGGTATGAAAGCACAACAAGCAAACGTAGAGACTTAAGGGGGACAGTATCTGTTAGGAAGACAGACGTCCCACTCACTGCATCCTGCACCACTAGAAAGGACACTCCTGTCCCTAAAGACAAAGACCCTAACCGTATGTGCCCTATCCACAAAAGACCTCACCCGCTGAAGGAATGCCGTGGGCTTAGGGCAAAGACTTTGCAAGAACGCAGAGACATGCTCAAGGAGCTAGGAGTATGTTATAAGTGTTGTGCCTCTTCAGACCATTTTGCTAAAAACTGTAAGGCTGCCATCAAGTGTTCTGAATGCAATAGTGACAAACATGTTGCAGCCATGCATCCTACCTCTTCTTCTGACAACCCACAACCTCAAGCAGCATCCAAGGCCGTCACAGCGCATGGCGGGGAGCCATCAGCTCAAGTCTCAGCTACTACCACTGTCTCCTCCTCCTGCATGGAAGTATGTGGCAAAGAGAATGGTCCCAAGTGCTGTGCCAAGGTGTGTCTAGTGAGTGTCTATCCAGAGGGGCGACCTGAAAAGGCCATCATTATGTATGCCATAATAGACGAACAAAGCAACAGGTCTCTAGCAAAGCCCAAGTTCTTTGAGATCTTCGGTATAAAGGGAGAAGCAATACCATACACCCTTAACACTTGCTCTGGTCGCATAGAGACCTTTGGCAGAAGAGCCACTGGATACCTCATCTCACCAATTAACAAGAATATCCAAATATCCCTACCAACGTTAATTGAATGTGACCAGATACCCGATGATAGAGAAGAAATTCCTACTCCGGAAGCTGCTTATCATCATCCCCACTTGAGACACCTGGCTAAGGAGATTCCTCCTATGGACATGAATGCAGACATCCTATTGCTGCTCGGGAGAGACATTCTGAGAGTCCATAAGGTACGCCAACAATGCAATGGTCCAGATGATGCCCCATATGCACAAAGACTTGATCTAGGCTGGGTAATCATCGGCAATGTGTGTCTGGACAGGAATCTTGCACCATCTCAAGTGAACTCCTTTAAAACCTTTGTGCTCAATAATGGTCGCACAACCCACTTCAAGCCGTGCCCTCATCACTACGAGGTAAAGGAGCATCTTTCTACCATCAGTAAGGCAACAGACATCATTCCTACGCCTTACGATGACTTGGGAGGATCAGTGTTTCACACAACACAAGATGATAATCGAGTAGCTTTGTCCATAGAAGATAAAGACTTTATCAAAATAATGGACAGTGAATGCTTCAAGGATCAATCTAACCATTGGGTTGCACCCTTACCTTTTCGGGCTGAAAGAGCCAGGCTTCCCAACAACTGGGAACAAGCATTATCCAGATTCACCTCCTTGCAACGTACGCTAGGAAACAAGCCTGATATGAAAGATCACTTTGTGGCCTTCATGGAAAAGATATTTCTCAAAGACCACGCAGAGCCAGCTCCACCTTTGCAAGAGCATGAAGAACGCTGGTATCTTCCTTCCTTTGGAGTATATCACCCTAGGAAACCCAACCAGATCAGGGTCGTATTTGACTCCAGTGCCAAGCATCATGGGGTATCCCTGAATGACGTTCTCCTCACAGGCCCAAACCTGACCAACAACTTGGTGGGAGTGCTTATGCGAGTCAGAAAGGAGCCAGTCGCCATTACTGCTGACATTGAGCAAATGTTCCATTGTTTCATCGTAAGAAAAGACCACAGGGATTACCTCAGGTTTCTGTGGCACAGAGACAATGACACTGACAAAGAAATGGTTGAATACCGCATGAAGGTGCACGTGTTCGGTAACAGTCCTTCACCTGCTGTTGCAACGTATGGCCTACGAAGGACTGCTTCTGATGGTGAGTCAGAGTTCGGGAAGGATGCTCGTCACTTTGTCGAAAGAGACTTCTACGTAGACGACGCACTCAAATCCTTGCCCACGGCAGAAGAAGCCATAGACCTGCTCAAAAGGACACAAGGTATGCTGTCTAAAGCTTGTCTGAGGTTACACAAAATTGCCTCCAACAGTACTGCTGTCATGAAAGCTTTTCAGCCCACTGATCATGCCACAGAATTCAGAGACTTGAACCTAGGCATAGACAATCCTCCAGTACAGAGAAGTCTGGGTTTGAGATGGGTCTTGCTAAATGATTTACTTGGCTTTCAGGTCAATTGTACAGACAAGCCATTCACTAAGCGTGGAGTCCTCTCAGTGGTGAACAGCCTATATGATCCACTCGGATTTGTGGCACCATTGACTGTACAAGGCAAATTCCTACTAAGACAGCTCTCAGGGGCTATTGAGGACTGGGATACTCCACTGCCCCATGACAAGCAGCGAAAATGGGAGTCCTGGAAAGAATCCCTGCATGCCTTGGACGGGATTCATATACCACGTTGCTACACTTCAGCATCTCTCACCACAAGCCAGAGAAGGGAAGTCCACATATTCTCAGATGCATCTACTGAGGCCATCGCAGTTGTTGCCTATCTCAAGGTAATTGACAATTGCAATAACGTTCATGTGGGGTTTCTGTTTGGAAAGGCGAAACTGGCTCCTAAACCAGAGCACACCATCCCTAGACTTGAGCTTTGTGGCGCTGTACTGGCTGTAGAGATTGCGGACTTTATACAACGTGAGCTTGATATTCATGTGGACGACATTCAGTTCTACACTGACAGCAAGGTCGTCCTGGGTTACATAACCAATCAGACTAAACGTTTCTATGTCTATGTCAGTAACCGCATAGAAAGGATTAGGAAATCCTCTAACCCTAAGCAGTGGCACTATGTTCCATCTCACCTCAACCCCGCAGACTGTGCCACCAGACCGTCATCTGTCAGTGCCTTTGCAAAATCTACTTGGTTGACAGGTCCAGAGTTCTTGCTGAGTGAGAGTACAGAAACATCTGATGAAGACAACTTCAATCTCCAAGATCCTGACAACGATCCCGAGATTCGTCCTGAAGTCAGTGCTCTCATCACCAAGTCTGAAACGAGGTACGGCTTGAGCTGTCACCGCTTTGAACGCTTTTCCAGATGGCTAAAGCTTGTACGCACCATCGCAAGGTTAGTTCACATTGCACATTGCTTTCACACCCAGGACAATAACTCTAGATGTCGTGGTTGGCACGTGTGTCACAAGCCCCTTTCCGCAGAAGACATTGCACTAGGTGAGATGTTAGTGATACGTAGTGTACAGCAGAGTGCCTTTCACTTGGAACTGAAATGTCTTCGTTACAAACAAAACATTCCTAAAAGCAGCCCTATAGCCAACCTCAAACCTGTAGTTGATGACCATGGTATGCTGAGGGTGGGCGGTCGCCTGAACAGGGCCAAGTTGGAGATGTATGAGAAGAATCCCCTCATTATTCCTGGCCACTGCCATGTTACTACATTGCTTATGCGGCATTATCATGAAAGGGTCAAACATCAGGGCAGACATTTCACTGAGGGTGCTTTAAGAGCCGCAGGTCTGTGGATAGTAGGAGCAAAAAGACAGATCGCTCACCTAATTCACAACTGTGTAACGTGTCGCAAGTCAAGGGGTAAATTGCAGCAACAGCAAATGTCTGATTTACCAGCTGACAGGACAAGCACTGAGCCACCGTTTACCTATGTTGGCCTGGATGTCTTTGGGCCATGGACAGTCTCAGCACGCAGAACCAGAGGTGGTCATGCTGAGAGCAAACGATGGGCAGTCTTGTTTACATGCATGAGTGTACGTGCTATACACATTGAGGTCATAGAATCCATGGACACTTCCAGTTTTATCAATGCTTTAAGGCGTTTTCTTGCCATCAGAGGGCCAGTAAAGCAATTGAGGTCCGACTGTGGAACCAACTTCACAGGTGCCTGCCGAGAACTGCAAATAGACTCTAAGCCAGTTCAACACTACTTGGCCGACAACGGTTGTACATGGATCTTTAACCCTCCTCATGCCTCTCATATGGGTGGATCATGGGAAAGAATGATAGGCATCACCCGTAGGATATTGGACTCTATGTTCAGAGACTCAAGCACCTCAAGACTCACCCACGAGACTTTAGCCACATTCCTAGCTGAGGTGTCTGCTATTGTGAACTCCAGACCTCTTGCTCCTGTATCTGCGGACCCAGAGTCTCCTGCTGTTCTCACTCCAGCAACTCTTCTCACTCAGAAGCTCGGATCGGTTCCCAGTCCGCCTGAAGGTCCTTCATCTGGTAACATCTATCAGAAACGGTGGAAACACGTTCAGCATCTGGCCAATTGCTTCTGGGGCAGATGGAAGAAGGAGTATCTGACTCTTCTTCAAGGACGACGAAAGTGGCAGCAGGTCCAACCAAACTTAAAGGTTGGAGATCTTGTTCTGATGAAGGACCAGAAAGTAGAAAGAAATGCGTGGCCCTTGGGGCTCATCTCACACGTTTTTCCCAGCGAGGATGGCAAAGTTCGTAAGGTGGAAGTGACCATCACTCGTCAAGGAGACTCCAAGGCATTCATCAGACCTGTATCTGAGACTGTCCTCCTGTTACCCGTTGAGGAATGAGTCAAGCATAACGAACTTTGCTAGTACATTGACTCAGTTGTTCATTTACTGGACTTTGCCAGGAACAGCCTGCAAAACTGGGATTACGTACCATTGAACTGTTCCTGATCACCCATTTACCAGTTTGGTTGTTGCCTTATTGCATCTTTCTCCCTTAGGTTTTAGAATCTTCATTCTACCCCCCATGGACATTCATTGTATGTCGTTTTATATAGTGAAATCCAAGGATTTCAGACGGGGGGTATGCTGTCCCAGCTGTAAAATTCCCATCTTGTTTAGTCGCATATTGTCTATTCAGCTTATTCCAGTTCACTTACATATATTTACAAGTCTGTATTCATAACGATACGTTTCTTTCATGCATTCTAGCTTTGTTTTCATGCTGTATCTCTGACTACATTTCCCATGATTCTCGTCTGCCTGTCTTGCCCCTTGTCTGACATCACTTCCGGCTTCTTGTGGCTGTCCTCCATCGCGACTGTGTACTGACACCCTTCTCTTCAGTCTGCATGAAGCATTGTGTTTTGACCACATGGCAGCTCATTCTTCAAGGTAAAGCCATTAAAAGTACCTGGAATCACGACCATTGTATCCTCTCTACATTTAACTGGCAGAGCTGTGAATGAGTCAGTCAGTGAGTTCAGCTATCTGCTTCCGGCTTATATAGAGATTGCACTCACAACCTCTCAGAGACTTCTCTAACATATATCTGTGGCAGAATAGCTTATATGGTCTTAAACAGAGGCTGCTTTAGTCACAGAATGGGATGCCCTGGGCAGGAATGGACCTGGCAGGGTACAGTAGTGCTTTGCCCAGCAAAAGTGTCTTTATCAGGCCTAATTTCAAATATGATAAGAGCAAATGCTTATATGGTCTTAAACAGAGGCTGCTGTAGTCACAGAATGGGATGCCCTGGGCAGGAATGGACCTGGCAGGGTACAGTAGTGCTTTGCCCAGCAAAAGTGTCTTTATCAGGCCTAATTTCAAATATGATAAGAGCAAATGCTTATATGGTCTTAAACAGAGGCTGCTGTAGTCACAGAATGGGATGCCCTGGGCAGGAATGGACCTGGCAGGGTCCAGTAGTGCTTTGCCCAGCAAAAGTGTCTTTATCAGGCTAATTTCAAATATGATAAGAGCAAATGCTTATATGGTCTTAAACAGAGGCTGCTTTAGGCACAGAATGGGATGCCCCAACAGGAATCGACCTGGCAGGGTCCAGTAGTGCTTTGCCCAGCAAAAGTGTCTTTATCAGGCCTAATTTCAAATATGATAAGAGCAAATGCTTATATGGTCTTAAACAGAGGCTGCTTTAGTCACAGAATGGGATGCCCTGGGCAGGAATGGACCTGGCAGGGTACAGTAGTGCTTTGCCCAGCAAAAGTGTCTTTATCAGGCTAATTTCAAATATGATAAGAGCAAATGCTTATATGGTCTTAAACAGAGGCTGCTTTAGTCACAGAATGGGATGCCCTGGGCAGGAATGGACCTGGCAGGGTACAGTAGTGCTTTGCCCAGCAAAAGTGTCTTTATCAGGCCTAATTTCAAATATGATAAGAGCAAATGCTTATATGGTCTTAAAAAGAGGCTGCTTTAGTCACAGAATGGGATGCCCTGGGCAGGAATGGACCTGGCAGGGTACAGTAGTGCTTTGCCCAGCAAAAGTGTCTTTATCAGGCCTAATTTCAAATATGATAAGAGCAAATGCTTATATGGTCTTAAACAGAGGCTGCTTTAGTCACAGAATGGGATGCCCTGGGCAGGAATGGACCTGGCAGGGTCCAGTAGTGCTTTGCTCAGCAAAAGTGTCTTTATCAGGCCTAATTTCAAATATGATAAGAGCAAATGCTTATATGGTCTTAAACAGAGGCTGCTTTAGTCACAGAATGGGATGCCCTGGGCAGGAATGGACCTGGCAGGGTCCAGTAGTGCTTTGCCCAGCAAAAGTGTCTTTATCAGGCTAATTTCAAATATGATAAGAGCAAATGCTTATATGGTCTTAAACAGAGGCTGCTGTAGTCACAGAATGGGATGCCCTGGGCAGGAATGGACCTGGCAGGGTCCAGTAGTGCTTTGCCCAGCAAAAGTGTCTTTATCAGGCTAATTTCAAATATGATAAGAGCAAATGCTTATATGGTCTTAAACAGAGGCTGCTTTAGTCACAGAATGGGATGCCTCACAGCAGACTTAAGATCAGTTCAGTATATATGCACAGTTAGTTACTATAAGCAGCCTGAAAACGCTAACAAAGGCTGGATGAAAAAAAAAAAATCTCCCTGTCAGCCAGCTCCGTTTTTCCTACCTTTCCCTGGCTTTCTGTCTGTCTCCTGTCTGTCTCCTGTCTGTCTCCTGCCTGTCTCCTGCCTGTCTCCAGCCTGTCCCTGTCTCCAGCCTGTCTAACTGCCTCAGCTACACAGCGTTCTGTCTGTCACGAATGCAATAGAGAAATGAGGAAAAGCAAGATGGCCGCCGTTAAATACCGCTGTGTGACGTCACCGGGCTTGCTGGCTGCTGATAGGCTGCATGTGACTGCCCCAGCTTGCACTGGCGCGGGATAGATGTCCAGACATGTCCCGTCCGCCATCTTAGAATGCCTGTAAATGTAAATGAATGGATGTTAAAGGAAAACTTCGAGTGATCGAATCGCGGGGAAATTCGGATTCGATCCGAATCGAATTTTTCCTGAAATTCGTATCGAATCCGGGTTCGTCCGGATCGATTCGCTCATCCCTACTCACAACATTTGGTTTAAACCTCGTAGCATTTAGTTTGTATTGTTCCTTTTACTATATGTTTTACCTTGTCTATAATCATACCTTGTAAAACGCTACGGAAGATGATGGTGCTTTATAAATAAACATTAATATTATTATTAAAGTGGACCAACACCCTCCCATGAGGCCCGGGAATCTATAAGATTCCCGGACCGATCAGACCCCTGACTGCGGGGCACCCCGATCCTTATCCACGATCCAGCGGCGCCCGCCGCCGCCTCCCGCGCGTCCCTCTAGCAGGACGCGCACCCGCGCCGGGCGTTTGTGAACGGCCGGCGTGGGCGCGAGCCCTGTGAGAGTGACGCTCGGGAGGCGGCGCCGGGCGCGCTCTCTTGTCCGTCGCTGCCTCCCGCTTGTCCGTCGCCGGGGATTGCCAGCGGCGGTCACGTGGGAGCGAGGAGAGGTGAGTTTTTCGGGGTTTCTGGGGGGTTTCACACAGCAGGGCACCCGCGATCGGGGTGCCCCGCCGAAGTGGACCAAAACCCAGGATAGTCAAAATTCAAAATCCTGGGTGTTGGTCCACTTTAATAATAATAATAATAATGATTTAAATACATAAATAAATACATAATTGAGCTCTTTCATATTGCCTCCTGCACTCACAACATTTGGTTTAAACCTCGTAGCATTTAGTTTGTATTGTTCCTTTTACTATATGTTTTACCGGGTGCCCCGCCGAAGTGGACCAAAACCCAGGATAGTCAAAATCCTGGGTGTTGGTCCACTTTAATAATAATAATAATAATAATAATAATAATGATTTAAATACATAAATAAATACATAATTGAGTTCTTTCATATTGCCTCCTGCACTCACTCACACTTGGTTTAAACCTCGTAGCATCTACCGGTAGTTTGTATTGTTCCCTGTACTAAACGTTTTACCTTGTCTATAATCATACCTTGTAAAACACCACGGAAGATGATGGCACTATATAAATAAACATTAATAATAATAATAATAATAATAATGATTTAAATACATAAATAAATATATAATTGAGCATGATTTCAAGTCTCATTAGAAAGTCTATAATACCAATGGACACAAAGATCTTGTTAGCAGCCATTGTTGGACTTGGAGGCAAAGAATAACGATCTGATGCCATAATGTTTCCCGCTAGCGGAGCTTTGGATTAAAGAAAAAAAATAGATCCTTGTTTTTCCAATTTAGCTATCACAGTCCGAGGAAAGGTTTCTGTAATTTCCCGTGCTTCTTATCTGCGGCTATTGTTCCTCAGTCACCCTGAAAGGCTGCGGGTGCGTGCGACAAGAGACAACTCAACAGCGGTAAATACAAAAGAAGCGCAGACGTGCAGAAATAAACAATGTCCCGGATCATTGGCTTGTTAAAAATGCTTTATTTGGGAGAAACAGTCTATAAATGGATTTTCCTATTTTGTCTCGGAGGATTGTTGATGGCTCGCGATAAACAAAAACAGACGACTTGCACAATTTTACAGCCACGGCAATAAACTATGGGAATGTGGGCGCAGAATACAAAATAACAAAAATAAATAACATACAATTAAAGCGGACCAACAGCCTGGCACAGTTGGAAAAGAAGGGTGGCGGCCATCTTGGAGCTTCCTCTCCCAGCATCTCAGCCGTGCTGCTGCCTGGATTCAACTGCCATAACTGACAATGCACAGGAACAGGAAGCCCAGCAGCACTTCCTGTTTGCAGGCGCCCTGCAGATGCACGAACCTCTATTTTGTTTCTAAAATTGACTATAGCAGGAGTTAGAAAAAGGCAAATGAATGTTTATGTGCAGCAATCTAAATTGCCCCGGGAGGGATATGTAGGAGCACTGTTTGTTGTGTTGCTTTGTTTTAAGTCATTTTTGACTGTTTGTCCGCTTTAAGATTTTAAAAACTTAGGTTTTTGGAGTTCTGCCTTATTGTTTCTTTTTTTTTAACGTAAAATAATTCTGTGTGTTAAGATTGGGCCCTGTGATTTACCTTGGCATGCGGTTTCCAAGCTTCTCATATTCCTGTGCCTCTGTGTTGCTAAAGTAGGAGCGGCTTTCCTGGCCTTGAGTAAAGTATAGATTCTGACTACAAATCCCACTGTAATAGGTGAGCTTATCAGCAGCTTTGGCTAAATCAAGCAGAGACGACCCTCCCCAGGTGAGAACACTGCCAGTAATCCATGGCGGACTGGGGCCAAAAAGCAGCCCTGAATTTTACCAGTTCCTGGCCGGCCTGAGACATCCCTGCTGAGGCCCCCCCAACCATAATGCCAGGGCTATAGAATTGGGGGCTGGTTTGTGAGTACAGTGTGGCTAGGTCAGAGAAGTAGCTAGACATTTGTTAAATTAGGCCACACCCCCTCATTGAGGGATGGATAGGAGATAGGGTGTAACAGTTACAACAATGGAAACACTTGGAATAGGCAAATGAATCATTTATTGCTGCAGATCTGCATGTTACACCTCAAAGAGGGACAGAGAAGAACAACGAGGGGCAGAGGGGCACATACTTAAAAGTGGGACAGTCCCTCCAAATCAGGGACACTTAAGTATGGCTGTGCTTTACTGGCCCTCAGCTTTTCTACACTGCCCCACATTCCCTTGGTGCCCCTGTACTGCCCCTCATTCCCCCAGGAGTGCCAAGCCATCCAGCCCTGGAGCCTTTTAAACAGAAAGGGTGCTGAGAGCTCAACACCCTGAAGAGTGTAATTCATAGGTGATGGCTGGGGGCGTGGCTTAATTGCAAAAAAAAAAATGCTACATATGTCCTCTTTCAAGTTTTTAAAAGTTGTGAAGTATGTATTCAATGCCTGCAGTAAACTGTTTGCATTTTTTCCAAGTTTACATTTTATCGAGGACCCTGACATTGGAACATTAAGGCCCTTATTTAACAAGGAATAGCGACAGGTAGCGACTGGTGAGCGGCCGGTAATGACGGGCCCCGCCACGAGAACGCCGGCTCCCCACCACAATCACACATTTATCAAGCCAATCCTGCTTAGCGACTGAGATAGCGCCATATAGCCACTCATTCATCATTATTCCAGCCTCAGCCCACAGCGCCAGCGTCCGACCTTGAACAGCGACAGGTATGACCTCTCGCTACCTGGCGCTCTCCAATGCATTTCAATGGAACAATCTTTAAATAGTCATAATTAATTATTATTTTTTTTTTCTTTTTTTTTTAAATGTGAAAAATTCTGTGACCACTTCTGCCATGTTAAATATTTTTTTAAAGGTAAAAAAAATGAAAAATAAAATGTACAGAATTGATATTACAGGTCTGATATTAATGTATTCATATTACAAAATTATTTTAAAAACTTGTTTTTTTTTGGTTTCCAAAATTATGGTCGTTTGGGGGTTAAAAAACTACTTTTAACCCATCGCCGCCAGCGCTCTGGGGTTTAAACATGCATTTCACAGCGCGAGAATTTTTTGAGCGTGATTTGTTAATGAATATGGTGGAAGCCGGTCGCTCTGACCAGTCGCTATCATGCACTCCCATACAGCGCGGAACCTGTCAAATAGCGACTCCTCACCCAATATTCAACATTACGGCAAACCGACTGAGTCGCTATCAACTACCGAACAACGGCCAAGCACTGCGACTACTAGCGGGCGCTCTGAAAATGCCGCTACAGTCGCTCAACTGTCGCTACCTGCCGCTGTTAATGAATCGGCCTCTTGGTTTAAACCTCGTTGCATCTAGCTTGTATTGCTCCCTGTACTATATGTTTTACCTTGTCTATAATCATACCTTGTAAAACGCTACGGAAGATGATGGTGCTTTATAAATAACATTCAACATTACGGCAAACCGACTGAGTCGCTATCAAATACCGAACAACGGGCAAGCACAGCGACTACTAGCGGGCGCTCTGAAAATGCCGCTACAGTCGCTCAACTGTCGCTACCTGTCGCTGTTAATGAATCGGCCTCTCAGACAATTGGACCCAAAATAGTTTTTGCCCCCCAGCTTTAATACAAGCTCTCTATTGTCTGTTAAGTATTATTTTTGTTCCCTTTTAATAACCAGTCATTCTTGTTTTTTTTTTTCCCGTAGACGGCAATTAGCCATTTTGACAATCGTTTTCTCCTGCAAGTAATTGGAACAGACGTGCTCGGGGGTTGGAGAATTGGGCAAAGCCCTCCAGGTAATAGCGAAGATATTCAGAGCAGAACTAATAGCTAGATTTCCTTTGTTGCCGGCGGAGCTCTCTAAGGGCCTCGTACAATTTCCAAGTTTCCAAGTGGCAGAAGCCTGGTGATGAGATGCTGACATTATCCCATTCATCACGGAGATTACTGGACGGGTTATACCTGAAACCTTTTGATCATCCATCTCCTGGCATTCATTGTAAAATGTCTGTTGTGATCTAAAAACCGCGACAATGTTTATTGTATTGTTTATAAGTCAGGATTTAGATCCCGTTCTCTCCTATCAGGGGACAACCTCTCCGCTGCCCGACCTGCGGGGACTTCTCACCACACGGACGGGAGCATCCTACGGAAGATAAGTATCTCCACCATGGCCTCGATTCAGTAAAGGTAGAAAAAAATTCTCATGGTAGTAAAAGATTCAATTCATGAGAAAAAAGCCTGAGAATGTCACTGTTACTGAATCACCAGCTAAGATAACAATGAAAGTCAATGGCACTTTTTTACTTCTAAGAAAAGTAGAGAAGTGTTTCCTCCTTTCTACACTGTAGTAAAATCTGCCATTGACTTTCATTATCTTTTTATCTGGTGATTCAGTAACAGTGACATTCTCAGGCTTTTTTCTCATGAATTGAATTTTTTACTACCATGAGAATTTTTTTCCACCTTTATTGAATCGAAGCCATGATGTTCAATATTATTAAACCCCCGGGCCATGGCGGTGAGTGCCTTGTACAAAAATTACTAAAACGCGATATAATCTTATGACATAAGGTTTTTATTGAATATATTTATATAATATTATTATTATATGCATTAACCGTTGTTTCTCTATATATAAGCCGGAGAACAAAGAGTGGCTTAGGCCCTTATTTATGAAGGAATAGCGACAGGTAGCGACTGGTGAGCGGCCGGTAATGACGGGCCCCGCCACGAGAACGCCGGCTCCCCACCACAATCACACATTTATCAAGCCAATCCTGCTTAGCGACTGAGATAGCGCCAGATAGCCACTCATTCATCATTATTCCAGCCTCAGCCCACAGCGCCAGCGTCCAACCTTGAACAGCGACAGGTATGACCTCTCGCTACCTGGCGCTCTCCAATGCATTTCAATGGAACAATCTTTAAATATTCATAATTCATTGTTATGATTTTTTTTTTCTGCCATTTTAAATAATTTTTTTAAGGTAAAAAAAAAAAAGATAAAAAAATGGGCAGAATTGATATTACAGGTCTGATATTAATGTATTCATATTACAAAATTATTTAAAAAACTTTTTATTTTGGTTTCCAAAAATATGGTTGTTTGGGGGTTAAAAAACTACTTTTAACCCATCGCTGCCAGCGCTCTGGGGTTTAAACATGCATTTCACAGCGCAAGAATTTTTTGAGCGTGATTTTTTAATGAATATGGTGGGAGCCGGTCGCTAGGGCCAGTCGCTATCATGCGCTCCCATACAGCGCGGAACCTGTCAAATAGCGACTCCTCACCCAATATTCAACATTACGGCAAACCCACTGAGTCGCTATCAACTGCCGAACAACGGCCAAGCACAGCGACTACTAGCGGGCGCTCTGAAAATGCCGCTACAGTCGCTCAACTGTCGCTACCTGCCGCTATTAATGAATGATTATTCCAGCATATATCATTCACAATTGGAGTCATCACTCCAATTAGAGTACTCACCCACTCTCTTTGGATAAGCTCTCAGATTGTAACATTTTAAAGCGAGCCTAAACCGATTTCCTCTCTGAAGACTACCTCCCCTGGAGTTAGACCCTAGGTTAGGATTTCACCATTATCAATATTATTAATATTATGTTTATTCACTATTATTGACTACCTAGTGATACATCACAGGAGATTACTATGTTACGCGCCAGTGACGTCACAAATTACATCAGGCTTGAATTTCTCACTTCCTAGGGCATGTTCTGCCCCACATATGTGTATCTTTATAAAGCAACGGGCATCTTCTTTACTACTGTTTGAATGTTGGTGTGTGGTTGGTCCTGAGGAAGGGGGCCAGCGAGCACCCCGAAACATCGACCTACAACCACTGCTGCTTTGGACTAGTTATGCACCCTTGGATATTTTGGATTTACAATATATACTTTGATGCCATTAGCGTCTGGAGTGCTGGTTCTTCTTCAAAAATTTGGGATTTAGATTTGGGCAGGGGCGTACATAACACAGGGGCAGTGCAGGCACATGCCCCCGGGCCCGTGGACCAAGGGGGCTAGACGTATGATGCATCCATCGTCTCTACGATATGTACCTGCTTTGAATACTCACCTTGCCATGTCGCCTACTTGCTGCTTTGACTCTGGACCCCGACTCGGGCCCTACTTCGCTCCCAACACCATGAGCAGACCTCTTTGAAGTTTTTTCCGGAGCTGGCCAGTGAGTGTCCGCGGGGGTGGGGTGCTGTTGATGGGGGCCCTGGATCATGGCTATGTACTTCCCTGGATTTGGGTTCAAGTGGACCAAAATCCCGGGTTTTGACTATCCTGGGTTTTTGTCCTTTCCCCCTGCGTGAAACCCCGCTGTTTGCCTAAGCCAACTCACTTCTTCCCGGTCCTAAGGAGCATGTGTGTGTAGCGGGGATGCGCCCGTGGCTTGCACATGCGCCGTTGGACTGGGAAACAAGGCAAGTGTATGGGGCAACCTGGGGGGTGTCACACAGCGGGACCTCCCAATTTTGGACGCCCGGGAACCTTATAGATTCCTGGGTTGATCGTGGGGGATTTTGCTCCACTTTTAATTCAAACTGTATATCTATAACCAGATTGGTTCATATAGAGCTATGTTTTTTATTTAATTATTTAATCTGCCTATTTTTAGACTTTGGGAGAAGGTGTTCTGCCACACTGTAATTATTGGGCTGTGGGGCAGTTCTGCTACACTGCCTTTTATTGGGCTCTGTGGTTAGTAGGGGTTCCTCTACATTGTTTAATATAAGGATCTGGGGAGGGGCTTCTGTCACACTACTTATTAATGGGCTCTGTGGAAGTGGGGGTTCTGCCACGCTGCCTATTATTAGGATCTGAGTGGGAGGTTCTGCCACGCTGCCTATTATTAGGATCTGAGTGGGAGGTTCTGCCACGCTGCCTATTATTAGGATCTGAGTGGGAGGTTCTGCCACGCTGCCTATTATTAGGATCTGGGTGGGAGGTTCTGCCACACTGACTATTCTTGGGCTCTGGTTGAAGGGTTTTGGAGGAGGGGAATTTAGCATCCCTGCTCTGGATTGTAGTTACTCCCCTACCTATTCCCTGTATGTCTATACATATTTTAAAAATGAACTAATTCTGATACCTACAGGCAGTGGTGGACTGGGGCCTAAAAATCAGCCCTGGGATTTTACCAGCACCTGGGCCGGCCCGAGACATCTCTGCTGAGGCCCCCCAACCATGATACCGGTGCTATAGCATTGGGGGCTGGGGGTCCCTGGCTTGTGGGTACAGTGAGGCTGGGTACAGGGGGCTGAGAGGGAGACTAAGGGGGCAGGGATTGAATGTGGCTGTTAAAAGTAGCAGCTCAACTGGCCCCAAAGCAGTGCGGCCCACCGGGCATTGTCCCGGGTCTCCCTATGGCCAGGAAAATAGCATAGCAAGGAAACCTTTGGCATCACACCTCTAGAGCTGTTGTTGCACAGGGCAAGATTAAGGGGTTTATTCATTTAAGGGATAACGCCAGGTATCGCCTCGTAGCGGCAGGCAGCATCTGGTGAACGCCAGGCGCTGTACGCAAAAACCACATTTAGGAAACAAATCTGGTGAGCGACTCTAACAGCGCCATGTAGCGTCCGATTCATCACTACAGGCGGCTCAGTCTATAGCGCCGGCTCTTTAGCCTGTCGCTATCTGTCGCTCTCCCATACATTTCACTGGAGGTTCCTTTTCTTCTGTTTAAACAGGGTTTTATTTTTTTTTTTCCCTCAAATAATTGTGTGCCCTCTCCTGGCCTAGAAAAAGTCATTTTTGAAAACTTTTTTTATTTTTTTATATTTATATGCAGAATTGTCATTACAGGTCTGGTACTAAATGTCACAGTGTTATAACAATGTCATTCCATGTGTTTTCGCTTTGTTATTGGTGGATATGTGTTCAAAAACAGACTTTAATGACACAGCGTCTTGCGATCTATGCTACAGCGCCCCCCTGGGTGCCGGACGCACTCAGATGCCGCTACCTCTTGCTCCCTGCAGCGCTGTACTGGTGTTAGAGCGCCCAACATACACCACATTCATCAATGCTGGCCAGGTTACTACAGCGACTGAGACGCTCTGTTACAGCACCCGATACCCGCTTACAGCGTCTACTAACGGTCGCTCTAAGCGCTGCTATACAGCTTATCTATATAATGCTATACGCTTATCTGCCGATACCTGGCGCTAGTAATGAATCGCCCTCCGCGAAGCCATATCCCATGGCTTTAAACCTCAACAATATAATTACTAAAGCGTCCTTCAACTTTATCCAACAGAACCATTAGATTTAACTTAATTACTAATGAGAAAATCAAAAGAGCCGTCGCCGCTATTAGCCACTTGGCAGAAGAGCGATCCACTCAAGCGGCGGTGCGCTGCGAAAATCAAGTGGCACATTCAGCCTTTTCTCCTTTAACAAATGAGATCCACTGTCAATAAAGCAAATCAATGGCATCACCTTCAAGGGCAGCCGGACGCGACGAAGAAAAGATCGAGCCGCGTTTTAAACTAAATGAAATTTTACAAACACGGCTCAATTTCCTTCCGCGCTACAAATTGTACGCTTCTCAAATCCAGAAGCATTTCATCAGGGCGCCCGCCTTCCATATTAGCGATACAAAAACGATTCTAGTTAGTCGCCATTCATCTCCGGGAACGTTCGTAGAAATGGATCGCGTTATATCGCGGACGGAGGGGCGCGCATTTTGGAAAGAAAATTGCCTGCGCTCCGCGGCCACCTTCTGAAAAGAAGTGGAAATTTCTCCGGCGACTTGTCAGCGTCTCGCCCTCTGATGGAAACGCCAAACAATTTACTTCCAAAGAAATAGAAAAATGGAGCTTTCGAGCCGTTTAACTTTTTTATTTGCAAGGTTAAACTAGCTGTTTAGTTCTCAAAGCATGTCTTCAATCTCCGAGCGCCGCACGGGGGGGCGCCGATTCCAGAAAGAGGTGTCAGAAAACGTAAAAAAAAATGACAACCCTGATGGATAACCTAATGTGATTTTATAAATGCTAATACGCTGACAGATGAATGCGAAGAATGGCGAGAAATCAATTTTCCATCATTGCTTCAAAAAAAATATTGGGCGCCCCCGGGCTCAACGCAAAAACCTAATAATGGCACTGTCAAGTAAAATGCTATTTTCTTTTGAATTCGGTTGAATTTAGTTTTAAGACCTTTTTATTGAACTCTAACTTCTTTCGTATTCTTTCTGTAGAAACAAAAGCGCGAGTTAGGACAGGAAACGCACAGTAATCTACCACCCATCAGATTACGGTTATTCCCCAGTAACGCAACAGGTGGGCAAATGGGTTTGTTTCAAGCACGGTTAAATTCAACCAGGGGCGGACTGGCCATAGAGCTTACCCATACCTCCCAAGTGTCCCTGATTTGGAGGGACTGTCCCTCTTTTGACTCCATGTTCCTTGCTGTTCTCATTTGTCCCCCTTTGAAGTGTAACATGCAGATCTGCAGCAATAAATGATTCGTTTGCCTATTCAAAGTGTTTCTATTGTTGTAACTGTTACATCCTTTCCATCAATCAATGACGGGACGTGGCTTCATCCATCCACCAATGAGGGGGATGTGGCTTCATTTACATATTGTTCCTCTTTTGAGTCCATGCCCCCCCTTCCCTCTTGTTCTCATTTGTCCCTCTTTGAGCTGTAAAATCAGATCTGCAGCAATGAATGATTCTTTTGTCAATTCAAAGTGTTTCTATTGTTGTAACTGTTACATCCTATCTCCTATCCATCCCTCAATGAGGGTGCGTGGCCTCATTTACATATTGTTCCTCTTTTGAGTCTATGGCCCCCTGTCTCTCGTTTTTCTCATTTGTCCTTCTTTGAGCTGTAACATGCAGATCTGTAGCAATAAATGATTCATTTGCCTTATGAAATGGTTTATGGTGTTGTAACTGTTACAATCAATCTACTATCCATCCGCCAATAAGGGAGTGTGGCTTAATTTAACAACTGTCCCTCTTTCCCATCCTGAAAAGATGAAAGGTATGCTGGAACAATGCCCGGTAGGCCACCACCTCTTCCGCACTTGCAAGCTGCCGAGGCTCTGGCTTCTTGTGGTGGGCCAAGGGATGCCCCTGCGCCAAGGCATCAAGCGTCAAGCCTGGGAACATCGGGGGATTGTAGGAAAAGAGGTTAGTAAGGGGGGTGGGACAGAGGGACAGGACGTGACAGCCAGGAAGGGGAGGTAACTAGTCAGGGGGTATTTAAGGCTATCATGTACCCCCTCATGTACCCTCATGTACCCCCTCTTTTCTGGTGACCAGAGCAAGAAGTCCCGCCCACCCACCCGGGAGTAGTGTGAGTATAAGCGAATGGGGATATGTCGAGGTTAGGATGGTTGGGTGCGGCAGTTCATTACGGTTATGAGGTTTGGATACAGGGGGATGGTTTGCATGACTAACTATGTTTTCTTTCTTAGGGTTGAGGAAGTCTGGTGGGAATCCCTTGTCGGTTCTTGGAGGGGGGCAGACGGGCAATGGAAAGAAAGGCGGATGTAAGCGAAGTGAAGCAAAAAAAGGCAGAAGCGGCGAGCATCACGAGGAAATAAGTTGGTTATAACAGGCTACAGCTGTGTGGTTGTGAGATGCGGTTATTAAGGAAGGCGGTTAGCTCTCATACAAGAAGCCTCTGGGAAGGCGGTTAGCTCTCATACAAGAAGCCCCTGGGCCTGCGGGCGGACGGCCGGGGGCAGGTTGACCGTCGGGTTAAGAACGGTGGTTATCACAACTGTGGCTACGTTTAGTTAGTAGTCCCACTGTACAGAGCCATGGATGGCGGGCGGGCAGTCTCAGCTCAGCAGTGGTCCTTGGCTCCTATCGACCCTCATGTTCCGGCAGCGGCATCCCCAGCTTTCAGCGAGGTGAGCAGGAGGCTGGGGGAGGAGGGGGATTCTGCCACTCAGCATGTTATGAGGGGATTCTGAAACCTGGGACAATGCTCGGTGGGCCGCACTGCTTTGGGGCCAGTTGGGCTGCTGCTTTTATCACCCATATTCAATCCCTGCCCCCTTAGTCCCCCTCTCAGCCCCCTGTACCCACAAGCCAAGGAACCCCAGCCCCCAATGCTGTAGCCCCACTGTACCCACAAGCCAAGGAACCCCAGCCCCCAATGCTATAGCTCCACTGTACCCACAAGCCAAGGAACCCCAGGCCCCAATGCTATAACCCCACTGTACCCACAAGCCAAGGAACCCCAGACCCCAATGCTACAGCCCCACTGTACCCACAAGCCAGGGAACACCAGCCCCCATTGCTATAGCTCCACTGTACCCACAAGCCAAGGAACCCCAGCCCCCAATGCTATAGCTCCACTGTACCCACAAGCCAAGGAACCCCAGCCCCCAATGCTATAGCCCCACTGTACCCACAAGCCAAGGAACCCCAGACCCCAATGCTACAGCCCCACTGTACCCACAAGCCAGGGAACCCCAGCCCCCAATGCTGTAGCCCCACTGTACCCACAAGCCAGGGAGCCCCAGCCCCCATTGCTATAGCTCCACTGTACCCACAAGCCAAGGAACCCCAGCCCCCAATGATATAGCCCCACTGTACCCACAAGCCAAGGAACCCCAGACCCCAATGCTGCAGCCCCACTGTACCCACAAGCCAGGGAACCCCAGCCCCCAATGCTATAGCCCCACTGTACCCACAAGCCAAGGAACCCCAGCCCCCAATGCTACAGCCCCCCTGTACCCACAAGCCAGGGAACCCCAGCCCCCAATGCTATAGCCCCACTGTACCCACAAGCCAAGGAACCCCAGCCCCCAATGCTATAGCCCCACTGTACCCACAAGCCAAGGAACCCCAGACCCCAATGCTACAGCCCCACTGTACCCACAAGCCAAGGACCCCCAGCCCCCAATGCTACAGCCCCACTGTACCCACAAGCCAAGGAACCCCAGCCCCCAGTGCTACAGCCCCATTGTACCCACAAGCCAGGGAACCCCAGCCCCCAATGCTATAGCCCCACTGTACCCACAAGCCAATGAACCCCAGCCCCCAATGCTATAGCCCCACTGTGCTATAGCCCCACTGTACCCACAAGCCAAGGAACCCCAGACCCCAATGCTACAGCCCCACTGTACCCACAAGCCAAGGAACCCCAGCCCCCAATGCTGTAGCCACAGCATATAGGTTGTGGGGGCCTTAGGAAAGATGTCTCGAGGAAAAGTAGAACAAACTTTTTTTTTTTACACTTTTCTGTGTGTTAACGCTAAAAATCTCACTGGGATGCACACCAAATAATTAGCATGACCCTCATCAGGGCCGGATTAAGTGCGGTGGAGGTCCCTGGGCACAAAATCTGGCAGAGGCCACAAATACAGTATTTTTTTTGCCTTTAAAATAATAGTCCAGCCTCGTAACTGATTGGTGGTTTTCTGGCACCCGCCCACTTACTGGAACGTAACCTGTGGACGTGGACCAATGCCACACCTTCCTCCCAATGAGGAGCACAAAACAATTAACAAAAACATTTTTTTTCCAATAAATTGCACTGAAAATATGAGCTAAAATACATGAAACATAAAAGAGACAAGACATGTATACTAGAAATGGTGCACCACTAATATCAAAAAGATAAGGGCGTGCTCACTACTTCATCTAACCATACAAGCAAAAGTGAACCCGAGGACCAAGCAGGCCCAGGGGTCACACAAAGGAGCACAACCGATAAACAATCTATAAAGTTTTTTATTGTACAAAAGACACACATTTAAAAACAACCACAAAACAGATTAAAAAGCCGCCTAGTCCCGCCCTGAAAAAACACCTGTCCTCAATGATTACCCATATAGAATATGCTCATATCCAAATCTCTCCAAGTTCAGAATAATTTTTATAAAATTAATTAAACCCAAAACCAAAAAGCACAAAACCAAAAATACATAAACCACAATTAGCTATAAACGTACAAATATATTAATCCTAATTAAATCCATTAAAAACTACCCCAACGTGAAATGTGCATTGTGCAAAATAATGATACAATATTAATAGCTAAATAAATAATGAAATATATGCTTCAAACATTATGACACAAAACATAACCCAATTGAAGTGATAATAATTACATAGCATAGGCACACAAAAGGAGAAACAAGTATAAATACAATAGGTAAATGAGAGATACTCAGCTGTGTAGGCACATAAAGATCAATCACCAGGGAGGACAGTCAGGGCGGGGGGCTGTTCCACCTGCGCTTCGCGGTGTAAGAGACCGCTTCTTGCTTGGGTGCAAAAAAAAAAAAGGTAAAGAGACAAGACACTTAAAAATGTTTCAAATAAATTGCACTGAAAATATGAGCTAAAATACATGAAACATAAAGAGACAAGACACTTAAAAACACCACTGCAAAAATCCCTATAATATCACAAACAGTATTGACCAATGATATCCGCCTCTTAAGGGGACTCAAAAAAGCCCCCTCCAAAAAAGGTTAGATCAAAAAAGCACCCCCTATGTTTTAATTATTTTTGTGCCGGCACAAAAAACTAAATTTTACCTCAATAGATAAAGTGCAAAAATAGCAGGATAAAGTGTCATAATATTAAAACAATCCAACACAAAGTGACCAGTGCCCAACAGTATTTTATTTATTATAGTATTTATATTTATTGTTACACCTCAAAGAGGGACACATGAGAACAACAAGGGAAAGGGGGACATGATCTCAAAAGAGGGACAATATGTACATGAAGCCACGCCCCCTCATTGGTGGATGGATGAAGCCACGCCCCCTCATTGATTGATGGATAAGATGTAACAGTTACAACAATAGAAACACTTTGAATAGGCAAATAATCATTTATTGCTGCAGATCTGCATGTTACACCTCAAAGAGGGACGAATGAGAACAACGAGGGATGAGGGGACTCAAAAGAGGGACAATCCCTCTAAAGGAGGGATACTTGGGAGGTATGCTTTTGCACAGGTGTGGTTTCTCCTCTGTTGCACCTTTATTCTAATTTAAAAACAACATAAAAATATTTGATCATTTCACAGTGAAAATCTTCTTCCTTTTAAGCCAAACTTTGCGAAGAGCGATAATTTGCATCAAACTTTCTCTTAAAAATCCGAGTGTAAATTGACCTTTTGAGTCGCAGCCGCATTAATAAAAAGAAAAAACTGATATTTGAAGTAGTTAAACGTAAATTGGTTCAAATGTCAGCAGATGGAACACTTTTAAATTTGAAGTCGCAAATGACAACTTAACATAAAGTCTACAAATCAATTTTGTTTGCTTCAGTGTGTTTGTCTCTAATAAGGAAAAAAAAATGTAAAGGAGAAAGGTCAGCGCTTAGCAAAGAAGAGAAGCTCGGGTTATATATAATTATAGACGGGAATTATGGACAGCGGGAAAAAGCAGAAAAGTTGCTTTAAAGGTTATTAAGATGGATTCGCTCCAGCGTGGAAACGACTCCACACCGGGGTCTTCATCTTTTGTCTGTCAGTTCTGGTGATGGCTGCCAGCAAAGTGCTTCTGGCTAATGATAACGGATAATTATTGGAAGCCTGGTTTAGCCAACTTGTTCTTTGAGGTTGCCTATGATCCTTCCTGGAGCATCATGGGAACTTCTGGTGGGCCCCAGCAATGAGTGTGCAGCCGCAGATGCCAAAAGGTCCCGGCAAGCACCAATGGACCCAGCGAGGACTATAGCTGGGGGACGGGTGGTCGGTCAGGCAGACTTGGAGCCAGGGCCGGATCCAGGTTTGTGGGGGGCCTTGGCCAAGAGCCTCATAGTGGGCCCCAAAGTAGTAAGTCACGTGATATCACTTTTCAGCTCCGCTGCCACAAATGGGGCTCCTGCTGCTGATCACCCTCCAGTCCTTACTGCCTTCCCTATAGCCACCAATCACCCTCCAGTCCTTATTGCCTTCCCTATAGCCACCAATCACCCTCCTGTCCCTATTGCCTTCCCTATAGCCACCAATCACCCTCCAGTCCTTATTGCCTTCCCTATAGCCACCAATCACCCTCCTGTCCCTATTGCCTTCCCTATAGCCACCAATCACCCTCCAGTCCTTATTGCCTTCCCTATAGCCACCAATCACCCTCCAGTCCTTATTGCCTTCCCTATAGCCACCAATCACCCTCCAGTCCTTATTGCCTTCCCTATAGCCACCAATCACCCTCCTGTCCCTATTGCCTTCCCTATAGCCACCAATCACCCTCCAGTCCTTATTGCCTTCCCTATAGCCACCAATCACCCTCCAGTCCTTATTGCCTTCCCTATAGCCACCAATCACCCTCCAGTCCTTATTGCCTTCCCTATAGCCACCAATCGCCCTCCAGTCCTTATTGCCTTCCCTATAGTGGGCCCCTCAAGATGCCAGGGGCCCGGCAATTGCCCAGGTTTGCCCTGTGCTGGCACCAGCCCTGCTTGGAGCACTGCAGCAGGGAAGCTGTCAGAATTTGGGGGACTCGGCCCACTTATTCCCACAACCCAGAGCAGCCCTCAGGACACAGGGGTGTGCAGTGACCCGGACTAAGGACTGTTATCCAGGGGTGGATTGGCCATTGGAAGAGACTTTCTTTCTTTTGGTCAGTCCTTCTATTCTTTGTTTCCTTTCTTCTGTTTTCTTTCTTTACATCGGTTCTTTGTTTATTTTATCTGTTCTTTCTGACATTTCTTTCTTTCTTTCTTTCTATTTTTCTTTTTCTTTCTTTCTTTCTTTCTTTCTTTCTTTCTTTCTTTCTTTCTTTCTTTCTTTCTTTCTTCATTATTCTTTCTGTCATTCTTTCCCTTTCCTTTGTTATGTCCTTCTTTTCTTTCTTTCCTTCTTTGTTTATTATTATATAATTGCATTTCTATATGTATTATTCCTTCTTCCTTTTTTGCTTTCTTTTTTTCTGTCTTTCATTTTATTCTTTCTTTGTTTCTGCTATTCAATCTATGTTTTAGTTTTTTTTTTCCTTTTATTTGTTATATTTGTTATTTTCATTTTTTGACATTGCTCTTCTTTCTGTGTCAGTCAGCCCTTCTA
Source organism: Gastrophryne carolinensis (assembly GCA_027917425.1). Lineage (NCBI taxonomy): Eukaryota > Metazoa > Chordata > Amphibia > Anura > Microhylidae > Gastrophryne > Gastrophryne carolinensis. The sequence goes on from CM051240.1 coordinate 256,598,503, forward strand.
TTCTTTTTCTTTACTTCTAATTTCTTTCTTTACATCTATTCTTTGTTTCTTTTATACTGGTGTGAGGGGCTCTGTAATAGCGACTGATGAATGATCATAGCGACCACTAGCGGTCGCTCTTAGAGCCGCTGTACAGACGCTCATCTGCCATTACCTGGCGCAAGTAATGAGTCAGCCTGCCCGTAAACTGTAGCATTGTTCCTTCACCTATAGAACTCATTTATAGAGCAGTGATTGGGGGAAGCTTCAGCCAAAGATGAGAACAAGGATTTGACCTGGCATCTCACTCCTCGGGGTATAAAGAGCCCCTCTGTGGAGCACTGGCATATGGAGTGACTACAATATATAAAATACATAGGGTGACTATGCTGCATCTGTGACATACCTGATATATGTGGAGGCTGATTCACCACTAACGGCGGGTATTGCCAGATGAGCGTCTGAATAGCGGCGCTTAGAGCGGCCACGTAGACGCTGTATGTGGGTATCGGGCGCTGTAACCTAGAGTTGCGGTCGCTGTAGTAACCTGGCCTGCATTGATGAATGTGATACTTATCAAAAAAGGACACACAAAGCATCGGCGCTCTAAAGCTGGGCGCTGTAGCATAGAGCACCAGACGCTGTGTGATCAAAGTCTGGTTTTGAACACATATCCACCAGTAACAAAGCAAAAACACATGGAATGAAATTGTGGGACAATGACACTTTAGTGCCAGACCTGTAATGACAATTCTGCATAAAAATATACAATTAAAAAAAAATGTATAAAAGTGTTTGTTTGCAGCCAGGAGACGTCACACAATGATTGGAGCAAAAAAAAAATGTAATTGCCAAACATGCTATTTATACACAACTAATAAAGCCGCATTGAAATATATGGGAGAGCGACACTGAGTGAAAGATAATACATTGCGCTATATGCTGAGCCGCCTGTAATAATACATGTGACGCTACATGGCGCTGTTAGAGGCGCTATACACTGACCTGCCTGTAATAATACATGTGACGCTACATGGCGCTGTTAGAGGCGCTATACACTGACCTGCCTGTAATAATACATGTGACGCTACATGGCGCTGTTAGAGGCGCTATACACTGACCTGCCTGTAATAATACATGTGACGCTACATGGCGCTGTTAGAGGCGCTATACACTGACCTGCCTGTAATAATACATGTGACGCTACATGGCGCTGTTAGAGGCGCTATACACTGACCTGCCTGTAATAATACATGTGACGCTACATGACGCTGTTAGAGGCGCTATACACTGACCTGCCTGTAATAATACATGTGACACTACATGATGCTGTTAGAGGTGCTATACACTGACCTGCCTGTAATATTACATGTGACGCTACATGACGCTGTTAGAGGCGCTATGCACTGACCTGCCTGTAATAATACATGTGACGCTACATGACGCTGTTAGAGGCGCTATGCACTGACCTGCCTGTAATAATACATGTGACGCTACATGATGCTGTTAGAGGTGCTATACACTGACCTGCCTGTAATAATACATGTGACACTACATGGCGCTGTTAGAGGCGCTATACACTGACCTGCCTGTAATAATACATGTGACGCTACATGACGCTGTTAGAGGCGGTATACACTGACCTGCCTGTAATAATACATGTGACACTACATGGCGCTGTTAGAGGCGCTATACACTGACCTGCCTGTAATAATACATGTGACACTACATGACGCTGTTAGAGGCGCTATACACTGACCTGCCTGTAATAATACATGTGACACTACATGGCGCTGTTAGAGGCGGTATACACTGACCTGCCTGTAATAATACATGTGACACTACATGGCGCTGTTAGAGGCGCTATACACTGACCTGCCTGTAATAATACATGTGACACTACATGGCGCTGTTAGAGGCGCTATACACTGACCTGCCTGTAATAATACATGTGAAGTGCACTACATGACGCTGTTAGAGGTGCTATACACTGACCTGCCTGTAATAATACATGTGACACTACATGACGCTGTTAGAGGTGCTATACACTGACCTGCCTGTAATAATACATGTGACGCTACATGACGCTGTTAGAGGCGCTATACACTGACCTGCCTGTAATAATACATGTGACACTACATGACGCTGTTAGAGGTGCTATACACTGACCTGCCTGTAATAATACATGTGACCCTACATGACGCTGTTAGAGGTGCTATACACTGACCTGCCTGTAATAATACATGTGACCCTACATGACGCTGTTAGAGGTGCTATACACTGACCTGCCTGTAATAATACATGTGACCCTACATGACGCTGTTAGAGGTGCTATACACTGACCTGCCTGTAATAATACATGTGACGCTACATGGCGCTGTTAGACGTGCTATACACTGACCTGCCTGTAATAATACATGTGACCCTACATGACGCTGTTAGAGGTGCTATACACTGACCTGCCTGTAATAATACATGTGACGCTACATGGCGCTGTTAGAGGCGCTATACACTGACCTGCCTGTAATAATACATGTGACGCTACATGGCGCTGTTAGAGGCGCTATACACTGACCTGCCTGTAATAATACATGTGACGCTACATGACGCTGTTAGAGGCGCTATACACTGACCTGCCTGTAATAATACATGTGACACTACATGGCGCTGTTAGAGGCGCTATACACTGAGCCGCCTGTAATAATACATGTGACACTACATGACGCTGTTAGAGGCGCTATACACTGAGCTGCCTGTAATAATACATGTGACGCTACATGACGCTGTTAGAGGCGCTATACACTGACCTGCCTGTAATAATGCATGTGACGCTACATGGCGCTGTTAGAGCTAGCGCTGTCTCACCAGATTCGCTTTCTTAAATGTAGATTTCAGTACAGTGCCCGGCGTTCACCATACGCTGCCTGCCGCTATGAAGCGCTACCTGGCACTAGCCATTCTTAAAAAAAACCCCATAGTTATTCTGCGCTATGTCATATTTAGTGTTTTATTATGGTGGGCACTCATCCTTCAATTCACACCTCACCTCTGCATTACATAAAATTCTATTAGAAATAAGGGGCAAAACCTCTTATCTCTTAAACGAGGGAGCCATGGCGTGCCGCGCGGCCCGTTCATAAAGGACGGTCGCCGGTGATCGCACAGCTAGAGGTGAGCGGGGATGCAGCAGGCGCACACAGACGCTGCAAGGGCTCCAGGAAAAGGTGTGAAACTGGGCGATCGGGGGGTTTTACACAACCAATTCGGAATGCCCCAGGGAGTGGAACTCGGGCGGCCCTGGAGTTCGAAAAGACTCAGAAGTTCCTCTTTGAGAACACATGAAAAGATGTTCAGGAAAAAGTTAACAAGCTTGGAATGAAAAATAAATAGGATCTAAATAAAACACTCCATCTCTCTCTCTCTATATATAAATATATATATATAGTGTGTACCTGTTACAAGTCGCGTATCAGCCGTCTCCCAGTCCTTGTTGAGAAAGCCTCAGACACAACAATAATAGCTTGCCGCAGCAATATGTTGGACCCAGCTGTCTGCAATGACTTCTTGCCTCTCTAAATCTTTTAGTGTGAAATATCAATTTATCACCTGTCGCAGTACAAGAAAAATATCACAAGTGAAAAATAAAATAACAGAAAAAAAAGCCAGGAACAGATATTACCTAAGTCACTGCTGTACGGTCTATGAGCCAGGCATCTGGAATAGTCCTTCTTGCACTGCACCAGAGCAACCAGCGCAACAGGGACACCCAACAGCCGCTGCCCAGGCTGCAGTGGTAGACAAGGGCCAGCCCTAAGGAGACCTAGTGGGATTGCTTTGGGGCCAGTTGTGCTACTGCTTTTAACACCCACATTCAATGTCTGACCCCTTAGTCTCCCTCCTGGCCCCTTGTACCCAGCCCCACTGTACCCATAATTCAAGGAACCCCAGCCCCCCCAGAGATCCGGCACAATGCCCGATTGGCCACACTGCTTTGGGGCCAGTTGGGCTGCTGCTTTTAACACCCACATTCCATTCTTGCCCCCTTAGTCTCCCTCTCAGCCCCTTGTACCCACAAGCCAAGGAACCCCAGTCCCCAATGCTATAGCCCCTCATGGTTGGGGGACCTCAGCAAAGATGTCTCAGGCCGGCCATATGGAGACCCGGGACAATGCCCAGTGGGCTGCACTGCTTTGGGGCCAGTTGGGCCGCTGCTTTTAACACCCACATTCAATCCCTGTCCCCTTAGTCTCCCTCTCAGCCCCTTGTACCCAGTCCCGATGTACCCACAAGCCAAGGAACCCCAGTGCCCAATTAAAGAATAGATGTGGTTGTTATATCCCCAGCATCATGGTTGGGGGGCCTCAGCAGAGATGTCTCAGGGCAGCCATGGGGAGACCCAGGACAATGCCCAGTGGGCCACACTGCTTTGGGGCCAGTTGGGCTGCTGCTTTTAACACCCACATTCAATCCCTACCCCTTAGGCTCCCTCTCAGCGCCTTGTACCCAGCCCCACCTTACTCACAAGCCAAGGAACCCCAGCCCCCAATGCTATAGCCCCGACATCATGGTTGGGGGGCCTCAGCAGAGATGTCTTAGGCCGGCCATAGGGAGACTAGGGACAATGCCTGGTGGGCCGCACTGCTTTGGGGCCAGTTGGGCTGCTGCTTTTAACACCCACATTCCATTCTTGCCCCCTTAGTCTCCCTCTCAGCCCCTTGTACCCACAAGCCAAGGAACCCCAGTCCCCAATGCTATAGCCCCGGTATCATGGTTGGGGGACCTCAGCAAAGATGTCTCAGGCCGGCCATAGGGAGACCCGGGACAATGCCTGGTGGGCCGCACTGCTTTGGGGCAGTTGTGCTGCTGCTTTTAACACCCACATTCAATCCCTGTCCCCTTAGTCTCACTCTCAGCCCCCTGTACTCAGCCCCAATGTACCCACAAGCCAAGGAACCCCAGTGCCCAATTAAAGAATAGATGTGGTTGTTATATCCCCGGCATCATGGTTGGGGGGCTTCAGCAGAGATGTCTCAGGGCAGCCATGGGGAGACCCAGGACAATGCCCGGTGGGCCGCACTGCTTTGGGGCTAGTTGGGCTGCTGCTTTTAACACCCACATTCAATCCCTACCCCTTAGTCTCCCTCTCAGCCCCTTGTACCCACAAGCCAAGGAACTCTAGCCCCCAATGCTATAGCCCCGGCATCATGGTTGGGGGGACCTCAGCAGAGATGTCTCAGTCCGGCCATAGGGAGACCTGGGACAATGCCCTGTGGGCCGCACTGCTTTGTGTCCAGTTGGTCTGCTGCTTTTAACACTTTTTCCCCTACCCCAACACCCTTGGTTGAACTTTTAGACATATGTATTTTTTCAACCGAATTAACTATGTAACTATGTAAAACCCACATCCAATCTCTGCCCCCTTATTTTCCCTCTCAGCCCCTTGTACCCACAAGCCAAGGAACCCCAGCCCCCAATGCTATAGCCCCAGCATCGTGGTTGGGGGGCCTCAGCAGAGATGTCTCAGGTTGGTAAAATCCATTGCTGATTTTTGGCCCCAGTCCACCACTGGTGGTCAGTATCCCTGTACCCTGGGGTTACGCCCAGGAATTATGGTGAAGCATCGGTTGGTCGGGCAGAATGGTCGACAGCTAAGCTGTAGATGTGTTACTGGATGTGAAGTGAGGTGTGGCATGTCTTGGTAAAGCAGAGGTCAGCAAAATTTGACAGGGCAGGGCACAAAGGGGGGTCAGGCAAGGCAGGGTCGGCAACAGGGCTTGGCATACGGACATGAGGGTTGAACCGGGTGAGAATGCTCACTTGTCGTTCGCTTACATTTTATAATTTTAATAAATTTTGACCTGGCGGCTCTGAATCAGCCCCGGGGTGGACAATGAAAGTCAATGGCAGTTTTCTCACTGGGCTCCAAATTGATCTGTCATGGTCAGTCAAGGCAGGGCTGACAACAGAATTTGATGAAGACAGGCAAGGCATGGTCAAGCAGAGCAGAGGTCAGCAACATTTGACAGAACAGGGCACAAAAGGGAGTCAGGAAAGGCAGGGTCAGCAACATGACTTGGCATAAGGACACTCCTTTTTTAGCAGAGAAAACTAACATTGGCTTTCATTGTCTACCTTGGGGCTGATTCAGAACCTGGTGAAAATGTACATCCGTTAGACAATGAAAGTGAACAACAGTTTTCTATCCTAAAAAATGAAGTGAGTTTTCCCACCAGGTTCTGAATCGACCTCCCATGGTCTGTCAAGGAAGGGTTGGCAACATCATTTTATTCAATATGTTTTTATTGAAAGCATAGAAGAGAAATGTACAGCATAGGAGTGCCATCTATAAACATACAGTGTAAGATAGCGACAGTAATAGCCCTGGCACTGTTTACTGAACCCCTTAGTGAGTTCCTCTGCTCCCTCCCAAATTAACCCCATCCAACTACCGTACATATCGTAAATTTTCACAAACTGGCCAGAGGGTTCAGACTGCCTTTAGGTCACACTTTGAGGGGCATACTCTGGACGCCATAAAGACTTATGATGCTAAAACCCTTGAAACAGAAGCACTTAAAGTGGACCAACACCCTCCCAAGATCGGCCCGGGAATCTATAAGATTCCCGGACCGATCACACCCCGATCGGGGTGCCCCGCTGTGTGAAACCCCCCAAGATCCCCGAAATCCCTACCTTATCCCCGATCCAGCGGCGCCCGCCGCCGCCTCCGGCGCGTCCCTCTAGCAGGACGCGCACCCGCGCCGGCCGTTTGTGAATGGCCGGGGCGGGCGCGCTCCCTGTAAGAGTGACGCGCTGGAGGCGGCGGCGGGCGCGCTCTCTTGTCCGTCGCTGCCTCCCGCTTGTCCGTCGATGACGATTGTGGACCGCCGAAGTGGACCAAAACCCAGGATAGTCAAAATCCTGGGTGTTGGTCTACTTTAAAGGAAGAGGAACTCTAAGAAGGAAGAAAGAGAAGAAAGAAAAGAATAGCAGAAGAGAAGAAAACTTAAAAAAAAAAAAAAAAAAAGCAAGAAAAAAAAAGGGGGGAGGGGATGGGGGAGGAGAAAGGGGCCGCCCCCCCAAAAAAAACAAGGAAGGGGGGAGTTGAAGGGGCGCAGTATCGGGCCAGGTATTCAGGAGCCCACGCATTATATTTCTACTGTACTGTATCTACTGGTCTGTCTGTATTGAAGACAGAAATGCACTAAATTCAGGAGTATTATGACTAGGGATGAGCGAACCGGTTCGGACGAACCGGAATTCGCTCCGAATTTCAGGGAAAATTTGATTCGGCACGAACCCGAATTTCTTTTGGTTCGTGCCGATCGAATTTTCCCTGAAATAAAAAAAAAAAAATGCCGGCATGGTGGGAGCGGGCAGGCCGGCTACGCTGTCAGCTGTCATCAGAGGACGCGTCATCAGAGGGCGACTGAGAGCGGCGCCGGCCTCCACGCTCCGACCATGCAGGTAAGTGTTTGCTTTTTAAACAAATGCCGGCATGGTGGGAGCGGGCAAGCCGGCTGCGCTGTCAGTGGGCCCGCTTCCGCCGCCCACTGACAGCGTAGCCGGCCTGCCCGCTCCCACCATGCCGGCATTTTTTTTTTCAGATGAGCGATTCGTGAAAGTTCGATTCGGGCGAACCCGAATTTCTTGGGGAAATTCGGCGAATCGCCCGAATCGAACTTTCAAGAAGTTCGCTCATCTCTAATTATGACCCATCAACCCATCTATGTTATGTTGAATTTCTGTCTCCCACTCTCATCTCCCCCCAGCACCAGTTCCTCTATTCTCCTGATATTTTCCACCTCCTGCATATAGTCTATGACTCCCGGTGCGTTCCGGGTGTGCCAATGTCGCGAGATCACAGACCTTGCTGCCGTAAGCAGGTGTCTAAGTAGTCCCTTTTTTACAAAGGAGGCTGACCAAGGCACCAAGGACAGAAGAGCGACCTAAGGATTATTGGGGATGCTTTTGTATGTGGAAAGTACTTGGTCCCAGAACTTATGTACCAAAAAGCACATAAGTGCCTGAATCAGCCCCCCCAAATCGAACCAAGTCCACCGGGCACTTATACAAGTGGGCCAATATCTTATAGTTTTTGCACTCTGCATGCCACAGAGAGCTTGTGGGTCAGCATGAAAGATTTTACCCAATCCTCAGTGTCCACCTCCCTATCCAGCTCTGATTCCCACTTCCCAATAAACCCCGGACACCCAGAGGCGTCCCCTTCGGACTGCAGGACCCGGTATGCTAGTGAGAGGGTATGGGTGGGTGCCGAATCTGCCTTTAGCAAACTCTCAAAAGGGATCAGAGGTTGAGATAGAGCTGATATGGGAATATGGGACCTGAGGAAGACCACAAGTTGGGATGGAGGAGCCATGACAATCTTTCTCCTCGACCCCTTGCCTGAAGCTCCTGCAGGCTTGGGGCCTGATCACCTTGTAGCGTATTCCAAAGTCGAATCTCCTGTGAATTTTCCCAGATCAAGAACTTGCCGGCCCCCATGCTGGGGGGGGGGAAAGAGGGGTGTTGGCAACATAATTTGATGAAGATAGGTAGTTAGGCGAGACAAGGTTGAAACACAGTTGTGGTGAAAAAAGGCAATGGGGCTTGGCACAGAGACATGGTTGGGAAAGGCACAGTCTGCAATGGGGGTTGATACAGAGACATAGCTATGCAAAGCAGGGTCGGCAACAGGGTTTGATAATGACATGAAAAGCTGATGAAGCTTGGCAGGAAAGGCTGGAGCAGCGGCACACAGACAATACAGTAAATGGCATCAATGGGTTTTGGACGTTTCAGCCAGGTAAGTTGCACGCCGTGACAGTAAAGCCCCTTCCACTGGAGATGGACCTCTAGGCTTGTTTTACTGTCCACTTAAACTCTTGTTGCCTTTTAACCAAGATGGGTTGGGTTAACATTTGAGGCAGTCTAGGCTTTGCCAGGGAAACATGGAACGAGTCCAGACTCATCATTAAAGGAGGCAACTCCAGATGGTAAGTTACAAAGCTCATTTCATTTTAGAAATTTTGAACAGTAATGAATTGCCCTGGAGCAGTTGATGATGGTGCTCCCCTAGAAATAAAAGTACCTATCACTTTTTTTGATTTAACCTCCACCGCTTGCCCTGCAAAGGGGGCCTCCACCAACCTCTGGGCTATGGTTCTTGTCCAGGAGGCTTTTCAGTCTTTGGTCTGACAGGCTGCGGGGCCAGCAAAAAAGTTATTGGCGGCAGTGGGCGTATGCCTGGGCAAGCCTTTTTTTTTTTGTTTCTGCAAACCTGCAGCCTGCAGACTCTTGGAACTCCCTCAGTGTGCCACACGCCAGGCACGGGTTGAGCAGTTGGTGCAAATTCCCTGCCAACATGCTGCGCATAGAGTGGACGCTTGGGTGGTCAAAGTGGCTGTAAAGCCTTGTGGCCCAATCCTGGAGCCTAAAAAACTGCAGAGCCAGCTGCTAGATCCCACTGGGGCCTCCAAAATCAGGATGCCCAACTGCTAGTAACCCCTGGGGTCACCGGTAAACTTACCTTTCCCAGTGTACAGCAAATCCAGGGATGAGGCCAGCGGACTTGGTCACGTCAACCAGCAACAGCCAATTGTCGACCTAAAAAATGGCAGGTGGCCGTGGCCTGGACAGTAGAAATACCTATTTTGTTTTCAGACCGGGCCACTGCTAGCCGATCGCTTCCCCCGAAGTACTCAGGCAGGGAGGGTGGGTGTTGGGTGCAGGGAGGGAGATTATGGGCATTGGGTCCTTTAAAGCTTATTCAAGTTTTATGTACAAATAATTCCCTCTGAAACACATAATTCATGGCTGATGCTTTCCCACATCTTTTCAATAAGCTCGCTGTTGGCTTCTCGCGGTCAGCAGTATAATGGCTCTCCATAGAAACTGCTGTAATTGGATATAAAAGTCTAGACATGATGGAGACATCATTTAATTTTTCTTCTGGAAACAAACCTAACACCCCGGGGCGGTAAATTACAGTAACATTTTCATCATTTGAACATTTCCCCCATGTGACCTCTTCTGTTGTCACTTTTCCCATTGATTTTCCCGTGCTTTTGGTAGGTCACATAACATGATAAATAGAACTTAAAGGGACAAAGGCAATAATAAAGCAGCTAGAAGCTTATCTGAAGCCTTTCCCATGTTCCTCTCTTCCATTTCCTGCTGCGCACTGTACAGTAAATGCTGTAGACGCTGTCGCATCCAAATTCTAATTCCCGCGCCAATCACTGGTGACAACCTGCAATCAGAGTATGCCTTGCTCACCTACAGTAGGGCCCCTGTTCAGCCTCAGGAGGCGCTGCATGTTGTCCCAGTGCTTGGTTGCCCCCTAAGATTTGTGGATGCAAGGGATGACACACTCTGCACAAATCCGAGAGACGATGATCGATACCAACCAAGCTTGTTTCTGGAAGGTCGTTCCAAACAAATGCAAAAGCAGGAGTAGGCGGAAGTATGGTCCAGGGAAAAGCCAGAGGTCAGGAAGGCACATAGGTTGCGGTGTCCAAAAAAAGAGATGGGTTCAGGGAAGGTTAGCAAGAGGCAGATTTAACACAGATCACACACAAAGTCTAGTGACTAAAAACGTAAATTATAATAATTTTAGATGTTGGGAAAGGGTTTGGGCTTTTTATTAAATGACGCCGAAGGTCATGTTTAACTCAGTAAAAGGGATCGTTAGCGCTGCTCCATCTTTATTTGTAAAAAAACCAAAAAACTTTTTTTTACAATTGTTTTAAAATATAATCTCTGTCATGCACTCCTCTGGTACAATAGTTTGATAAACTTTCTGCACCCTGGAGACCCTCATTACATATATATATATATATATATATATATATATATATATATATATATGGCGAGCGGTGGATTAAGGATTTGCCATATTTTGGTTATTAATCTGTTTTTTTAACGGCATTGCCTCTTGTTGGACTATGGTGACCGTCTGATTCCAGGACTGGTGAGACCGTGATTTTACTGTAAAGCTGATTTTCTCTACTGTTTTTGTGAGTGCATTTGGAATATTTTTATTAAAGCTACGGAGTTTTTTGCAGAATTACACTATATAGTGCTTTATAGATGAGAAGCTGTTATATGGTCTGAGCATTGTGTGATAAATATAGAATCTGATGCAGACGTCATTTGAAGCTTCAACAACGTTTTTCACACTATATATAAATGCTTTATTGATCTGAAGCCGGTAAGAGTTTGCACTATCGGTGGAGGATTATCTTGCACATGTGTGAAGTGCATGCACCGTGGGATACTGTGTATGATGACAACTAGCTAGCTCATATACCTAGAACTTTCAGCCTTTTGCAAACAAAATTCCTTGCTCTGTGTTTTTTATTTTATATATATATATATATATATATATATATATATATATATATATATATAATCACCGGCGCACACAATTGCCATGGAAATATGTACAACTTGAACTTGTATTTAGGCTTTAAAGTGGACCAACACCCAGGATTTTGACTATCCTGGGTCTTGGTCCACTTCGATGGGGCACCCCCGATCGGGGTGCCCCGCTGTGTGAAACCCCCCCCAACCCCCCGAAAAACTCACCTCTCCGCGCTCCCAGCGCCAACGTACAAGCTCTATTCCAGGACGTCTAAGCGGCTGCCGCCGCCGCCGCCTCCCGTGCCATTCGCAGACGGCCGGCGCGGGCGCGCGCACGCCTGCAGGGGCGCGAGGGAGGCGGCGAAGATCAGGTAGGGTTTTTCGGGGGTTTTGGGGGGGTTACACCCCGCGGGACATCCCGATCTCGGATGTCCCGCGGGGTGGGGGGTGATCGGCCCGGGAATCTTATAGATTCCCGGGCCGATCACCCGTGGGTGTTGGTCCACTTTAAACAAAGAAATAGGCATGCAGCTACATATTGTGATACAGACGTGATGACTATGAGAGATTGTAACACTTCTCAAAGAAAAGAATCTTACAGGCAGCAGTGTGTGACATGTGTAACAAGATGAATGTAACAAAAATACAGATACATCATATGCACAGTACACAATCCACTTGGAAAGCTGCCAACAGATTAGTTTAATACAAATGACATGGACATGGGGCCTGGTAATTCATCTCCACTCTCTCCATTGCAGCTTCAATCACAGCAGGCAGACAGGAAAGGTCCAAGCAGGACAGCCTCAATCTATCAATGATTCATTGGCCTGACTGCCCCAGGGCCCCGGAACGTGACCAACTTTGCCGTGCGCTGGCGCCGGCCCTGTCCACAGCCTTGCACGGTTTAAAGAAACTCCCCATAACTCACTTCGTCCACCTGCATGCATAATGCTAAATTACTGTCAGCACTTACATTTGCTCTTGGTTCACAAGAAGGGGATTGCAGGGCTCAAAGTTTGTACAGCAGCGCTTCCTGCTGCACACTCTGCGCCCCGCCATACCCCCCCCCCCTTGATTTCAATGATAATGATTTAATCAAAGTTCGGCCAAACTTGCCGTACCCGAACTTTGGGGCGGATCGCTCATCCCTAGCAATGTACATGCACAGAAGCCTAGCAATGTCATCCTGAGGTAGCATTCAGCCATTTTATTAATGAGTATCTAGAAGTAGCGCCCCCCCCCCCCCATGTTTGTTTTCACTTTAAAGCAGAATAAAGCACTTTCTTCTCCAAAAAGGAAGCAGCTGCAGACAGGAAAAAAAAAAGTTGACAAAGTAGATGGAAAACACTTTTTTTCAAACTCCGACTTGTTTTGTTTAGCTTCTTTCACCTATCCTCGGAATAAAACATAAAGAGTTGAATTAAACAGTTTGTTAATTTACTGAATTCAACTCTCAATGACTTTTTATGTTTTATTCCGAGGATAAGTGAAAGAAGTTAAACAAAACAAGTCGGACAAATAGATTCAAAAGCTGTTTAGAGCTGCACGGAAGCCGCACCTGCGCTCTAACTACATTCACAGATTACATCTCCCATAGTTCCCCAGAGGAAGCAAGCAAGCTCCATAGAAAACTACCCTAAGGCTCCACCAATCAGAACCTGAGGACGTCGAAGGAAGAAACGCGCGTTGTTCTACAGAAGCAGCAGGAAACCTGGCTGTGCTGAAAGCTCTCTCCCTCCTCTCAGAGACTAGAAACAAATTGGACATTTAACCACATATAACCTAATGACTTCATCGGGATACTCGGTGAGCGGCGCGCACACCCGACAACAAACTTCAGGTTCATCTTCAGAAGTGGTTAACTCTCAAGGGCCCAGGTTAGGTTTTTTAACCCCAGGGCCGCGGCGTTAAATGCCCCATTCTTTTTAATCTTTGGCAACTTGCACTAGATCTAGGAATGCAATATTGATTATATATACAAGTATGCTCTTTATTCTTTCTGAACCTATCAGGGCTGCTAGAACAGATTAATCTACCGATACAGCCAATAATTGAAATTTAGAGGACTCCTAGAGATTATCCTTATATAAAATATATTTGCGGTTAGAATACATAGTAACATAGCAACAAAGTATATAAGGCTGAATAAAGACTTTAGTCCATCCAGTTCAGCCTGTTTATCTGCAGGGCATCCCGGCCACTATAGATCTCCTTCCAGTGGTCTAGTAGCCATAGCTGGCAATGTTATTACTAGAGATGAGCGAGTAGTATTCGACCGAGCCGGTATTCGATCGAATACTACGCTGTTCGTCATACTCGATTTCGATCGAGTACAGCGGCGATGGCGCACTCACAATTCGTTTCCCCTCCCACCTTCCCTGGCGCGTTTTTTACACCAATCACCATGCAGGGGGGGTGGGACAGGTCCTGGGAGGACGCTGGCATCGCGAAAACGGCGTCTACACGCATTGGCTGGAAAAACCATGTGACCTCGAATATACAAAACTCAGCACTTCCTCTTCGTCAGCATTAGCAGCTTGAACTTAGTGAGGGACAGACGCTCACAGCAGGGAAAGACAGGCTGTCGCTGGCAGGGCCCCAGAAGCTCGGAATATCGCATTTACCACCATCTATACCAGCTACCAGAAGACAAGAGAGTCATTAAGAGCCCTTATAAGGGCTACTACGCTGAACGGTATATGGCTCATATGTAGGCAGGCAGGGCCCTAGAAGCTCAGAATCTCGCATTTACCACCATATATACCAGCTACCAGAAGACAAGAGAGTCATTGAGAGCCCTTATTAGGGCTGCTATGCTGAACAGTATATAGCTCATATCCTATGTAGGCAGGCAGGGCCCCAGAAGCTCAGAATATCGCTTTTACCACCATCTATACCAGCTACCAGAAGACAAGAGAGTCATTAAGAGCCCTTATTAGGGCTACTATGCTGAATAGTATATAGCTCATATGTAGGCAGGCAGGGCCCCAGAAGCTCAGAATATCGCTTTTACCACCATATATACCAGCTACCAGAAGACAAGAGAGTCCTTAATCCCTTATTAGTGCTGCTATGCTGAACAGTATATAGCTCATATCCTATGTAGTCAGGCAGGGCCCCAGAAGCTCAGAATATCGCTTTTACCACCATATATACCAGCTACCAGAAGACAAGAGAGTCATTAAGAGCCCTTATTAGGGCTACTACGCTGAACAGTATATAGCTCATATCCTATGTAGGCAGGCAGGGCCCCAGAAGCTCAGAATATAGCTTTTACCACCATCTATACCAGCTACCAGAAGACAAGAGAGTCATTAAGAGCCCTTATTAGGGCTACTACGCTGAACAGTATATAGCTCATATCCTATGTAGGCAGGCAGGGCCCCAGAAGCTCAGAATATCGCTTTTACCACCATATATACCAGCTACCAGAAGACAAGAGAGTCATTAAGAGCCCTTATTAGGGCTACTACGCTGAACAGTATATAGCTCATATCCTATGTAGGCAGGCAGGGCCCCAGAAGCTCAGAATATCGCTTTTACCACCATATATACCAGCTACCAGAAGACAAGAGAGTCATTAAGAGCCCTTATTAGGGCTACTACGCTGAACAGTATATAGCTCATATCCTATGTAGTCAGGCAGGGCCCCAGAAGCTCAGAATATCGCTTTTACCACCATATATACCAGCTACCAGAAGACAAGAGAGTCATTAAGAGCCCTTATTAGGGCTACTACGCTGAACAGTATATAGCTCATATCCTTTGTAGGCAGGCAGGGCCCCAGAAGCTCAGAATATCGCTTTTACCACCATATATACCAGCTACCAGAAGACAAGAGAGTCATTAAGAGCCCTTATTAGGGCTACTACACTGAACAGTATATAGCTCATATCCTATGTAGTCAGGCAGGGCCCCAGAAGCTCAGAATATCGCTTTTACCACCATATATACCAGCTACCAGAAGACAAGAGAGTCCTTAATCCCTTATTAGTGCTGCTATGCTGAACAGTATATAGCTCATATCCTATGTAGGCAGGCAGGGCCCCAGAAGCTCAGAATATCGCTTTTACCACCATATATACCAGCTACCAGAAGACAAGAGAGTCCTTAATCCCTTATTAGTGCTGCTATGCTGAACAGTATATAGCTCATATCCTATGTAGTCAGGCAGGGCCCCAGAAGCTCAGAATATCGCTTTTACCACCATATATACCAGCTACCAGAAGACAAGAGAGTCCTTAATCCCTTATTAGTGCTGCTATGCTGAACAGTATATAGCTCATATCCTATGTAGGCAGGCAGGGCCCCAGAAGCTCAGAATATCGCTTTTACCACCATATATACCAGCTACCAGAAGACAAGAGAGTCATTAAGAGCCCTTATTAGGGCTACTACGCTGAACAGTATATAGCTCATATCCTATGTAGGCAGGCAGGGCCCCAGAAGCTCAGAATATCGCTTTTACCACCATATATACCAGCTACCAGAAGACAAGAGAGTCCTTAATCCCTTATTAGTGCTGCTATGCTGAACAGTATATAGCTCATATCCTATGTAGTCAGGCAGGGCCCCAGAAGCTCAGAATATCGCTTTTACCACCATATATACCAGCTACCAGAAGACAAGAGAGTCCTTAATCCCTTATTAGTGCTGCTATGCTGAACAGTATATAGCTCATATCCTATGTAGGCAGGCAGGGCCCCAGAAGCTCAGAATATCGCTTTTACCACCATATATACCAGCTACCAGAAGACAAGAGAGTCATTAAGAGCCCTTATTAGGGCTACTACGCTGAACAGTATATAGCTCATATCCTATGTAGGCAGGCAGGGCCCCAGAAGCTCAGAATATCGCTTTTACCACCATATATACCAGCTACCAGAAGACAAGAGAGTCATTAAGAGCCCTCATTAGGGCTACTACGCTGAACAGTATATAGCTCATATACTATGTAGGCAGGCAGGGCCCCAGAAGCTCAGAATATCGCTTTTACCACCATATATACCAGCTACCAGAAGACAAGAGAGTCATTAAGAGCCCTTATTAGGGCTACTACGCTGAACAGTATATAGCTCATATCCTATGTAGTCAGGCAGGGCCCCAGAAGCTCAGAATATCGCTTTTACCACCATATATACCAGCTACCAGAAGACAAGAGAGTCATTGAGAGCCCTTATTAGGGCTGCTATGTTTTAAAAATTGTGTGGAGGCCCAAGAGCTGAGACCTTTTAAAAATTGTGTGGAGGCCCAAGAGCTGAGACCTCTCAAACATTGTGTGGAGGCCCAAGAGCTGAGACCTTTTAAAAATTGTGTGGAGGCCCAAGAGCTGAGACCTCTTAAAAATTGTGTGGAGGCCCAAGAGCTGAGACCTCTTAAAAATTGTGTGGAGGCCCAAGAGCTGAGACCTTTTAAAAATTGTGTGGAGGCCCAAGAGCTGAGACCTTTTAAAAATTGTGTGGAGGCCCAAGAGTTGAGACCTCTTAAAAATTGATTGTATTAAGCTCAAGAGGTGAGCCATAATTTTTTTCATTAATACAGCAATTCTACGGCGGTTAAGGAGGAGGAGGAGGAGGAGGAGGAGGAGGAAATGGCACTTCATACAGATGGCACTTCACTCTTGGCTGCTTTCCACTGTTGTACAAGCAAAGTCCGGGTCAATCCACTTGCTGTTCATTTTGATTAGCGTCAGTCTGTCGGCACTGTCGGTTGACAGGCGGCTGCGCTTATCGGTTATAATGCCCCCGGCTGCGCTGAACACCCTTTCTGATAGCACGCTGGCGGCAGGGCAGGCAAGCACCTCCAAGGCGTACAGGAACAGTTCCAGCCACGTGTCCAACTTGGAGACCCAGTAAGTGTAGGTCGCCGAGGGATCGGGGAGGACAGGGGTGTGGTCTGCCAGGTAGTCCCGCAACATCCGCCGATACTTGTCCCTCCTGCTGATAGCGGGCCCCGCAGTGATGGAAGTTGCACGAGGGGGTGACATGAACGTGTCCCACACCTTGGAGAGTGTTCCCTTGGTGGCTGTGGGCCTGATCGATGTTGTCAGACTCTGGGAGACACTCTCCTCTCTGCCGCCAGCGATGCTGGGTGGG
Source organism: Gastrophryne carolinensis (assembly GCA_027917425.1). NCBI lineage: Eukaryota > Metazoa > Chordata > Amphibia > Anura > Microhylidae > Gastrophryne > Gastrophryne carolinensis. The sequence continues at coordinate 256,615,944 of CM051240.1, forward strand.
AAAATCTGCATCATGTTCTGCAAGAGTTCCCTCTGGTATTCCAGTAATCGATTCGTCCTCTCCTCTACCGGAATAAAAGAGGAGAAGTTATCTTTATACCGGGGGTCCAGGAGTGCGAAGACCCAGTATAGTTTGTTCTCCAATATCCGGACAACACGTATGTCCCGGGAAAAGCAGCCCAGCATGAAGTCAGCCATGTGTGCCAGACTCTGAGTAGGCATGACCTCACTGCCCCCACCAGAAGGATCATTTTCCATTTCCTCCTCTTCCTCCTCCTCTCCGCCCCATCCGCGCTGAACCAATGGGACGCACACAGCCTGACTGCTACCCTCGCCGCCAGCATCCTCTTCCACAGCCACCTCCACGTTGTCCTCCTCCTCCTCATCCTCCTCCTCCTGCAACTGCCACCGAGCAGCAGACAAAAGTGTGGTCTGACTGTCTACCTGCGTTGCGTCTCCTCCTACCCCCGTCTCCTCTGTGTGCAATGCGTTCTCCCTTATTGCGATGAGCGATTCTTTAAGGACGCCTAGGAGCGGGATGGTTACGCTCACTATAGCGTCCTCGCTGCTGACCTTCTTAGTGGACTCCTCAAAGATACGCAATACATCGCATATGTCTGCCATCCATGGCCACTCGTGGTTGGCAAACTGAGGGAGCTGAGTTGGAGGCACGCGTGGATGCATCATCTGGTACTCCATCAATGCTTTCTGCTGCTCACACACCCTGGCCAACATGCAATAGGTGGAATTCCAGCGAGTGGGCAGGTCGCACAACAGCCGATGTTGAGGCAAATGGAGGCGTTGCTGGATTTTTTTTAAGCTAGCAGCAGCTACAGTTGACTTCCGAAAGTGAGCGCACAAGCGCCGCACTTTGACCAGTAGCTCTGCCAGGTTGGGGTAAGTCTTTAGAAACTTTTGTACTACCAAATTAAAAACGTGGGCCAGGCATGGTACGTGATTGAGTTCTGCAAGCTCCAGAGCCGCCACCAGGTTACGGCCGTTATCGCACACGACCATGCCTGGTCCTAGCTGCAGCGGCGACAGCCACATCTCTGTCTGCTGCAATATGGCGTGCCTCACCTCTGCGGCGCTGTGCTTCCTGTCGCCCAAGCTGATGAGCTTAAGCACCGCCTGCTGACGTCTCCCCGTGCCAGTGCTGCAACGCTTCCAGCTAGGGGCTGAGGGCGATGTTAAGGCAGAGGAGGAGGAGGAGGAGGAGGAGGAAGAGGAGGGGGGTCTATCAGAACCCGTGCTGGCAATCTTGGGCGGGGGTGGTATGTAGGCCGTCCCTGTTTGCGACCCCGTCCCCGCTTCCACAACATTCACCCAGTGTGCCGTCAAAGAGATGTAGCGTCCTTGGCCGCAAGCGCTTGTCCACGAGTCGGTGGTCAAGTGGACCTTTGCGCTGACTGCGTACCTCAGGGTCCGCCTGATGTTACGCGACACGTGCTGGTGCAGGGCGGGGACGCCACACCTGGAAAAATAGTGGCGGCTAGGGACGGAATAGCGAGGTGCGGCAGCCGCCATCAGGTCGCGGAAGGCCTGCGTCTCCACAAGCCAAAACGGCAACATCTCCAGGGCCAGCAGTTTGGAGATGAGGCAGGTTAAGGCTTGGGCTTGGGGGTGACTGGAGGCGTACTTCCGCCTGCAGTTGAACGCCTGCGAGATGGACAGTTGATGGGACGAGGAGATGGAAGGTGCAGACGAAGATGCGGGGGAAGGGGGGGCTGAAGGAGAAGGCCCCAAAGTAGCCGAGGCAGAGGCAGATGTGGAGGTGTCCTGGCTGGAGGTCTGGACCGCAGTGGCAGCACACAACAAAGGGGAAGAGGCAGTGGCAGCAAGACGGGGCGCAGGTTGTATTGCGTTTGCTCTCTCCCACTCAGCCCAGTGCTTGAATTCCAAGTGACGGTGCATGCCTGAGGTGGTCAGATTGCTCTTCTCAGAGCCCCTACTCAGTTTTGAGTGGCAGATTGCGCAAACCGCGCTCAGTTTGTCATCCGCGCAAACATTAAAAAATCTCCACACCACAGAAGTACGAGGCCTCGATGGGGGAGCTTCGCGCGACTGCCTGCTGCCGGGAAGAGCTTCGGCCCTGCTGGCTGTGGCCTGCCTTCTCTGTCTGGACTGTCCTCTGCCTCTGGACTGTCCTCTGCCTCTTGCTGCCTTATTCGGTGATGCGCAGACCGCATCTCCACTGCTTTCCCCGCTGGACATCACCCCTGTCCAAGTGGGGTCGGTCATTTCGTCGTCCACCACCTCCTCTTCCACTTCCTCTCTCTGCTCCTCCTCCTGCCCACTGGACATTCCAACAGCCTCCCTTGATGGCAACTGCTTCTCATCATCATCGCTCATGATAGCAGATGCTGGTTCCGGGTCCACATCACTAGCAGATGGCGGATACTCAAGTGTTTGGGCATCACTACAAACAAATTCCTCTGCTAGCTCCTGGGATTCTTGCAGCACATCTGGAAAAGGACCCGAAAAGAGGTCCTGGGAGGGGTCAAGGGTGGGCTGACTCTGTTGGCCAGGTTGGGAGGAAGGAGGGTCAGAGTGAGACTGTGTGGATGACTGGGTGGTGGACAAGTGACTGGAAGCGTTATCGGCCATCCATTGCACCACCTGTTCACGCTGCTCAGGCTTTAACAGAGGTGTACCCCGCCCCCCGCATAACTGTCCCATAAAGGCAGGGAAGCTGGATGAGCGTAATGCTGGCTGCCCCTCATCAGCACGCATTGTATCCCCACTGGCTTCAACGCGGTTTGTGCCCCCACCAGCATTTCCGCGCCCCCGTCCTCGTCCACGTCCCTTTGCGCTAGCCCTCCGCATTTCAGACGTTTTACTTTTTTGGCCACGCGTTATGCCAAATATAAAAATATTTTTAAGAAGAACACCTGGCTATACAGCCGTATACTGCCAGAAGGTGAAATGGTGCCTATACGCACCGGGTATATAACAAGGTTTTGTTGGTAAAGAGGACACAAAACAGTAGTGCCAAATATAAAAATATTTTTAAGAAAAACACCTTGCTATACAGCCGTATACTGCTAGAAGGTGAAATGGTGCCTATACGCACCGTGTATAAAACAGTGTTTTGTTGGCACAGAGGACACAAAACAGTAGTGCAAAATATAGTTTTGTATATAGGTGCTAATACACCACTGAAGTCTTTCTGTCCCTATTCCAGCATCAGCAGCTACCCCTCACTAAAGCAGCCGTTTTGAGCAGAGTGTATATAGTTTTGTATATAGGTGGTAATACACCACTGAAGTCTTTCTGTCCCTATTCCAGCAGCAGCAGCTACCCCTCACTAAAGCAGCCGTAGCTGCAGCACTAATAAGTGCTCAGCTCTTGGGCCTCCACACAATTTTTAAAAGGTCTCAGCTCTTGGGACTCCACACAATGTTTGAGAGGTCTCAGCTCTTGGGCCTCCACACAATTTTTAAAAGGTCTCAGCTCTTGGGCATCCACACAATTTTTAAAAGGTCTCAGCTCTTGGGCCTCCACACAATTTTTAAGAGGTCTCAGCTCGTGGGACTCCACACAATGTTTGAGAGGTCTCAGCTCTTTGGCCTCCACACAATTTTTAAGAGGTCTCAGCTCTTGGGACTCCACACAATTTTTAAAAGGTCTCAGCTCTTGGGCCTACACACAATTTTTAAGAGGTCTCAGCTCTTGGGCCTCCACACAATTTTTAAAAGGTCTCAGCTCTTGGGACTCCACACAATGTTTGAGAGGTCTCAGCTCTTGGGCCTCCACACAATTTTTAAAAGGTCTCAACTCTTGGGCCTCCACACAATTTTTAAAAGGTCTCAGCTCTTGGGCCTCCACACAATTTTTAAAAGGTCTCAGCTCTTGGGACTCCACACAATGTTTGAGAGGTCTCAGCTCTTGAGCCTCCACACAATTTTTAAGAGGTCTCAGCTCTTGGGACTCCACACAATTTTTAAAAGGTCTCAGCTCTTGGGCCTCCACACAATTTTTAAGAGGTCTCAGCTCGTGGGACTCCACACAATGTTTGAGAGGTCTCAGCTCTTGGGCCTCCACACAATTTTTAAGAGGTCTCAGATCTTGGGCCTCCACACAATTTTTAAGAGGTCTCAGCTCTAAGCTTCCCTTACTGCTCGGGTGACACACTGTAACAAACCTCCTCCTGTAAGCTTCCCTGACTGCTGGGGTGACACACTGTAACAAACCTCCTCCTGTAAGCTTCCCTTACTGCTGGGGTGACACACTGTAACAAACCTCCTCCTTTAAGCTTCCCTTACTGCTGGGGTGACACAATGACACAAGAGGACATGTCTGACCACATCTCACACACACACACACACACACACACACACAATGACAATTAGGGGTGGGGTCTATTTATTTTCCCCCTTGCCTATGCCATCTGTGGTTGTCATTAGGCAACGTGATTTTAAGGGGTGCAGAATTTTGTTCTTCTTTTTTGTACAGTTTGGCTTGGGGTCCATGGCAATGTAGAGGAAAGAAGGTTTCCTTGTCTTGTCTCACTTTACGTAGAAGTTATATTGTGTTTGGAGTGTATTGTTGAGTGGCTGTGATAGTGGCGTAATAGTGCGACTTGGGCGCGTTATATGCACCCAGACATGCTTCCCCTGCTGTCCCAGTTGCATTCCAGCAGTGTTGGCATCATTTTCTGATGTTTCAGGGTGGACTTGGTGACCTCCAAGTGGTCGAATTGAGATTTCCAAGTGGCGAGCATTTTTTTTCCCATAGACTATAATGGGATTCGATATTCGGTCGAGTAGTCGAGTAACGCGGTCTATTCGAATCGAAATTCGAAATTTCGAATATTTCACTACTCGCTCATCTCTAGTTATTACATGCCAAGAAGGCATCAAGGCCACTTTTGAAAGTTTTTACTGTATCCATCATTACTTCCTCCTCTGGCAGCGCGTTCCATAGTCTCACTGCTCTTACAGAGAAGAATCCCCTCCTATGTCGGTGGAGAAAGCACCTTTCCTCTAACTTTAGTGAATGCCCTTGGGTTATGGTTAGGCTCCAGGGTATAAATAGATTGTGAGACAGATCTTTGTATTGACCCTGAATATATTTATACATAGTTATTAGATCAGCCCTCAGGTGTCTTTTTTCTAAACTAAATAAACCTAACTTTGACAATCTTTTAGGGTACTGTAGCCCCCGCACTCATTTTATTAACTTTGTTGCCCTTCTTTGAACGCGCTCCAGTTCTGATATCTCCTTTTTAAGCACAGGTGCCCAGAACTGTACACAGTATTCCATATGGGGTCCTGATGCACCCCGTGATCCTATTTGCTTTGGCAGCTGCTGCCTGGAATTGATTACTACAGTTGAGCTTACTGTTAAATAAAACCCCTAGGTCCTTTTAAATTGTTGTTTACCAAGTGTTTCTTTATTTAGTGTGTAATGATGACACAGATTTCTCCTTCCCATGTGCATAACCTTACATTTATCTGTGTTACACTTCATTTGCCATTTAACTGTCAATGCTTCCAATTTATCTAAATCTGTTTGTAGCTTCCTGCTGCCCTCTTTTGTTTTAATTACTTTACACAGCTTAGTATCATCTGCAAAGATTGAGACTTTACTGTTTAATCCATACCCAATGTCATTTATATATATATTGAAGAGAATTGGTCTCAGAACTGACCCTTGTGTTACTCCACTAATAACAGTGACCCAATCTGAGTGTGTACCATTGATAACCACCCTCTGCTTCCGATCATTAAGCCAATTTCCCACCCATCTGCACACGTTTTCCCAAGCATTCTCCTCTATGACAATTATGAAACATGTATTCATTGCAGTGCGACTGAAGTTTTTTCCATCTACTTTGTCAACTTTTTTAACTAGGAAAAAACACCATTGTGGACCCAGGGAAGGTGAGTTATGTGGGTGACCCTGGGAGTTTTGCACATCGGGATGCCCCGGGAACAGCCAGCCCTTGAGTCTTTTAGACTCTGCAGAGGGCCAAAGAGGGTTTTTGCTTTAAATACAGCCTCATCTCAGGTAAGTTAGGATGTTATTGAAAATGTGATTTAATTTCAGTTTCAATTTAATTCTAAATGTCGGCTTTATATTAGCTAGAAGCCATAATCATCAACATTCAAAGAAATAAACGCACAAACTAAATCGCTCTGTGTGTAATAAATCTGGAAAATATGAATTCAATTTCTGAAATAATTCTAATTTTCCAGAATATTCTAATTTATTGGGATGCGCCTGTAAGTCAACCTGGATGTGATGGTCTCTCCATGGTGCTGAAATTGACGCTCGATATTACCAAAGATTTCCCAGAGCATATAAATGAATGCAAATATTCTTGACTTCCTGGGGATTCACATCCTGTGAGCCTCTAATGGATACATTTATTTAATAGAAAGGCCACATTCATACTGATATTTAATATAGGGGCTGTATAAATACATTTATATGGGCCGCTTTACAATCAATGGGACACAATTGCAGGTAATGTATCCCCCCCCCCCCTCCCCCCGGGGGACTGACAACCGTTTTTACATTATCAGACCACATGGGCACTGCGGGGGGGCTGCAGGAAACTCTACCTGACCAAGGACATCCAGAGCCGACGAAACAGGAGACACTCCGGAAATTCCAAGAAATGTTCATTTTCTAAAAAAAATATATATATATATGGCCATTCTTTCCATACAATTCTTGTAATAAATGTTGGCATCAGCCTTTACTGACAACTAGTGTTTCAGGAGTCGTTCTTTGTTTAGTTTGGATGCAGTTTAGCTGAATTTGGGTTTAAGATCTAAATTAGGGATTTGGGTCCTCCACAATCCAAGGGTATCCAAGCAGGGTACATTGGAGATATATTTGCGGTATGTTTTAGGTCTACAGAAATGCCCCTAATTTGCATGCCCGGAAGACCCTCAACCATCTGGGAATTGCTGTGCTACTATACAATACTATAATACACTGTAATATAATACTACACTATATTATACCAATCAATATTATACTATACTGTACTATAATATAATATTAGAATACTCTACTATACTGGAATACTATATTATACTATATTATAATATACTACACTACTGTATGTTATACTATACTAGTACTATTCTAAAATGTTATTGTACTCTCCTATACTGTTATATCATACTGTAACTGACTGTAATGTCATACTTTACTATACTGTAACATTATCCTATACTATACAGGAATATCACACTAGAATATTGTACTATACTCTAGTACAGTGGTACTCAACTGGCAGACCAGGGTCCGAATGCGGAGCTCGGCACCAGATTTCTGGACCCCTGCTCTGACAGCCCTGCACTCAGTTGCTTCTGTGTTGCTGAGCTCAGAGCTGCCCCCTTGATCGGCGATGTAGTGCTTAGTCTCCCAGTGTCATGGCTCCCTGGCACCTAGCATTGCAAAATGCTGTACTGCATGGACAGGAAGTGGCATTGCAAGGTACTCATAAACTTTGCTTCCGATCTCTTTGCCCCATACAATCCTGTCCCGCTGCCCCAGCTCAGCCCTATACATCCCTGTCCCGCCATCTCTGCCCCATCCTTTCCTGTCCCCCCAGCTTTGCCCCATCCTTTCCTGCCCCCCCATTCATCCCTGTTCCCTCAGCTCTGCCCCATCCATCGCAGCCTTTTTTGCCTGTGGAATCTATAGCATCCCTCCCACGCCCCCCCCCCCCCCCCATGCACGGTCCTTCACCTATCACCAGATACCTGTATATGGATCTTTAGAATAAGTGGTTGAGTACCCCTGCTCTAGAAGAATAATGTACTATTTAGTACAGTAGTACAGTAGTATACTATACTACACTGTAATTTACTATACTAGAATATTATACTATGCTATAATATCATAATATACTATATTGGAATATTGCACTATACTATAATATACAATACTAGAAGATTGTACTATACTATACTACAATAATACTATACTATACTATTCACAGAGTTTTATGCTATCCTATACTAGAATATTATATTATACTGTACTATCCTATACTAGAATATTACACCATACTATACTAGAATATTATATTAAACTGTACTATACTATGCTAGAATATTATACTATACTGAACTATACTATACTGAAATATTACACCATACTATATTATACTATGCTAGATTAATAATTTAATATACTATAAAAATGATCTTAAATAGACTGGGATATTATAAGATACTATACTATGCTATGAATAATACTGTACTATACTATACTATACTATAGTACTATACTACCGTGTTTCCCCGAAAATAAGACCTACTCCGAAAATAAGACCTACTGTGATTTTAGCATGAAGGCTAAATATACGACCTCCCCCGAAAATAAGACCTCCCCCGAAAATAAGACCTCCCCCGAAAATAAGACCTCCCCCCGCAGCAAGAGTCCTCAGTCAGCTGCGGCCGGCTCTCTCTGATGACGAGTGACGCCCCTGACGTTGCACATAGGGGGACGTCATTGGGGGACGTCACTCGTCATCAAAGCGGCCGCCACCAAAGTGAAAGCTGCTGTCTGCTGCTCGCTCTCTGACAGTAAGTTAGTGAGTAGTGGCAGCAGACTGTGAGGAAGAAAAAAAAAAGAATTTCTATGGGGGAAATGCCAGGTGAAGTGAGGGGAGGGGGGGATGGAAACTAGAGAATTCCCTGGATTCTCTAGACTCTACCCCCACCTCCCCCATCTTCACCCACTGATGATGATGAGGGGGGGTTGTATGTTTTGGATTCCCCACATATGCCACTACCGGTAGTACAGGAGAAGGGGGGTAAATTGGGACAGGAGGATCGGGGGGGGGGGGTAACATGAAATTTTGACAGGAGTCACATTTTGTCTGGTTATGCTGGTTTGTGATGGCAACTACTACTGTTTAACAGTTAATAAATTTCCTTTTTTTGTGAATGCATGTGAATTCTTCTTCATGGAAAAATGTAAGACATCCCCTGAAAATAAGACCTAGCGCATCTTTGGGATCAAAAATTAATATAAGACACTGTCTTATTTTCGGGGAAACAGGGTATACTTGAATAATATACTGTACTGTACTATATTGTAAAATGATACGATATTATGCTGGAATTTTATTTGAATTAAATGTGCATACATTTGGAACGTTTGAAATCTTCTATATCTGCTATACCTTACAATATTATACTATAATATATTTAAACTATGATATATTATATTATACTATACTTTAATATTAAACTATATTAAGCTATGCTTTACTATTCTAGACAATGCTATAGTAATAAAACTATATTATACAATACAATACAAATAATGAGAGATGAGCAAACCGCTCAGAATTTCAGGGAAAAAACTCGATTAATCCAAATTTCTTGCCAATATGTGGGAATGAAAAGATTTGTCCCTGAAACACTTACTTCCTCTTTCCAGCAAAAGTCCTTATCATCTGGGAGGTTTCCTCTATGGTGTCTTCCTCTTCATGGAGCCATCCCATCCCCAAGTCCTGAGACAGTACCACTGTAGGCCCATGGCTGCCGCACAAGTGGATAGCTTGCACGTGGCTACGCTGCAGAGGGTTGTGGAGTCATGTTTGTGACATATTTTTCATCAAAAAATATACATTCACTATTATAAGACGGGGCCGTGTGCAAGGTTCATGTGCAGGATACATTGGCCTTGATTCAAAAAGAGTTGAAAAAATTCTCACGGTAGTAAAAAAAAATCACTTTATGAGAAAAAGCCTGAGATTGTCACTGTTACTGAATCACCCGCTAGGAAGACAATGAAAGGCAATGGCAGTGTTATGGAATCACCAGCTAGGAAGACAATGAAGGGCAATGGCACTGTTACTGAATCACCCGCTAGGAAGACAATGAAAGGCAATGAGACCGGTACTGAATCACCAGCTAGGAAGACAATGAAAGTCAATGGCAGCGTTATGGAATCACCTGCTAGGAAGACAGTGAAAGGCAATGAGACCGTTACTGAATCACCCGCTAGGAAGACAGTGAAAGGCAATGGCAGCGTTATGGAATCACCAGCTAGGAAGACAATGAAGAGCAATGGCACTGTTACTGAATCACCCGCTAGGAAGACAATGAAAGGCAATGATACCGTTACTGAATCACCCGCTAGGAAGACAGTGAAAGGCAATGGCAGCGTTATGGAATCACCAGCTAGGAAGACAATGAAGGGCAATGGCACTGTTACTGAATCACCAGCTAGGAAGACAATGAAAAGCAATAGGACTGTAATGGAATCGCCAGCAATAAAGACAATGAAACTCAATGGCATTCTTTTACTCTTAAGAAATGTAGAGATCTTTCTACACTGTCGTAATTAGTGCACGTGTATCCCTGTGGGTGCGAATCTGAACAATAAGTGTTATATGATCATTATCCAGATTGTGGAGACGCTGGGAGGAATTAGGAATTATAAGGACACAGGCTGCAAAACGTGTTTAAAGTCGTTCTTTTATTTTTTAAAGCGGGTCAAAACCCCTGTCGGGCCCTGGAATTGGGGAGGCCGATTCATTAATAGCGGCAGGTAGCAACAGTTGAGCGACTGTAGCAGCATTTTCAGAGCGCCCGCTAGTAGTCGCTGTGCTTGGCTGTTGTTCGGTAGTTGATAGCGACTCAGTCGGTTTGCCGTAATGTTGAATATTGGGTGAGGAGTCGCTATTTGACAGGTTCCGTGCTGTATGGGAGCGCATGATAGCGACTGGCCCTAGCGACCGGCTCCCACCATATTCACTAACAAATCACGCTCAAAAAATTCTCACGCTGTAAAATGCATGTTTAAACCCCAGAGCGCTGGCGGCGATGGGTTAAAAGTAGTTTTTTAACCCCCAACAACCATATTTTTGAAAACCCAAAAAAACAAGTTTTTTAAATTATTTAGTAAGATGAATACATTAATATCAGACCTGTAATTAGGGATGAGCGAAGCGATCCGGACGAACCCGGATTCGATCCGAATTTCATGAAAAATTCGATTCGGATCGAATCCGAATTTCCCCGTGCTTCGATCGCTTGAAGTTTTTCTTTAACATCCATTCATTTACATTACAGGCATTCTCAGATGGCGGACGGGACATGTCCAGACATCTACCCTGCTCCAGTGCAAGCTGGGGCAGTCACATGCAGCCTATCAGCAGCCAGCAAGCCCGGTGACGTCACAGCGCTATTTAAGGCGGCGGACATCTTGCTTTTCCTCATTTCTCTATTGCATTCGTGAGAGACAGGACACTGCTGTAGTCAGGGAGAGACAGTTAGAGAGACAGGGACAGACAGGGACAGGCAGGAGACAGGCAGGAGACAGGCAGGAGACAGGCAGGAAGTCAGCGAGAAGCAGGGAAAGTTAGGAAAAATCGGAGGCAGTGACAGGGAGATTTTTTTTTTTTCATCCAGCCTGAGTGTTACTGGCTGGCTGACTGCCTTTGTTAGCGTTTTCAGGCTGCTTATACACTTTTGATGTGCAAATATACTGAACTGATCTCAAGTCTGCTGTGGGAACATTACCATTTTGTAAAATCTCATTAGCCTCTGTATTTACTTTAAGCTGCACAGTTATTTAAAGTAATTTGGCCTGTATGAGCCTGCTTAGACACTGTTGCTGTGCATATATACTGATCTCAAGTCTGCTGTGAGGCATCCCATTCTGTAACATATCATTAGCCTCTGTATTTACTCTAAGCTGCAAACTTATTTAAAGTAATTTGCCTGTATGAGCCTGCTTAGACACTGTTTCTGTGTGCATATATACTGATCTCAAGTCTGCTGTGAGGCATCCCATTCTGTAACATACCATTAGCCTCTGTATTTACTCTAAGCTGCAAACTTATTTAAAGTAATTTGGCCTGTATGAGCCTGCTTAGACACTGTTGCTGTGTGCATATATACTGATCTCAAGTCTGCTGTGAGGCATCCCATTCTGTAACATACCATTAGCCTCTGTATTTACTCTAAGCTGCAAACTTATTTAAAGTAATTTGGCCTGTATGAGCCTGCTTAGACACTGTTGCTGTGCATATATACTGATCTCAAGTCTGCTGTGGGGCAATCCCATTCTGTAACATACCATTAGCCTCTGTATTTACTCTAAGCTGCAAACTTATTTAAAGTAATTTGGCCTGTATGAGCCTGCTTGGACACTGTTGCTGTGTGCATATATACTGATCTCAAGTCTGCTGTGAGGCATCCCATTCTGTAACATACCATTAGCCTCTGAATTTACTCTAAGCTGCAAACTTATTTAAAGTAATTTGGCCTGTTTGAGCCTGCTTAGACACTGTTGCTGTGCATATATACTGATCTCAAGTCTGCTGTGGGGCCATCCCATTCTGTAACATACCATTAGCCTCTGTATTTACTCTAAGCTGCAAACTTATTTCAAGTAATTTGGCCTGTATGAGCCTGCTTAGACACTGGTGCTGTGTGCATATATACTGATCTCAAGTCTGCTGTGGGGCCATCCCATTCTGTAACATACCATTAGCCTCTGTATTTACTCTAAGCTGCACACTTATTTAAAGTAATTTGGCCTGTATGAGCCTGCTTAGACACTGTTGCTGTGCATATATACTGATCTAAGGTCTGCTGTGGGGCATCCCATTTTGTAACATCCCATTAGCCTCTGTATTTACTCTAAGCTGCACACTTATTTAAAGTAATTTGGCCTGTTTGAATCTGCTTAGACACTTTTACTGTGCATATATACTGATCTCAGGTCTGCTGTGGGGCATCCCATTCTGTAACATACCATTAGCCTCTGTATCTCCTCTAAGCTGCACACTTATTTAAAGTAATTTGGCCTGTTGGAGCCTGCTTACCCACTGTTGCTGTGCATATATACTGATCTCAGGTCTGCTGTGGGGCATCCCATTCTGTAACATACCATTAGCTTCTGTATTTACTCTAAGCTGCACAGTTATTTAAAGTAATTTGGCCTGTTGGAGCCTGCTTATCCACTGTTGCTGTGCATATATACTGATCTCAGGTCTGCTGTGGGGCATCCCATTCTGTAACATACCATTAGCCTCTGTATTTACTCTAAGCTGCACACTTATTTAAAGTAATTTGGCCTGTTTGAGCCTGCATAGACACTTTTACTGTGCACATATACTGATCTCAGGTCTGCTGTGGGGCATCCCATTCTGTAACATACCATTAGCCTCTGTATTTACTCTAAGCTGCAAACTTATTTAAAGTAATTTGGCCTGTATGAGCCTGCATAGACACTGTTGCTGTGTGCATATATACTGATCTCAAGTCTGCTGTGGGGCCATCCCATTCTGTAACATACCATTAGCCTCTGAATTTACTCTAAGCTGCAAACTTATTTAAAGTAATTTGACCTGTTGGAGCCTGCTTATCCACTGTTGCTGTGCATATATACTGATCTCAGGTCTGCTGTGGGGCATCCCATTCTGTAACATACCATTAGCCTCTGTATTTACTCTAAGCTGCACACTTATTTAAAGTAATTTGGCCTGTTTGAGCCTGCTTAGACACTTTTACTGTGCACATATACTGATCTCAGGTCTGCTGTGGGGCATCCCATTCTGTAACATACCATTAGCCTCTGTATTTACTCTAAGCTGCACACTTATTTAAAGTAATTTGGCCTGTTTGAGCCTGCTTAGACACTGTTGCTGTGTGCATATATACTGATCTCAGGTCTGCTGTGGGGCCATCCCATTCTGTAACATACCATTAGCCTCTGTATTTACTCTAAGCTGCAAACTTATTTAAAGTAATTTGGCCTGTATGAGCCTGCTTAGACACTGGTGCTGTGTGCATATATACTGATCTCAAGTCTGCTGTGGGGCCATCCCATTCTGTAACATACCATTAGCCTCTGAATTTACTCTAAGCTGCAAACTTATTTAAAGTAATTTGGCCTGTATGAGCCTGCTTAGACACTGTTGCTGTGCATATATACTGATCTCAAGTCTGCTGTGGGGCCATCCCATTCTGTAACATACCATTAGCCTCTGTTTTTGCTCTAAGCTGCAAACTTATTTCAAGTAATTTGGCCTGTATGAGCCTGCTTAGACACTGGTGCTGTGCTCATATATACTGATCTCAAGTCTGCTGTGGGGCCATCCCATTCTGTAACATACCATTAGCCTCTGTATTTACTCTAAGCTGCAAACTTATTTAAAGTAATTTGGCCTGTATGAGCCTGCTTAGACACTGTTGCTGTGCATATATACTGACCTCAGGTCTGCTGTGGGGCATCCCATTCTGTAACATCCCATTAGCCTTTGTATCTCCTCTAAGCTGCACACTTATTTAAAGTAATTTGGCCTGTTGGAGCCTGCTTATCCACTGTTGCTGTGCATATATACTGATCTCAGGTCTGCTGTGGGGCATCCCATTCTGTAACATACCATTAGCCTCTGTATTTACTCTAAGCTGCACACTTATTTAAAGTAATTTGGCCTTTGGAGCCTGCTTATCCACTGTTGCTGTGCATATATACTGATCTCAGGTCTGCTGTGGGGCATCCCATTCTGTAACATACCATTAGCCTCTGTATTTACTCTAAGCTGCACACTTATTTAAAGTAATTTGGCCTGTTTGAGCCTGCTTAGACACTTTTACTGTGCACATATACTGATCTCAGGTCTGCTGTGGGGCATCCCATTCTGTAACATACCATTAGCCTCTGTATTTACTCTAAGCTGCACACTTATTTAAAGTAATTTGGCCTGTTTGAGCCTGCTTAGACACTTTTACTGTGCACATATACTGATCTCAGGTCTGCTGTGGGGCATCCCATTCTGTAACATACCATTAGCCTCTGTATTTACTCTAAGCTGCACACTTATTTAAAGTAACTTGGCCTGTTTGAGCCTGCTTAGACACTTTTACTGTGCATATATACTGATCTCAGGTCTGCTGTGGGGGCATCCCATTTGTTTTTGACTGCTTTTAATAAACCAGGCCGCAGGGCACCCCAAAGCTGCACCTTGAACCCTATCTGTTTATACTAAATAAGCAAATACATAAAAATATCAGGCAGACAAGTGCCAGGATGTTCAAAGAAGAGTGGCAGAGGCCAAGATTCAGCAGGCAGAGGTCACAGCAGACTAGGGGCGAGTGGCAGCAGGAGTCACGGTGAGAGACCTGGTCTGCCAGTATCTGCTAGCGGTCGTGTCTCCACCAGTAACGCATCTGCCGTGGTAGATTGGTTAACGCGCTCATCAACAACATCATCACAAGTTACGTCTGAGACCCCCAGTCTAGGGTCGGTAGGTTCCTCTGACACAACCCTGAGTTGGCATGCCCCGAGAGCAGTCCCTGTCCTCCCATTGCCTCTGTCCTACGCCGTTCCCTCCCCCAGCGACGTAGCCTATGCTTTGTGTTCAGCTCCACTCTTTAGTGAGGAGGACAATCAGATAGAGGACAGTCAAGCTACTGCCCAGCCAAGAAATGGAGGTGGCTTCTTTAGCTAGGCAGACAAATAGTGATGTGGACAGTGTTGTGGGTGTTGCGAGCGTTCCAGCCCCTGCGCCAGACACTGTTGACGAATCCACGAACATCAGTGACGTACAGCCACAACTCGGTGATAATGATGATGACGATGAAGCCGATCGCACTTGGGAGCCGGTTGATGAAGCGGCTTCATCGTCATCATCAGGAGAAGAGGGGCGTAGGTTGCCCCGGAGTCAGCAGCTCAGGCAGCAAGGTGTTAGCATCATGGTTGGCAGTCAGCATGGGGGCACAATTGTAAAGCCTGGAGCCAAACGGGGCCGGGGCCAGGGTAGAGCACCTGCTGTGCGGCAGGCTACCTTATCGGGAGGTAGTGGAGCAGTGGTTCCTGGAGTTGGCGACAATAGCAGCGAATCAGTGAGGCCTGTTGGTGGGAAAAGTAGCTACTCGGCAGTGTGGCAGTTTTTCCTGAAGCATCCGCAGGAGGGTAACATGGCCACATGCAAGATATGTAGGCAGAAGGTGAAGCGTGGCCAGGGACCAAATGTTGGCACCACGGCCCTGCATCAACATATGATGCGTCACCATAAAGCGACCTGGGAGAACCAAGGCTCCCAAGGGGTGGTCCAGTCTGCTTCCTCACCAAGTGGCACGCCGCTCCCAAATTCTGCCAGCCAAGGCTCCAGCACCTCAGCCGAAGGCAGCTGTGCGTCATACCCATCCTCTGTCGCTCCTGCTCCTCCTCCTCCAAGTCATGCATCCCGCCAGCAATCCATCAGCGAAGCCATGTCCAAGAGACAGCAGTATGCACCCACTCATCCTACGGCGCAGAAGCTGAATGTGCTCCTGTCCAAGTTGCTGGTGCTGCAGTCGCTCCCTTTTCAGGTGGTGGACTCTGCACCTTTCAGAGAACTGATGGCTTGTGCCGAGCCGAGGTGGAGAGTCCCAAGCCGTCATTTCTTTGCCAAGAAGGCAGTACCAGCGCTGCACACTTTTGTTGAACAGAAGGTGGGCCAGTCCTTGAGCCTGTCGGTGTGTAGCAAAGTGCATGGCAGCGCCGACGTCTGGAGCTGTAACTACGGTCAGGGACAGTACATGTCGTTTACGGCCCACTGGGTGAATGTGGTCCCTTTGCAGCAGCAACTTGGACAGGTCACGCCGCTTCGGCCTCCGCGCTCCCTGCCCGTTGGGCCTGTGACACTGTGCGACTCGGCCTCCTCAACCTCCGCCATCTCCTCACCCTCCACTGTAGGCTCAAGTCTCAGTGCCCCTCCAGTCTACCATGTGTGCAGGGCACGGAGGTGTCACGCAGTGCTTCACATGGTTTGTCTTGGCAAAAGGAGTCACACAGGGGAGGAACTGCTTAAATTTATTCATCAGGAAATCCAAACATGGCTTTCTCCAAGAAAACTTAGAATGGGAATCATGGTTACCGACAATGGGAAGAACATTTTGTCTGCACTGCGTCAAGGAAGCCTGACCCATGCCCCCTGCATGGCTCACGTCTTCAATCTGGTTGTCAAGCAGTTTCTGAAGTGTTCCCCCCATCTGCAAGACATCCTAACAACTTCAAGGAAACTTTGCATGCACTTCAGCCACTCATACACCGCCAAACACACCCTTCTTGAGCTACAGTGTCAGAACGGTATCCCCCAACATAGTCTGATTTGCGATGTTTCCACCCGTTGGAATTCCACCCTTCACATGTTGGACCGATTATATGAACAGAGAAAAGCCATCACGGATTTCCATGATTCGGATGATCCAAGCATATAGAGGGACTCCCCTGTGTAACTTCAATGTCAACCAGTGGCAGCTCATACGTGACACCTGCTGTTTGCTCAGGCCCTTTGAGGAAGCCACTTTATTTGTCAGTCGGCAGGATTACGGGATGAACAACGTGATTCCACTGCTTCATTTACTACAGCACATGTTGGAAACCATGGCTGGTCAGGGCACTGGAGACATGGCGTTTACATCTTACGGCCACATGAACCCCGTTGGAGCTGAACTGGACAAGAAGGAGGAAGAGGAGGAGGAGTTGCCCACCGAAACACAGTTTAGGCTTGGGAAATGGCTGGTTTATCTAGTCAGCGGACAGGAGAGGAGGAGCAGGAGCAGCCAGAGGAGCTAGAGGTTTTTGAGGAAGGCGAGACAGAGGACCCGGACACACCGTGGCAGTATGCAGTGGAGATGGAGACAGGTAGTCCATCCGAGTCACTTGCGCAAATGGCAGGAAGCATGCTCACGTGCTTGCGTAGTGACCCCAGAATTGTTTCCATCTGTCGGCGGGATGACTTCTGGCTGTCCACCTTATTGGACCCTCGCTTCCGGCACAAAATGGGAGCATTTTTTAAACCCACCGAGAGGGAGGACAAACTGAACTACTACAAAGACATTCTACGTAGGCAGTTGGCCGATGCCTATCTGCGCCATGGTCCATACTCTCGCAGGTCTGACTCGAGGGGACCTCTGCGCTCACCTTCCACTGCCATGGCCGCTGGGGGGGTTTGGCAGGAGCAGCAGCAGCAGCTCCATCAGCAGCAGCCTCAGTCTTCAGTCGCTAATGAGTAGCTTTCTACACCCGCATGGTGAGGCTACTCATGAGCAGCAGGAAGACCTGGAGCAGGACCTGAACCAGCAGGTCATGTCATACTTTGACATGACCATGCCAACACACCTTGAGGATCCGCTGGACTTCTGGGCAGCCAAACTTGATTTGTGGCCGCAACTAGCAGAGTTTGCCCTGGAAAAGCTGTCCTGCCCGGCAAGTAGCGTGCCATCTGAGCAGGTGTTTAGTGCGGCGGGGGCCATAGTTACGGCGAGGAGAACTCGTCTGTCAACTAAAAATGTGGAGAGACTCACCTTTGTCAAAATGAATCAGGGATGGATCAGCCAGGATTTCCACCCACCAATGCCTGATGCATGCGACTAGATTCAGCATGGTGCCACGTTTTACACTTTCCAAATGGAAAAACATATTTATGTCTTTAGGCCAATTTTTGGGCTCCTGCTGATGCCAACTTCAGGGTGTGCCTTCCAACCAATTTTTGGCCTCCTGCTGATGCCAACTTCAGGGTGTGCCTTTCAGCCAATGTTTGGCCTCCTGCTGCTGCTGCTTGCAACTCCAGGGTGTGATTCATCCAATTTTTGGGCTCCTGAAGCCAACCCCAGTGTCTCTTTAAAGTAATGTTCGGGCTCCTGCTGCTGCTGCTTGCAACTCCAGGGTGTGATTCAGCCAATTTTTGGGCTCCTGCTGCCAACTCCAGTGTCTCTTTAAAGTAATATTTGGGCTCCTGCTTGCAACTCCAGGGTGTGATTCATGCAATTTTTGGGCTCCCGCTGCCAACTCCAGTGTCTCTTTAAAGTAATGTTTGGGCTCCTGCTGCTGCTGCCAACTCCAGGGTGTGATTCATCCAATTTTTGGGCTCCTGAAGCCAACCCCAGTGTCTCTTTAAAGTAATGTTTGGGCTCCTGCTGCTGCTGCTGGCGCCAACTCCAGGGTGTGATTCATCCAATTTTTGGGCTCCTGCTGCCAACTCCAGTGTCTCTTTAAAGTAATATTTGGGCTCCTGCTGCTGCTGCTTGCAACTCCAGGGTGTGATTCATTCAATTTTTGGGCTCCTGCTGCCAACTCCAGTGTCTCTTTAAAGTAATGTTTGGGCCCCTGCTGCTGCTGCTGCCAACTCCAGGGTGTGATTCATCCATTTTTTGGGCTCTTGCTGCCAACTCCAGTGTCTCTTTAAAGTAATGTTTGGGCTCCTGCTGCTGCTTGCAACTCCAGGGTGTGATTCATCCAATTTTTGGGCTCCTGCTGCCAACTCCAGTGTCTCTTTCAAGCTATGTTTGGGCTCCTGCTGCTTGCAACTCCAGGGTGTGATTCATCCAATTTCCAGTGTCTCTTTAAAGTAATGTTTGGGCTCCTGCTGCTGCTGCTGCCAATTCATCCAATTTTGGGCTCCTGCTGCCAAATCCAGTGTCTCTTTCAAGCTATGTTTGGGCTCCTGCTGCTGCTGGTGCTGCTGCTGCTGCTTGAAACTCCAGGGTGTGTCAGTCAATTTTTGGGCTCCTGCTGCTGCCAACTCCAGTGTCTCTTTCAGCCAATGTTCGGGCTCCTGCTGCTGCTTGCAACTCCAGGGTGTGATTCATCCAATTTTTGGGCTCCTGCTGCTGCCAACTCCAGTGTCTCTTTAAAGCAATGTTTGGGCTCCTGCCCCTCATAGTGATACCACTTCAACTCTCTGCAATTGTGCCGCTCTGCGATTCTATTAGCGATGCCTCTGATCTGCATGTGATATTTATTTAAAGTATTATTTAACTAACCCAGCACGCATCCTGTGCGTGTTACAGCAAGGCAGAATGGTTTACAACCCTATTGAGGCTCTAGGAGGCTCAGAAATAGCCGTTTTTAATAGCGATTTGTTGCGAATAAATTCGGGTCGAAACTATTTTTGTCGGAAAATTCGGCGAATCAGTCGAATCGAGTTTTTCAAAAATTCGCTCATCTCTACCTGTAATATCAATTCTGTACAATTTTTTTTTTTCCCTTAAAAAAAATCTAAAATGGCAGAAGTGGTCACAGAATTTTTCACATTATAAAAAATAAATAAAAAAAAATAATAACAATTAATTATGAATATTTAAAGATTGTTCCATTGAAATGCATTGGAGAGCGCCAGGTAGCGAGAGGTCATACCTGTCGCTGTTCAAGGTCGGACGCTGGCGCTGTGGGCTGAGGCTGGAATAATGATGAATGAGTCGCTATATGGCGCTATCTCAGTCGCTAAGCAGGATTGGCTTGATAAATGTGTGATTGTGGTGGGGAGCCGGCGTTCTCGTGGCGGGGCCCGTCATTACCGGCCGCTCACCAGTCACTACCTGTCGCTATTCCTTCATAAATAAGGGCCTAAAGATTCCAGGTCTGGCCGCTAGCCCGCCCCGGGGCATCCTACACCAGATGTGAAGCCCCCTCTGGGGTGCTGGTGATCTTACCCAATTCCAGCGGGTCCTGCGATGCATTTTCCACCATTGCGCTCCTGCGCCCAGCCTTTCTGAATGGCTGAGTGCGGGAGCGCTCGCATAGCCACAGGGAAGCCCGGAGCACCTATGCTGAGGGGTATGTGGCCGACCTCAATGCTGCGGTGCCAATCGGTGACCGCACACATGCATCCAGAACTATCCTGGGTTTTGTTCCATTCCCCCAGGGCGTCCCCGATCGGGGAAATGCTGCAGATCGCTGAAGCCAACTCACCTCTCCCCGGTCCTACGGCGCATGCGCGGACGCTCGTCCAATCAGCGTGTTCGAAGCCGCTGACGTCACGTTATCTAAACTTTTGTCTAAGGCCAGCGGCTCCGAGCGCACTGACTGCCGCATCCCCACTTCCCTCTAACAGGACGCGTGCCAGCGCCAGCCATCCACAAATGCCTGGCACGCGTCCTGCTAGAGGGATGGCGGGGATGCGGCTGCGGCTCGCGCATGCGCCGTTGGAACGGGAAGCAAGGTGAGTGTATGGGCCGACCTGGGGGGTTTCACACAGCGGGGCATCCCGGTTTTGGATGTCCCGGGAGGAGGGAATCATTCGGCTCGGGTATCTCACCGATTCACGGGCTGCTCGTGGTGGGTTTTGGTCTACTTTAAACCAGATCTTCACCATGATTTAATGAAAAGCCCAAACCCTTAAAAAAACGATTCCCCAGCATCGAAAATTCATATATTTTAAGTTTTTAGTCACTTACTTATTATTCTTTCCGCCACTGGGCTGCAACTCTGTTCAGGACTCTAGGATACGGGCGCCGCCATCTTGACTCAGAAGCATCACATACTTATGAGAGGAGAGCGGGATAAAGTGCAGGGGGCGGGTTATAGCTGTGATTTGCACTGACAGAGCAGAGCTGGGGTCAGGAAAAGGACAGCAATCCCAGAATGCAGACACAGTCAGAAGACACTTCCAGTTTGCAGGATGCCTGATGTTCCATGAGCCGCCATCTTGGATGTATAAAGGCTCATAACATGCAGTAGATGCAGGTAGGATGATTTTTAATGCAGGCAATCTGTATGTACAGGGTGTGGGAAACATATAAGATAGGCTCCTATTCAGGGTGAGGGTCCGGATTAATGTGGGCAATCTGTATGTACAGGTTGTGGGAAAGATATAAGATAGGCTCTTATTCAGGGTGAGGGTCCGGATTAATGTGAGCAATCTGTATGTACAGGTTGTGGGAAAGATATAAGATAGGCTCTTATTCAGGGTGAGGGTCCGGATTAATGTGAGCAATCTGTATGTACAGGGGGGGAAACATATAAGATAGGCTCTTATTCAGGGTGAAGGTCCGGATTAATGTGGGCAATCTGTATGTACAGGAGGGGAAACATACAAGACAGACTCTTATTCAAGGGTGAAGGTCCGGATTAATGTGGGCAATCTGTATGTACAGGGGGGGAAACATACAAGATAGGCTCTTATTCAGGCTGAGGGTCCGGATTAATGTGGGCAATCTGTATGTACGGGGGTGGGAACATACACGATAGACTATTATTCAGGGTGAAGGTCCAGTTTAAGAGATACAAATGCTTCACTGAGTTGATAAGTGAAATGATACAAATAATATAAAACGAAGCAGAAGAAAGCTGAGCGCGTCTCTTAGACCAGGTGACATAATGTGTCTGCTCTTCTTGTGTAATAGACACAGCGAGGAAATGTTCAGAGCATCAGATTTGTTTTGTGTGTTTTAGCATTTTTCCTGACCCCTGTTTATTCTCACACAATAGAAGCTTCTGTAACGGCGCCTCCCATTGGTCAATGCACCCGATAGCTCTCTAACTGTCTGTTTATGGGGCGAGGGACAATATGGGCACAGAGCGCCCGCTCAGCCATGGCTGGAAATTCCTAGCGCTAATGATACTTGTTGTGGACGGCGGCAAAAAAGGATCATTTCAAAGATGAGCCTTTTCCGGATGCATTTGTCTCGTTTACAGCGCTGAACGCGGAGGAAGCCAGATACAAAATGCTGGAAAAAGTTTACAATGGGCTTCAGAACTGGGTCATACTCATCCATAAAAAAAAATTACTAGCCTGGTGCACCCCACCCTACTCCCTATGAGCTACTAGCCTGGTGCACCCCACCCTGCTCCCTATGAGCTACTAGCCTGGTGCACCCCACCCTGCTCCCTATGAGCTACTAGCCTGGTGCACCCCACCCTGCTCCCTATGGGTTACTAGCCTGGTGCACCCCACCCTACTCCCTATGGGCTACTAGCCTGGTGCACCCCACCCTACTCCCTATGAGCTACTAGCCTGGTGCACCCCACCCTGCTCCCTATGGGTTACTAGCCTGGTGCACCCCACCCTGCTCCCTATGGGTTACTAGCCTGGTGCACCCCACCCTGCTCCCTATGGGATACTAGCCTGGTGCACCCCACCCTACTCCCTAAGGGCTACTAGCCTGGTGCACCCCACCCTGCTCCCTATGGGTTACTAGCCTGGTGCACCCCACCCTGCTCCCTATGGGATACTAGCCTGGTGCACCCCACCCTGTTCCCTATGGGTTACTAGCCTGGTGCACCCCACCCTACTCCCTATGGGCTACTAGCCTGGTGCACCCCACCCTACTCCCTATGGGCTACTAGCCTGGTGCACCCCACCCTGCTCCCTATGGGTTACTAGCCTGGTGCACCCCACCCTACTCCCTATGGGCTACTAGCCTGGTGCACCCCACCCTACTCCCTATGGGCTACTAGCCTGGTGCACCCCACCCTGCTCCCTATGGGTTACTAGCCTGGTGCACCCCACCCTGCTCCCTATGGGTTACTAGCCTGGTGCACCCCACCCTACTCCCTATGGGCTACTAGCCTGGTGCACCCCACCCTGCTCCCTATGGGTTACTAGCCTGGTGCACCCCACCCTGCTCCCTATGGGATACTAGCCTGGTGCACCCCACCCTGCTCCCTATGGGATACTAGCCTGGTGCACCCCACCCTGCTCCCTATGGGATACTAGCCTGGTGCACCCCACCCTACTCCCTAAGGGCTACTAGCCTGGTGCACCCCACCCTACTCCCTATGAGCTACTAGCCTGGTGCACCCCACCCTACTCCCTATGGGCTACTAGCCTGGTGCACCCCACCCTACTCCCTATGAGCTACTAGCCTGGTGCACCCCACCCTGCTCCCTATGGGTTACTAGCCTGGTGCACCCCACCCTACTCCCTATGGGCTACTAGCCTGGTGCACCCCACCCTACTCCCTATGAGCTACTAGCCTGGTGCACCCCACCCTGCTCCCTATGGGTTACTAGCCTGGTGCACCCCATCCTGCTCCCTATGGGTTACTAGCCTGGTGCACCCCACCCTACTCCCTAAGGGCTACTAGCCTGGTGCACCCCACCCTACTCCCTATGGGCTACTAGCCTGGTGCACCCCACCCTACTCCCTATGGGCTACTAGCCTGGTGCACCCCACCCTGCTCCCTATGGGTTACTAGCCTGGTGCACCCCACCCTGCTCCCTATGGGCTACTAGCCTGGTGCACCCCACCCTGCTCCCTATGGGTTACTAGCCTGGTGCACCCCACCCTGCTCCCTATGGGATACTAGCCTGGTGCACCCCACCCTACTCCCTAAGGGCTACTAGCCTGGTGCACCCCACCCTGCTCCCTATGGGATACTAGCCTGGTGCACCCCACCCTACTCCCTATGGGTTACTAGCCTGGTGCACCCCACCCTGCTCCCTATGGGATACTAGCCTGGTGCACCCCACCCTACTCCCTATGGGTTACTAGCCTGGTGCACCCCACCCTGCTCCCTATGGGTTACTAGCCTGGTGCACCCCACCCTGCTCCCTATGGGATACTAGCCTGGTGCACCCCACTCTACTCCCTATGGGTTACTAGCCTGGTGCACCCCACCCTACTCCCTATGGGTTACTAGCCTGGTGCACCCCACCCTACTCCCTATGGGTTACTAGCCTGGTGCACCCCACCCTACTCCCTATGGGTTACTAGCCTGGTGCACCCCACCCTACTCCCTATGGGTTACTAGCCTGGTGCACCCCACCCTACTCCCTATGGGTTACTAGCCTGGTGCACCCCACCCTGCTCCCTATGGGATACTAGCCTGGTGCACACCACCCTACTCCCTATGGGCTACTAGCCTGGTGCACCCCACCTTACTCCCTATGCGCTACTAGCCTGGTGCACCCCACCCTGCTCCCTATGGGTTACTAGCCTGGTGCACCCCACCCTGCTCCCTATGGGATACTAGCCTGGTGCACCCCACCCTGCTCCCTATGGGATACTAGCCTGGTGCACCCCACCCTACTCCCTAAGGGCTACTAGCCTGGTGCACCCCACCCTACTCCCTATGGGCTACTAGCCTGGTGCACCCCACCCTGCTCCCTATGGGTTACTAGCCTGGTGCACCCCACCCTACTCCCTATGGGCTACTAGCCTGGTGCACCCCACCCTACTCCCTATGAGCTACTAGCCTGGTGCACCCCATCCTGCTCCCTATGGGATACTAGCCTGGTGCACCCCACCCTACTCCCTATGGGTTACTAGCCTGGTGCACCCCACCCTACTCCCTATGGGTTACTAGCCTGGTGCACCCCACCCTACTCCCTATGGGTTACTAGACTGGTGCACCCCACCCTACTCCCTATGGGTTACTAGCCTGGTGCACCCCACCCTGCTCCCTATGGGATACTAGTCTGGAGCACCCCACCCTGCTCCCTATGGGTTACTAGCCTGGTGCACCCCACCCTGCTCCCTATGGGATACTAGCCTGGTGCACCCCACCCTACTCCCTATGGGTTACTAGCCTGGTGCACCCCACCCTACTCCCTATGGGTTACTAGCCTGGTGCACCCCACCCTACTCCCTATGGGTTACTAGCCTGGTGCACCCCACCCTACTCCCTATGGGTTACTAGCCTGGTGCACCCCACCCTACTCCCTATGGGTTACTAGCCTGGTGCACCCCACCCTGCTCCCTATGGGCTACTAGCCTGGTGCACCCCACCCTACTCCCTATGGGCTACTAGCCTGGTGCACCCCACCTTACTCCCTATGCGCGACTAGCCTGGTGCACCCCACCTTTCTACCTATGCGCTACCAGCCTGATGCACTCCACCCTACTCCCTATGGGCTACTAGCCTGGTGCACCGCACCCTACTCCCTATGGGTTACAAGCCTGGTGCACCCCACCCTACTCCCTATGGGTTACTAGCCTGGTGCACCCCACCCTACTCCCTATGGGCTACTAGCCTGGTGCACCCCACCTTACTCCCTATGGGCTACTAGCCTGGTGCACCCCACCCTACTCCCTATGCGCTACTAGCCTGGTGCACCCCACCTTTCTACCTATGCGCTAGTAGCCTGATGCACTCCACCCTACTCCCTATGGGCTACTAGCCTGGTGCACCCCACCCTACTCCCTATGGGCTACTAGCCTGGTGCACCCCACCTTTCTACCTATGCGCTACTAGCCTGGTGCACCCCACCTTTCTACCTATGCGCTACTAGCCTGATGCACTCCACCCTACTCCCTATGGGCTACTAGCCTGGTGCACCCCACCCTACTCCCTATGCGCTACTAGCCTGGTGCACCCCACCCTACTCCCTATGGGCTACTAGCCTGGTGCACCCCACCCTACTCCCTATGGGCTACTAGCCTGGTGCACCCCACCCTACTCCCTATGGGCTACTAGCCTGGTGCACCCCACCCTACTCCCTATGGGTTACTAGACTGGTGCACCCCACCCTGCTCCCTATGAGCTACTAGCCTGGTGCACCCCACCCTACTCCCTATGGGTTACTAGACTGGTGCACCCCACCCTGCTCCCTATGAGCTACTAGCCTGGTGCACCCCACCCTACTCCCTATGGGCTACTAGCCTGGTGCACCCCACCCTACTCCCTATGGGTTACTAGACTGGTGCACCCCACCCTGCTCCCTATGGGCTACTATCCTGGTGCACCCCACCCTACTCCCTATGAGCTACTAGCCTGGTGCACCCCACCCTACTCCCTATGAGCTACTAGCCTGGTGCACCCCACCCTACTCCCTATGAGCTACTAGCCTGGTGCACCCCACCTTACTGTCTATGAGCGACTAGCCTGGTGCACCCCACGCTACTCCCTATGGGCTACTAGCCTGGTGCACCCACCCTACTCCCTAAGGGCTACTAGCCTGGTGCACCCCACCCTACTCCCTATGAGCTACTAGCCTGGTGCACCCCACCCTACTCCCTATGGGTTACTAGACTGGTGCACCCCACCCTGCTCCCTATGGGCTACTAGCCTGGTGCACCCACCCTACTCCCTATGAGCTACTAGCCTGGTGCACCCCACCCTACTCCCTATGAGCTACTAGCCTGGTGCACCCCACCCTACTCCCTATGAGCTACTAGCCTGGTGCACCCCACCTTACTGTCTATGAGCGACTAGCCTGGTGCACCCCACGCTACTCCCTATGGGCTACTAGCCTGGTGCACCCACCCTACTCCCTAAGGGCTACTAGCCTGGTGCACCCCACCCTACTCCCTATGAGCTACTAGCCTGGTGCACCCCACCCTACTCCCTATGGGTTACTAGACTGGTGCACCCCACCCTGCTCCCTATGGGCTACTAGCCTGGTGCACCCACCCTACTCCCTATGAGCTACTAGCCTGGTGCACCCCACCTTACTGTCTATGAGCGACTAGCCTGGCGCACCCCACCTTACTCCCTATGCGCTACTAGCCTTGTGCACCCCACCCTACTCCCTATGGCCTACTAGCCTGGTGCACCCACCCTACTCCCTAAGGGCTACTAGCCTGGTGCACCCCACCCTACTCCCTATGGGCTACTAGCCTGGTGCACCCCACCTTACTGTCTATGAGCGACTAGCCTGGTGCACCCCACGCTACTCCCTATGGACTACTAGCCTTGTGCACCCCACCCTACTCCCTATGGGCTACTAGCCTGATGCACTCCACCCTACTCCCTATGGCCTACTAGCCACAGGCATTTGGGAATGGCCGGTGTGGGCACACTCCCTGTATGAGGGAAGCGGAGGATGCGGCAGTCAGAGTGCTCAGAGCCGATTCTCTTAGATGGAGCCTTGAATGGGCTGATTGGACGAGCGGCCGCGTATGCACCCTAGGACTGGGAAGAGGTGAGTTGTGTTAGGCAATCTGGGGGGTTTCGATCGGGGGTGCCCCAGGGGAAAGGACCAAAACCCAGGATAGTCAAAATCCTCGGTTTTGGTCCACTTTAAAGGATTAACTTGAAAAAACACAAAAACAAAAAATAAAAAAAAAAATCCCCCTCTTAGAACTACTGTCCTGGCATCTGATGCATAGGGACTGGTATTCCCACAGTCAGCCTTACAGTCCAAATCTAAAACCATTCCTGGAGTTAGGCTCTTGCAATAGTTAATTTGTAAACATTCCCCGTTATCTGTTGTGGCTGCCATCGGTGTGTTGTGCGGAGGATAGACAATCCCAGAAGGTCCGTCACCGCTAATTGTCATAAAATAACCTTGTGCAGCGGTTCATCGCTTGTGAAATCAGAAACACTAAACCAAAACCTCCCCGAGGAATTCCTCTCTGGATGATTCCAATCAGCTCAATGAGCCTGAGGAAGCTGCAAAGCTCAGCGAGACGCGTACCTTTCCTTTATAAGCTGAGAGCAGCGATGAAGTAGAAGAGGTACTCGGTGCTGCTGCCTAGTGGGCTACAGGATTTCAGGGACTGGGTCGCTTTTCATACTTTACCTCCTTGTTTTTTATATTATTGTTCAAAGCAGTCTTAGCACAGAGGGAGGAAGGGTTAAACGGGACCCTCACTATGATTTATTGAAAAGCCCAAACCCTTAAAAAACGATTCCCCAGCTTCTAAAGTTATATTTTAAGTTTTAGTCACTTATTTATTTTTCTTTCCCCCATTGGGCTGCAACTCTGTTCAGGACTCTAGGATACGGGCGCCGCCATCTTGCCTCAGAAGCATCACATACTGAGGAGAGGGGGCAAAAGTGCAGGGAGTGGGTTATAGCTGTGCTTTGCACAGACAGAGCAGAGCTGGGGTCAGGAAAAGGTCAGCAATCCCAGAATGCAGAGCGACACAGTCAGAAGGCACTTCCTGTTTGCAGGCTGCCTGACGTTCCATGAGCTGCCATCTTGGATGTTTAAAGACTCATAACATGCAGTAGATGCAGGTAGGATGATTTTTAATGTGAGCAATCTGTATGTACAGGGTGTGGGAAACATATAAGATAGGCTCTTATTCAGGGTGAAGAATGTTACAAAATGTTTGGACTTCCTATTTAAAGCGGACCTTCACTCTGAATAAGAGTCTATCTTATATGTTTCCCACACCCTGTACATACAGATTGCTCACATTAAAAATCATCCTACCTGCATCTACTGCATTTTATAAGCCTTTAAACATCCAAGATGGCGGCTTATGGAAGCTGCCATTTTTGCAGGCAGCCTGCAAACAGGAAGTGACTGTGCTGCTCTGCATTCTGGGACTGCTGACCTTTCCCTGACCCCAGCTCTGCTCTGTCTGAGCAAAGCACAGCTATAACCCGCCCCCCTGTACCTAATCCCACTCTCCTCTCCTCAGTAAGTGTGATGCTTCTGAGTCAAGATGGCGGCGCCCGTATCCTAAATTCCCGAACAGAGTTGCAGCCCAGTGGGGGAAAGTATAATAAATTAGTGACTAAACATGTAAAATATATTAATTTTAGATGCTGAGGAATTGTTTTTTAAGAGTTTGGGCTTTTCATTAAATCATGGTGAAGGTCCGGTTTAATTAATTACTGGGTTATTATTGTAGCCTGTAACAAAAAAATCCACCCAACCATACTCACCTGCCCAGTGTGAGATGTACGGCCTACAATTAGTGAAGAGCCCAATCCAGGTCACAAGCCCGAGTACAATGGCTCCGGCCACTATAATGTGTAAGCTGGTATAGGGAAACAGAAGATAAGGCAGGAGGGGACAGGATGTGGTAGACGCTGGGAGCGGATTAACTTTTTGTAAATCAGCGGCGACATTCAAAAGGTCAGTAGGGGCCAATGGGGGGGGGGGGATTGGCCCCTTTTTATTTTAGGTCCGATGTTCCTCTTTAACACTCCATGGGACCCCCATAACAGTTCACACTTGCAGTAGGGGCTGGGGCCAAGACATACCTGCTGAGGCCCCCCAACCATGATGCTGGGGTATAGCATTGTGGGCTGAGGTCTCTTTGGTTATGGGTACTTTGGTTGTGGTTGTGGCTACAGTGGGGCTGGGTACAGGGAGCTGAGAGGGGGACTAAGGGGCCAGGGATTGAATGTGGGTGTTAAAAGCAGAAGCCCAACTGGCCCCAAAGCAGTGCGGTCCACCGGGCATTGTTCTAGTCTCAGCAGGAGGGAGAGATATCCCATCCCAAGGTGTTAACCTCTCATTCCAATATGTCTTTCTGAGCTTTGTTGTCTCTATACTTACAGCACAGTACAGCGCAGCTACATTGTGTGTTTTCCATAGACTTTACAGACTTTTCAGAATGACTCATCCTGTTTGATATAGTCTCAGCAGGAGGGAGAGATAGTCCATCCCAAAGCATTAACCTCTCATCCCAATATGTCTTTCTGAGCGTTGTTGCCTCCGTATTTGCAGTAAAGCACAGCACAGCTACATTATGTGCTTTCCATAGACTTTACAGACTTTTCAGAGAAGAATCCGCTTCTATGTCGGCGGAGAAAGCACATTACCTCTAAACTTAGTGGATAACCCGAAGGCCTCCACTAAGGTTAGAGGAAAGGTGCTTTCTCCACTGACATAGGAGGGGATTCTTCTCTGTAAGAGCAGTGAGACTATGGAACTCACTGCCAGAGGAGGTAGTAATGATGGATACAGTAAAGACGTTCACAAGTGGCCTTGATGCCTTCCTTGCATGTAATAACATTACCAGCTATGGCTACTAGACCACTGGAAGGAGATCTATAGTGGCCGGGATGCCCTCCTTGCATGTAATAACATTACCAGCTATGGCTACTAGACCATTGGAAGGAGATCTATAGTGACCGGGATGCCCTCCTTGCATGTAATAACATTACCAGCTATGGCTACTAGACCACTGGAAGGAGATCTATAGTGGCCGGGATGCCCTCCTTGCACGTAATAACATTACCAGCTATGGCAACTAGACCACTGGAAGGAGATCTATAGTGGCCGGGATGCCCTCCTTGCATGTAATAACATTACCAGCTATGGCTACTATACCACTGGAAGGAGATCTATAGTTGCCGGGATGCCCTCCTTGCATGTAATAACATTACCAGCTATGGCTACTAGACCACTGGAAGGAGATCTATAGTGGCCGGGATGCCCTCCTTGCATGTAATAACAT
>CM051240.1:256646929-256704429 GCA_027917425.1 Gastrophryne carolinensis
CCAGTGTATATTTGGGCTCCTGCTGCTGCTGCTGCCAACTTCCTGCCAACTCCAGGGTGTGATTCATCCAATTTTTGGGCTCCTGAGGCCAACTCCAGTGTATATTTGGGCTCCTGCTGCTGCTGCTGCCAACTCCTGCCAACTCCAGGGTGTGATTCATCCAATTTTTGGGCTCCTGAGGCCAACTCCAGTGTATATTTGGGCTCCTGCTGCTGCTACTGTCAACTCCTGCCAACTCCAGGGTGTGATTCATCCAATTTTTGGGCTCCTGAGGCCAACTCCAGTGTATATTTGGGCTCCTGCTGCTGCTGCTGCCAACTCCTGCCAACTCCAGGGTGTGATTCATCCAATTTTTGGGCTCCTGAAGCCAACTCCAGTGTATATTTGGGCTCCTGCTGCTGCTGCTGTCAACTCCTGCCAACTCCAGGGTGTGATTCATCCAATTTTTGGGCTCCTGAGGCCAACTCCAGTGTATATTTGGGCTCCTGCTGCTGCTGCTGTCAACTCCTGCCAACTCCAGGGTGTGATTCATCCAATTTTTGGGCTCCTGAAGGCCAACTCCAGTGTATAATTTGGGCTCCTGCTGCTGCTGCTGTCAACTCCTGCCAACTCCAGGGTGTGATTCATCCAATTTTTGGGCTCCTGAAGCCAACTCCAGTGTATATTTGGGCTCCTGCTGCTGCTGCTGTCAACTCCTGCCAACTCCAGGGTGTGATTCATCCAATTTTTGGGCTCCTGAGGCCAACTCCAGTGTATATTTGGGCTCCTGCTGCTGCTACTGTCAACTCCTGCCAACTCCAGGGTGTGATTCATCCAATTTTTGGGCTCCTGAGGCCAACTCCAGTGTATATTTGGGCTCCTGCTGCTGCTACTGTCAACTCCTGCCAACTCCAGGGTGTGATTCATCCAATTTTTGGGCTCCTGAGGCCAACTCCAGTGTATATTTGGGCTCCTGCTGCTGCTACTGTCAACTCCTGCCAACTCCAGGGTGTGATTCATCCAATTTTTGGGCTCCTGAGGCCAACTCCAGTGTATATTTGGGCTCCTGCTGCTGCTACTGTCAACTCCTGCCAACTCCAGGGTGTGATTCATCCAATTTTTGGGCTCCTGAGGCCAACTCCAGTGTATATTTGGGCTCCTGCTGCTGCTACTGTCAACTCCTGCCAACTCCAGGGTGTGATTCATCCAATTTTTGGGCTCCTGAAGCCAACTCCAGTGTATATTTGGGCTCCTGCTGCTGCTGCTGTCAACTCCTGCCAACTCCAGGGTGTGATTCATCCAATTTTTGGGCTCCTGAAGCCAACTCCAGTGTATATTTGGGCTCCTGCTGCTGCTGCTGCCAACTCCTGCCAACTCCAGGGTGTGATTCATCCAATTTTTGGGCTCCTGAAGCCAACTCCAGTGTATATTTGGGCTCCTGCTGCTGCTGCTGCCAACTCCTGCCAACTGCCAGGGTGTGATTCATCCAATTTTTGGGCTCCTGAAGCCAACTCCAGTGTATATTTGGGCTCCTGCTGCTGCTGCTGCCAACTTCTGCCAACTCCAGGGTGTGATTCATCCAATTTTTGGGCTCCTGAGGCCAACTCCAGTGTATATTTGGGCTCCTGCTGCTGCTGCTGCCAACTCCTGCCAACTCTAGGGTGTGATTCATCCAATTTTTGGGCTCCTGAAGCCAACTCCAGTGTATATTTGGGCTCCTGCTGCTGCTGCTGCCAACTTCTGCCAACTCCAGGGTGTGATTCATCCAATTTTTGGGCTCCTGAGGCCAACTCCAGTGTATATTTGGGCTCCTGCTGCTGCTACTGTCAACTCCTGCCAACTCCAGGGTGTGATTCATCCAATTTTTGGGCTCCTGAGGCCAACTCCAGTGTATATTTGGGCTCCTGCTGCTGCTACTGTCAACTCCTGCCAACTCCAGGGTGTGATTCATCCAATTTTTGGGCTCCTGAGGCCAACTCCAGTGTATATTTGGGCTCCTGCTGCTGCTACTGTCAACTCCTGCCAACTCCAGGGTGTGATTCATCCAATTTTTGGGGCTCCTGAAGCCAACTCCAGTGTATATTTGGGCTCCTGCTGCTGCTGCTGTCAACTCCTGCCAACTCCAGGGTGTGATTCATCCAATTTTTGGGCTCCTGAAGCCAACTCCAGTGTATATTTGGGCTCCTGCTGCTGCTGCTGTCAACTCCTGCCAACTCCAGGGTGTGATTCATCCAATTTTTTGGCTCCTGAAGCCAACTCCAGTGTATATTTGGGCTCCTGCTGCTGCTGCTGCCAACTCCTGCCAACTGCAGGGTGTGATTCATCCAATTTTTGGGCTCCTGAAGCCAACTCCAGTGTATATTTGGGCTCCTGCTGCTGCTGCTGCCAACTTCTGCCAACTCCAGGGTGTGATTCATCCAATTTTTGGGCTCCTGAAGCCAACTCCAGTGTATATTTGGGCTCCTGCTGCTGCTGCTGCCAACTCCTGCCAACTGCAGGGTGTGATTCATCCAATTTTTGGGCTCCTGAAGCCAACTCCAGTGTATATTTGGGCTCCTGCTGCTGCTGCTGCCAACTCCTGCCAACTCCAGGGTGTGATTCATCCAATTTTTGGGCTCCTGAGGCCAACTCCAGTGTATATTTGGGCTCCTGCTGCTGCTACTGTCAACTCCTGCCAACTCCAGGGTGTGATTCATCCAATTTTTGGGCTCCTGAGGCCAACTCCAGTGTATATTTGGGCTCCTGCTGCTGCTACTGTCAACTCCTGCCAACTCCAGGGTGTGATTCATCCAATTTTTGGGCTCCTGAGGCCAACTCCAGTGTATATTTGGGCTCCTGCTGCTGCTACTGTCAACTCCTGCCAACTCCAGGGTGTGATTCATCCAATTTTTGGGCTCCTGAAGCCAACTCCAGTGTATATTTGGGCTCCTGCTGCTGCTGCTGTCAACTCCTGCCAACTCCAGGGTGTGATTCATCCAATTTTTGGGCTCCTGAGGCCAACTCCAGTGTATATTTGGGCTCCTGCTGCTGCTGCTGTCAACTCCTGCCAACTCCAGGGTGTGATTCATCCAATTTTTGGGCTCCTGAGGCCAACTCCAGTGTATATTTGGGCTCCTGCTGCTGCTACTGTCAACTCCTGCCAACTCCAGGGTGTGATTCATCCAATTTTTGGGCTCCTGAAGCCAACTCCAGTGTATATTTGGGCTCCTGCTGCTGCTGCTGCCAACTTCTGCCAACTCCAGGGTGTGATTCATCCAATTTTTGGGCTCCTGAAGCCAACTCCAGTGTATATTTGGGCTCCTGCTGCTGCTGCTGCCAACTCCTGCCAACTGCAGGGTGTGATTCATCCAATTTTTGGGCTCCTGAAGCCAACTCCAGTGTATATTTGGGCTCCTGCTGCTGCTGCTGCCAACTCCTGCCAACTCCAGGGTGTGATTCATCCAATTTTTGGGCTCCTGAGGCCAACTCCAGTGTATATTTGGGCTCCTGCTGCTGCTACTGTCAACTCCTGCCAACTCCAGGGTGTGATTCATCCAATTTTTGGGCTCCTGAGGCCAACTCCAGTGTATATTTGGGCTCCTGCTGCTGCTACTGTCAACTCCTGCCAACTCCAGGGTGTGATTCATCCAATTTTTGGGCTCCTGAGGCCAACTCCAGTGTATATTTGGGCTCCTGCTGCTGCTACTGTCAACTCCTGCCAACTCTAGGGTGTGATTCATCCAATTTTTGGGCTCCTGAAGCCAACTCCAGTGTATATTTGGGCTCCTGCTGCTGCTGCTGCCAACTTCTGCCAACTCCAGGGTGTGATTCATCCAATTTTTGGGCTCCTGAGGCCAACTCCAGTGTATATTTGGGCTCCTGCTGCTGCTACTGTCAACTCCTGCCAACTCCAGGGTGTGATTCATCCAATTTTTGGGCTCCTGAGGCCAACTCCAGTGTATATTTGGGCTCCTGCTGCTGCTACTGTCAACTCCTGCCAACTCCAGGGTGTGATTCATCCAATTTTTGGGCTCCTGAGGCCAACTCCAGTGTATATTTGGGCTCCTGCTGCTGCTACTGTCAACTCCTGCCAACTCCAGGGTGTGATTCATCCAATTTTTGGGCTCCTGAAGCCAACTCCAGTGTATATTTGGGCTCCTGCTGCTGCTGCTGTCAACTCCTGCCAACTCCAGGGTGTGATTCATCCAATTTTTGGGCTCCTGAAGCCAACTCCAGTGTATATTTGGGCTCCTGCTGCTGCTGCTGTCAACTCCTGCCAACTCCAGGGTGTGATTCATCCAATTTTTTGGCTCCTGAAGCCAACTCCAGTGTATATTTGGGCTCCTGCTGCTGCTGCTGCCAACTCCTGCCAACTGCAGGGTGTGATTCATCCAATTTTTGGGCTCCTGAAGCCAACTCCAGTGTATATTTGGGCTCCTGCTGCTGCTGCTGCCAACTCCTGCCAACTGCAGGGTGTGATTCATCCAATTTTTGGGCTCCTGAAGCCAACTCAGTGTATATTTGGGCTCCTGCTGCTGCTGCTGCCAACTTCTGCCAACTCCAGGGTGTGATTCATCCAATTTTTGGGCTCCTGAGGCCAACTCCAGTGTATATTTGGGCTCCTGCTGCTGCTACTGTCAACTCCTGCCAACTCTAGGGTGTGATTCATCCAATTTTTGGGCTCCTGAAGCCAACTCCAGTGTATATTTGGGCTCCTGCTGCTGCTGCTGCCAACTTCTGCCAACTCCAGGGTGTGATTCATCCAATTTTTGGGCTCCTGAGGCCAACTCCAGTGTATATTTGGGCTCCTGCTGCTGCTACTGTCAACTCCTGCCAACTCCAGGGTGTGATTCATCCAATTTTTGGGCTCCTGAGGCCAACTCCAGTGTATATTTGGGCTCCTGCTGCTGCTACTGTCAACTCCTGCCAACTCCAGGGTGTGATTCATCCAATTTTTGGGCTCCTGAGGCCAACTCCAGTGTATATTTGGGCTCCTGCTGCTGCTACTGTCAACTCCTGCCAACTCCAGGGTGTGATTCATCCAATTTTTGGGCTCCTGAAGCCAACTCCAGTGTATATTTGGGCTCCTGCTGCTGCTGCTGTCAACTCCTGCCAACTCCAGGGTGTGATTCATCCAATTTTTGGGCTCCTGAAGCCAACTCCAGTGTATATTTGGGCTCCTGCTGCTGCTGCTGTCAACTCCTGCCAACTCCAGGGTGTGATTCATCCAATTTTTTGGCTCCTGAAGCCAACTCCAGTGTATATTTGGGCTCCTGCTGCTGCTGCTGCCAACTCCTGCCAACTGCAGGGTGTGATTCATCCAATTTTTGGGCTCCTGAAGCCAACTCCAGTGTATATTTGGGCTCCTGCTGCTGCTGCTGCCAACTTCTGCCAACTCCAGGGTGTGATTCATCCAATTTTTGGGCTCCTGAGGCCAACTCCAGTGTATATTTGGGCTCCTGCTGCTGCTACTGTCAACTCCTGCCAACTCCAGGGTGTGATTCATCCAATTTTTGGGCTCCTGAGGCCAACTCCAGTGTATATTTGGGCTCCTGCTGCTGCTGCTGCCAACTCCTGCCAACTGCAGGGTGTGATTCATCCAATTTTTGGGCTCCTGAAGCCAACTCCAGTGTATATTTGGGCTCCTGCTGCTGCTGCTGCCAACTTCTGCCAACTCCAGGGTGTGATTCATCCAATTTTTGGGCTCCTGAAGCCAACTCCAGTGTATATTTGGGCTCCTGCTGCTGCTGCTGCCAACTCCTGCCAACTCCAGGGTGTGATTCATCCAATTTTTGGGCTCCTGAGGCCAACTCCAGTGTATATTTGGGCTCCTGCTGCTGCTACTGTCAACTCCTGCCAACTCCAGGGTGTGATTCATCCAATTTTTGGGCTCCTGAGGCCAACTCCAGTGTATATTTGGGCTCCTGCTGCTGCTGCTGCCAACTCCTGCCAACTCCAGGGTGTGATTCATCCAATTTTTGGGCTCCTGAAGCCAACTCCAGTGTATATTTGGGCTCCTGCTGCTGCTGCTGCCAACTCCTGCCAACTCCAGGGTGTGATTCATCCAATTTTTGGGCTCCTGAGGCCAACTCCAGTGTATATTTGGGCTCCTGCTGCTGCTACTGTCAACTCCTGCCAACTCCAGGGTGTGATTCATCCAATTTTTGGGCTCCTGAGGCCAACTCCAGTGTATATTTGGGCTCCTGCTGCTGCTACTGTCAACTCCTGCCAACTCCAGGGTGTGATTCATCCAATTTTTGGGCTCCTGAGGCCAACTCCAGTGTATATTTGGGCTCCTGCTGCTGCTACTGTCAACTCCTGCCAACTCTAGGGTGTGATTCATCCAATTTTTGGGCTCCTGAAGCCAACTCCAGTGTATATTTGGGCTCCTGCTGCTGCTGCTGCCAACTTCTGCCAACTCCAGGGTGTGATTCATCCAATTTTTGGGCTCCTGAGGCCAACTCCAGTGTATATTTGGGCTCCTGCTGCTGCTACTGTCAACTCCTGCCAACTCCAGGGTGTGATTCATCCAATTTTTGGGCTCCTGAGGCCAACTCCAGTGTATATTTGGGCTCCTGCTGCTGCTACTGTCAACTCCTGCCAACTCCAGGGTGTGATTCATCCAATTTTTGGGCTCCTGAGGCCAACTCCAGTGTATATTTGGGCTCCTGCTGCTGCTACTGTCAACTCCTGCCAACTCCAGGGTGTGATTCATCCAATTTTTGGGCTCCTGAAGCCAACTCCAGTGTATATTTGGGCTCCTGCTGCTGCTGCTGTCAACTCCTGCCAACTCCAGGGTGTGATTCATCCAATTTTTGGGCTCCTGAAGCCAACTCCAGTGTATATTTGGGCTCCTGCTGCTGCTGCTGTCAACTCCTGCCAACTCCAGGGTGTGATTCATCCAATTTTTTGGCTCCTGAAGCCAACTCCAGTGTATATTTGGGCTCCTGCTGCTGCTGCTGCCAACTCCTGCCAACTGCAGGGTGTGATTCATCCAATTTTTGGGCTCCTGAAGCCAACTCCAGTGTATATTTGGGCTCCTGCTGCTGCTGCTGCCAACTCCTGCCAACTGCAGGGTGTGATTCATCCAATTTTTGGGCTCCTGAAGCCAACTCCAGTGTATATTTGGGCTCCTGCTGCTGCTGCTGCCAACTTCTGCCAACTCCAGGGTGTGATTCATCCAATTTTTGGGCTCCTGAGGCCAACTCCAGTGTATATTTGGGCTCCTGCTGCTGCTACTGTCAACTCCTGCCAACTCTAGGGTGTGATTCATCCAATTTTTGGGCTCCTGAAGCCAACTCCAGTGTATATTTGGGCTCCTGCTGCTGCTGCTGCCAACTTCTGCCAACTCCAGGGTGTGATTCATCCAATTTTTGGGCTCCTGAGGCCAACTCCAGTGTATATTTGGGCTCCTGCTGCTGCTACTGTCAACTCCTGCCAACTCCAGGGTGTGATTCATCCAATTTTTGGGCTCCTGAGGCCAACTCCAGTGTATATTTGGGCTCCTGCTGCTGCTACTGTCAACTCCTGCCAACTCCAGGGTGTGATTCATCCAATTTTTGGGCTCCTGAGGCCAACTCCAGTGTATATTTGGGCTCCTGCTGCTGCTACTGTCAACTCCTGCCAACTCCAGGGTGTGATTCATCCAATTTTTGGGCTCCTGAAGCCAACTCCAGTGTATATTTGGGCTCCTGCTGCTGCTGCTGTCAACTCCTGCCAACTCCAGGGTGTGATTCATCCAATTTTTGGGCTCCTGAAGCCAACTCCAGTGTATATTTGGGCTCCTGCTGCTGCTGCTGTCAACTCCTGCCAACTCCAGGGTGTGATTCATCCAATTTTTTGGCTCCTGAAGCCAACTCCAGTGTATATTTGGGCTCCTGCTGCTGCTGCTGCCAACTCCTGCCAACTGCAGGGTGTGATTCATCCAATTTTTGGGCTCCTGAAGCCAACTCCAGTGTATATTTGGGCTCCTGCTGCTGCTGCTGCCAACTTCTGCCAACTCCAGGGTGTGATTCATCCAATTTTTGGGCTCCTGAAGCCAACTCCAGTGTATATTTGGGCTCCTGCTGCTGCTGCTGCCAACTCCTGCCAACTCCAGGGTGTGATTCATCCAATTTTTGGGCTCCTGAGGCCAACTCCAGTGTATATTTGGGCTCCTGCTGCTGCTACTGTCAACTCCTGCCAACTCCAGGGTGTGATTCATCCA
Organism: Gastrophryne carolinensis; assembly: GCA_027917425.1. Classification (NCBI taxonomy): domain Eukaryota; kingdom Metazoa; phylum Chordata; class Amphibia; order Anura; family Microhylidae; genus Gastrophryne; species Gastrophryne carolinensis. The sequence goes on from CM051240.1 coordinate 256,655,094, forward strand.
ATTTTTGGGCTCCTGAGGCCAACTCCAGTGTATATTTGGGCTCCTGCTGCTGCTACTGTCAACTCCTGCCAACTCCAGGGTGTGATTCATCCAATTTTTGGGCTCCTGAAGCCAACTCCAGTGTATATTTGGGCTCCTGCTGCTGCTGCTGCCAACTTCTGCCAACTCCAGGGTGTGATTCATCCAATTTTTGGGCTCCTGAGGCCAACTCCAGTGTATATTTGGGCTCCTGCTGCTGCTACTGTCAACTCCTGCCAACTCCAGGGTGTGATTCATCCAATGTTTGGGCTCCTGAGGCCAACTCCAGTGTATATTTGGGCTCCTGCTGCTGCTGCTGCCAACTCCTGCCAACTGCAGGGTGTGATTCATCCAATTTTTGGGCTCCTGAAGCCAACTCCAGTGTATATTTGGGCTCCTGCTGCTGCTGCTGCCAACTTCTGCCAACTCCAGGGTGTGATTCATCCACTTTTTGGGCTCCTGAAGCCAACTCCAGTGTATATTTGGGCTCCTGCTGCTGCTGCTGCCAACTCCTGCCAACTCCAGGGTGTGATTCATCCAATTTTTGGGCTCCTGAGGCCAACTCCAGTGTATATTTGGGCTCCTGCTGCTGCTACTGTCAACTCCTGCCAACTCCAGGGTGTGATTCATCCAATTTTTGGGCTCCTGAGGCCAACTCCAGTGTATATTTGGGCTCCTGCTGCTGCTGCTGCCAACTCCTGCCAACTCCAGGGTGTGATTCATCCAATTTTTGGGCTCCTGAAGCCAACTCCAGTGTATATTTGGGCTCCTGCTGCTGCTGCTGCCAACTCCTGCCAACTCCAGGGTGTGATTCATCCAATTTTTGGGCTCCTGAGGCCAACTCCAGTGTATATTTGGGCTCCTGCTGCTGCTACTGTCAACTCCTGCCAACTCCAGGGTGTGATTCATCCAATTTTTGGGCTCCTGAAGCCAACTCCAGTGTATATTTGGGCTCCTGCTGCTGCTGCTGCCAACTCCTGCCAACTCCAGGGTGTGATTCATCCAATTTTTGGGCTCCTGAGGCCAACTCCAGTGTATATTTGGGCTCCTGCTGCTGCTACTGTCAACTCCTGCCAACTCCAGGGTGTGATTCATCCAATTTTTGGGCTCCTGAGGCCAACTCCAGTGTATATTTGGGCTCCTGCTGCTGCTACTGTCAACTCCTGCCAACTCCAGGGTGTGATTCATCCAATTTTTGGGCTCCTGAAGCCAACTCCAGTGTATATTTGGGCTCCTGCTGCTGCTGCTGCCAACTTCTGCCAACTCCAGGGTGTGATTCATCCAATTTTTGGGCTCCTGAGGCCAACTCCAGTGTATATTTGGGCTCCTGCTGCTGCTACTGTCAACTCCTGCCAACTCCAGGGTGTGATTCATCCAATTTTTGGGCTCCTGAGGCCAACTCCAGTGTATATTTGGGCTCCTGCTGCTGCTACTGTCAACTCCTGCCAACTCCAGGGTGTGATTCATCCAATTTTTGGGCTCCTGAGGCCAACTCCAGTGTATATTTGGGCTCCTGCTGCTGCTACTGTCAACTCCTGCCAACTCCAGGGTGTGATTCATCCAATTTTTGGGCTCCTGAAGCCAACTCCAGTGTATATTTGGGCTCCTGCTGCTGCTGCTGTCAACTCCTGCCAACTCCAGGGTGTGATTCATCCAATTTTTGGGCTCCTGAAGCCAACTCCAGTGTATATTTGGGCTCCTGCTGCTGCTGCTGTCAACTCCTGCCAACTCCAGGGTGTGATTCATCCAATTTTTGGGCTCCTGAAGCCAACTCCAGTGTATATTTGGGCTCCTGCTGCTGCTGCTGCCAACTCCTGCCAACTGCAGGGTGTGATTCATCCAATTTTTGGGCTCCTGAAGCCAACTCCAGTGTATATTTGGGCTCCTGCTGCTGCTGCTGCCAACTTCTGCCAACTCCAGGGTGTGATTCATCCAATTTTTGGGCTCCTGAAGCCAACTCCAGTGTATATTTGGGCTCCTGCTGCTGCTGCTGCCAACTCCTGCCAACTCCAGGGTGTGATTCATCCAATTTTTGGGCTCCTGAGGCCAACTCCAGTGTATATTTGGGCTCCTGCTGCTGCTACTGTCAACTCCTGCCAACTCCAGGGTGTGATTCATCCAATTTTTGGGCTCCTGAGGCCAACTCCAGTGTATATTTGGGCTCCTGCTGCTGCTACTGTCAACTCCTGCCAACTCCAGGGTGTGATTCATCCAATTTTTGGGCTCCTGAAGCCAACTCCAGTGTATATTTGGGCTCCTGCTGCTGCTGCTGCCAACTTCTGCCAACTCCAGGGTGTGATTCATCCAATTTTTGGGCTCCTGAGGCCAACTCCAGTGTATATTTGGGCTCCTGCTGCTGCTACTGTCAACTCCTGCCAACTCCAGGGTGTGATTCATCCAATTTTTGGGCTCCTGAGGCCAACTCCAGTGTATATTTGGGCTCCTGCTGCTGCTGCTGCCAACTCCTGCCAACTGCAGGGTGTGATTCATCCAATTTTTGGGCTCCTGAAGCCAACTCCAGTGTATATTTGGGCTCCTGCTGCTGCTGCTGTCAACTCCTGCCAACTCCAGGGTGTGATTCATCCAATTTTTGGGCTCCTGAAGCCAACTCCAGTGTATATTTGGGCTCCTGCTGCTGCTGCTGTCAACTCCTGCCAACTCCAGGGTGTGATTCATCCAATTTTTGGGCTCCTGAAGCCAACTCCAGTGTATATTTGGGCTCCTGCTGCTGCTGCTGTCAACTCCTGCCAACTCCAGGGTGTGATTCATCCAATTTTTGGGCTCCTGAAGCCAACTCCAGTGTATATTTGGGCTCCTGCTGCTGCTGCTGCCAACTTCTGCCAACTCCAGGGTGTGATTCATCCAATTTTTGGGCTCCTGAAGCCAACTCCAGTGTATATTTGGGCTCCTGCTGCTGCTGCTGCCAACTCCTGCCAACTCCAGGGTGTGATTCATCCAATTTTTGGGCTCCTGAGGCCAACTCCAGTGTATATTTGGGCTCCTTCTGCCCCTCATAGTGATGCCACTTCAACTCTCTGCAATTGTGCCGCTCTGCGATTCTATTAGCGATGCCTCTGATCTGCATGTGATATTTCTTCAAAGTATTATTTAACTAACCCAGCACGCATCCTGTGCGTGTTACAGCAAGGCTGAATGGTTTACAACCCTATTGAGGCTGTAGGAGGCTCAGAAATAGCCGTTTTTAATAGCGATTCGTCGCGAATTTATTCGGGTCGAAACGATTTTTGTCGGAAAATTCGGCGAATCAGTCGAATCGAATTTTTCAAAAGTTCGCTCATCTCTAGTGGCCGGGATGCCCTCCTTGCATGTAATAACATTACCAGCTATGGCTACTAGACCACTGGAAGGAGATCTATAGTGGCCGGGATGCCCTCCATGCATGTAATAACATTACCAGCTATGGCTACTAGACCACTGGAAGGAGATCTATAGTGGCCGGGATGCCCTTCTTGCATGTAATAACATTACCAGCTATGGCTGCTAGACCACTGGAAGGAGATACAGGCTGAACTGGATGGACTAAAGTCTTTATTCAGCCGCACATACTATGTTACTATGTTACTCATTTTGTTTGATATAGTCTCAGCAGGAGGGTTAGATAGCCCATCCCAAAGCATTAACCTCTCATCCCAATATGAGCTTTGTTGCCTCTGTACTTACAGTACAACGCAGATCAACTACATTGTGTTTTTTCCATAGACTTTACAGATTTAAAAAACCCACTTTATACCATGAAAAAAAGTTTTTAGAACTTGGCAAACTACTGTAGCATAAAGCGCTGCCCCCTGCTGGCTGTAATGTGGCTAAAAAAAATTCTCACAAGTTTTTTTTTTCTTTTTTCTGTTGTTTTCTGGCACTTTGGGATTTATTGCTTATAAGCCTTGATAATTCATGTGTATCTCTCAGAAGCACATTTGTTACTACTTGAAGAAGCGCAATCTCAGGCTCAGCAAAATCAATATTGCTTTCATTACCAACATAATAACCCGCCAGGGGATTTATGAAACTTGCTTATGCCTTGCTTAAGCCCCAAACAGAATGTGTCACCTCCATCAGGTATAAAATCCAGGTAAGATAAGTAGCAGAGTCTTGACAAATCCTCTTCGTTGGCCATGAATCCTCTTCGTTGGCCACGCTGGCCTCTACAAAGGTCGCCCCCCTCCCCCAGGGTCAGTAACTGAATGGAACAATGTATTTGTACTTCTACATTTATCTTTCATTTTAAATTGTTTCATTTGCTGGAGAATCTCAGGTTTGAATCATGCTGCAGTCACCCCTCCCTCCTCCCTTCCAGCCTCTTGCCACCCCCCCCTTGCTTGGGAATAACTCCTGTTTCGAGCACAATGGGCAATTTACCTCTAATGAGATCCTTTGTGTGATTTTCGTTCTGGAATTTTAATTTTACAAAAAGTAATGACTTTTATTATTAACTCTTCCAGGGGACTCGTTTCTGATTAAAAAAAAAAAAATTATCTTCTTCTGAGAAAACCCGCTAAGCTCTGATAGAGCAGAATCTGAAAGATAGCAAGGGTAAGAATGTAAAGTGACTTTGCACTCATTAAAGCAGACCTTCAATAAAACAATTAAAGCTTAGAAAATCACTGCCCTAGAGCCCCCCCATCACGGTGCACTTACCTCCAGGCCGGTCCCGTGGCGTTTTCCGGTGGCTGGTCGGGACTCCTTCCGTCCAGCAGCCGCATCCGTGCTGAGCGCGGACACTTCCTCCTTTCACACCAGTCTCCCCTGCTCCTTTGTACGTGCTCACATGCACGTCTCTCTTATGTTGATTTAAAGTGGACCAAAACTGAGTATTTTGACTATCCTGGGTTTTGGTCCACTCCCCGGGGCACCCCGATCGGGGGTGCCCCGCTATGTGAAACCCCCCCAGATCGCCAGCTTCAACTCACCTTACCGCGGTCCTACGGCGCATGCATAGCTGCTCATCCAATCAGCACGCTCGAAGCCGCTAGGCTATGGACGTCTAACCCAGTGTCTAAGCTCAGCGGCTTCGATCGCGCAGGTGGCCGCATCTCTGGCTTCCCTCCAACAGGGAGCACGCCCGCCCTGACCATTCACAAATGGCCGGCGCGGGCACGCATCCTGATAGAGGGATAGTGGGGATGCGGCCCGCGCTTGCGCCGTTGGACCGCGATTAAGGTAAGTGTAGCGGTTGAGCTGGGGGCTTTCACACAGCAGGGCATCTTATAGATTCCCGGGCCGATCCTGCTGGGTTTCAGTTCACTTTAAAGGGCCAATGAGCCCAAAGCTTTTTCTGGCCGAAACGCCCTAAAAAGAGTTGTACACCAATCACATACATTTTACCAATCCCATTAGGTTCAGCTCGAAAAAGGTTTTACCTCCCCAGTCTGTCACTGCCCGTGATAGCGTTTAGCTGGGTGCTGAGATTCCTGTGTTGATTACCTGTTGCCGACCTTGCTAGTCTGACTATCCTGACTGCAGCCTGTACCGACCTCAATCTGAAATCTGGCTACGAACCCGTCTCATCCCTGGTGCAAAGCTCTCTGATCTTCTGGTTTGACCATTAGCGTGACCTTGACTTTGTCTGTATTCTCCTCTAGAGTACCCGAATCGTAATCTATACTTACCTCGGCTACCCGATTACGCCCAGTCTGACCTTCGGTTCATCCGTCTTCACCCCCGTGAGTTTACATCCTTTGAGCTAATAAGTCCTGGGGGCAACCGTGTCCGGTGAGGCATTTAAAGCGTCACACAAATAGGAGCTTGGCTAAAGGTGAAGCTAGCTGCGGAGATTGGGGGTTGTACACTCACAAAGAATGCCGGTGTCCCTGGGGTTTGACACCCCCCTTCCCTTTGGCAATCAGTGACATAAGCTATTTGAGAGGGTGTAACCCCTGTCAGGGTCTTGGACGAACGGCAGTGACACGGATGACAGTTCTTCTTCAAATCAAAGTAATTTATTGAAAATAAATGGAAAAAAATTAATAAACAGCCAAACAACTCTTAACATCAGAGAAGGTTGCAGCCAATACTGCAGTACAGCAAGTGGTTACCTCACCAGTTCTAGTAAAGTCCAGGGTTCTAGTAAAGTCCAGTGCAGCAAGCTGAAAGTCCTTGTTTTAACAGGTCTGCTTACAGGGCATGCAAGCCCAGGGTTAATCCACAAGTCCAAGTTCGGGGGAACAAAACAAAGTCCTTCAGCTACATTCAGTTCTGTCAATCTCTCCACAGTACGGCCTGGGCTCCTCATCCCAGGCTGTTCACCAGCAAACTAAAAGCCTCATCGGCTCCTTTTATTTAGGTTTCCCCAGCAATTAGCCTCATCACCTGTGTGAGACCTGGGATTAGGGAAAAAACCTGTAACAGACTGGGGATGTGGACTGGGATCCTGTAAACCCGGCATGGGTCGTGCCTGATTGAGCCAAGCAGGGGAAAAATACACACCATTCAGGACTTTCCCATACACTTTACCACGCCCCATGTAGATGTTACGGAATAGCAGGCAGAGTCTGTGCTCCTGAACTTCATGGGAGCGGCCATCTTGCCACACACAGAGTCCTGCTTCTTCAAAACCCAGTCCCACAGTCAAAATAGCATCAAATTACTCTGCAAGCATCCCTTATTACTATTCAGGAGTAGAAAGCTATCCACTGTAATGACTCACTATTACAGCAGACTTCTGTAAGGAGAGGGGGTAACCCTCTCCTGGCCATAGGCGGGGGGGGGGGGGGGTTACAAAAAAAAAGCCCCTTCCCTCCCCCTTACTCTTCACCCAACGAAGCGGCACGGGTGGCCACGTACGTAGGTGTCCCACCTGCTAGTCCCCTTCTCCATACGGCGTGTTGTGGACTCTTGGTTTCTATATACTTTTCCTTTATATACTTTTTCCTTGTGTATTTAATGTTTGATATGGTTATTTATGTTGGTGATTTTGCACCTACAGGTGTCAATGACCAATAGGTTTTTAAGACTTCTTTACTAGATACTGCTAGAGTGTATTGTGCACATCTTGTATGCTTATTAATTGTCAATTTTTTTTTTTTTTTTTTTTTATTACCGGTAATTGAATTATTGTAAGTCTTATTCCATTCACATGTATACATCATTATTGATCCTCTATGCACTTTTGCACTTTTGGATGAATTTTTATCACACTCTGTTTATTATGCACTGTCACTTTATGATTGTTAGTCATTGTGGTTAGGTAGCCTCTTTAGAGCAGATTGCAATTCTTTGTGCCGGCACAAAAAAATATTTGATAGTTACTCCAGTCCCTGTACGCCTCATATTAGGGAGCTTCCCAGTAATTTATGGTCTGCTTTATTATTGTCAGCATTGGAAGCATTAGGGGAGGTGCAGTGTTTTTAATGTGTTAGTCTTGTTAAGTGTTGTTGTCTGGATTACTCCAAATAAAATTACGTCATTTTTGTACTTGATATCAGTGTTGTGATTTTTGGTGCTCCTGCCTTTAGGGGGAAGAGGGATTGTATATCTCCCCAAACCCTGTAGAGTTGTTATTCCCTCCCCCTTAGGTTTAGTGCCATTCAGCCAGATGCATGCTACGACCACACAGGCAGGGCACAAAGCCACGTCCGCTGCTATGTTCATCCTCCCATGGGAAAAGCCGTGCTGTGCTTCCTGTCGAAGATGGGGTCGCCCAGGACCTGGAGTGCTGGGAGCAGGGACGTACATACTATAGAGGCAATTGCATGCACAGGCCCCCGGTTCTGAGAAACAGGGGGCCCTGCGCACACTACCTCTACAGAATGTACGTTCGGTGCTAGCGTTCATACTTACCTGGCCATTCATGCCACCTCCATGCACGCACCGCCACCTCCCTCGCTGCCCTCTGGTGTGCACACGCCACTCTCCGCGGGCCTCTCTAATCGATGTTTGCGAAAGCAGTGTAGACTATTTGTGGCCAGTTTCTTTGCACTTCGCACCGGCGAAGGTCTGGCCTTTGCTTAAAAAAGTGGCCGATTTGGTTCTGACAATTGAAGAAATCTTGCTGAAAACAGCTTACATTTACATTACAGCTTACATGGAATGCCATTGTGATGGATGGAGGTCAGAATTAAACATATGTGATAGTGAACATTGCCTCCCTTGATTTTATATTTCTATCTCTCCATTGTATGCTTAGTGGCTAATAAAGGTGAAACAAACCCTCAGTAAGCCACTTATCTCTGCGCTGATTCTTGCCTTTTGCTTGTACTGAAATTAGAGCAATAAAGTTAATGAAGCGCACTGCTATTAACGCATTACTGTGAACAAGATGGCGCTGGGGAGCTGGACAACGCCTTAGGAGGGCCAGCCGCCTGGCATTACTAAACATTCCTAAGAATATGATCTGTAGCCTTGAGATCATTGAGACAGTAATTAGATTTTCTCCTTATATGATGTTGTCCTATTAGATGACGTGTGTCATGTTTTTTACTTTAATATAAAATAGAATGTTGCAGGGAGGGGCCGTCAGAAAGCGATTTCCCGTGTAACATCGAGCATATACTGTCTGTGCCCTTCATTACGTGTATATTTCACTTCCATAGGTTATTTCGAAAGACCGAACGACACCAAAGAATCTCTGAACCGTGCACAGGAGAGAGGTGTCTGCCCACGGTCCTTATCACCATGGGTGTTACAATATATTTGTGGCATCTCGGGAGTGTTTGAAAAGCCGCTAAAAAACATGTGAAAGGTAATGAGAGAAAAACTCATTAGCTGTTTTCAAACACAAGTCAAATGGACATTCCAGGCAACGGGCAGGCTGATTCATTACTAGCGCCAGGTAACAGCAGATGAGCGTCTGCACTGCGGCGCTAAGAGCGACCACTAGTGATCGGCCGTTAGTCGCTATAGTAACATTGCCGGCATTGATTAATTTGATGTGTGAGTCGCTATACCACCAGCACATCGCTATATGGGAGCGATCAGTAGCGACTGGTCAGTGTGGGCGACTCAAACCATATTCATCAAAAAAACAGCCTCACACAGCGCCGGCGCTCAAAATTGTGTCGCTGTAGCCCAGAGCGCAGGAAGCTGTGTGATTAAAGTCTGTTTTTTGAACCCATATCCACTAGTAACAAAGCGAAAACACATAGAATGACATTGTTATAACACTTTAATACCAGACCTGTAATGACAATTCTGCATAAAAAAAATCAAAAATCTAAAAAGTTTTCAAAAATGTATTTAAATAGGCCAGGAGAGGTCACACAATGATTAGATGCAAAACAAAAAAAAAAAAATTATTAAAAGAAAAGCCAGTTTAAAGAGAAGAAAAATAACTTCCATTGAAATGTATGGGAGAGCGTCAGGTATCGACAGGTAACACCAGGCGCTCTGAAAGCCAGAGCGCCACCGGGATCCGCAGAGCCGCCTGTGATGATGAATGGGTCGCTACATGGCGCTGTAAGAGTCGCTCACTGTGCACAAATGTGCTATTGCGTGCCACGCCCGGCGTTCACCAGACGCTACCTGCCGCTACCTGTTGCTTACAAGGCACTATCTGGCGCTATTCCTTTATGAATAAAGCCCTAAGTGTGGTTACTTATCATTTCATGCTTGTGCCAGGGTCGGAGTTCCGAATTAATCAATGCTTGAAATTTGCTTTTATTTGGCGATATCTTCCTCAGAGGACTCTGAGCGACAATCCTTGAAAAGCCTCAAGACAAAGGCATTTCAGTAAGGGACCACGCGAGCAGCGCGGCCAGGAAATTCTAGGCAGGCAATAGAGTTGATTCAGAGCCCCTTTCTCACCATTTTTTGCATGAACATTTCCGTTCTCGTACATTTTTCCCCCTCGTCTGATTCAGCAGAGCCTATTTTTCTGTGAGAATCTTTGGCCCTTATTTAACAAGGGATAGCGCCAGGTAGCGACTGGTGAGCGAACGGTAATGACGCTCACCGCCACGAGAACGCCGGCTCCCCACCACAATCACACATTTATCAAGCCGATCCTGCTTAGCGACTGAGAGAGCGCCAGATAGCGACTCATTCATCATTATTCCAGCCTCAGCCCACAGCGCCAGCGAGCGACCTTGAACAGTGACAGGTATGACCTCTCGCTACCTGACGCTCTCCAATGCATTTCAATGGAACAATCTTTAAATATTCATAATGAATTGTTATTAACGTTTTTTTTTTTTTTTTTATTTTTAACTGTCAAAAATTCTGTGACCACTTCTGCAATGTTAGATTTTTTTTTTAGGGTAAAAAAATAAAAAAAAAAATTGTGCAGAATTGATATTACAGGTCTGATATTAATGTATTCATATTACAAAATGTTTTTAAATACTTTTTTTTTTTTTGTTTCCAAAAATATGGTTGTTTGGGGTTTAAAAAACTACTTTTAACCCATCGCCGCCAGCGCTCTGGGGTTTAAACAAGCATTTCACAGCGCGATAATTTTTTGAGCGTGATTTGTTAATGAATATGCTGGGAGCCGGTCGCTATGGCCATTCGCTATCATGCGCTCCCATACAGCGCGGAACCTGTCAAATAGCGACTCCTAACCCCGTATTCAACATTACTGCACACCGACTGAGTCGCTGTCAACAACCGAACAACGGCCAAGCACAGCGACTACTAGCGGGCGCTGTGAAAATACCGCTACAGTCGCTCATCTGTCGCTACCTGGCGCTATTAATGAATCGGCCTCCCCGTGTAAAATGTTTTCATTTTTGCAGGATTTTTCGTTTGGTAGCAAGACCTCCAAAAAATGGCGAGAAATGGGCTCTGAATCAACCTTAACGATTGATTAGGAACATAGCTGCCGACACATACATGAGGTACGAATACTATACGAATACTTTATTGACCGCCAAGTACAGGATACATACAAGGAATGCTTCTTGGAAGGGAGGTGCCCCGCTAGAGCTATAACATTAAATATAAAATAGAACATTTTAACATATTATACATATAATATTATACTATTATACATTTTATACATTAACATTTTAACATATTTACATATTGGTATTGCCTTAACGGCTAGTGGATAAAAACTATTTTTGTACCTGGAGGTGCTTGTTGAAAGAGCCAAGTACCTCCGGCCAGAGGGCAAGAGTTTGAAAAATGAATGTCCGGGGTGTGTTGGGTCCTCAGTTATTCTTTTTGCCTTTGAGCAGATCCTTTGCATGAATTGTTCCTCCAGGGATGGTAAGGGGCATCCAATGATCCGCTCGGCTGTCCTGGTGATCCTGTTCAGCCTGTTCTTGTCCTTGGCTGTGGTCCCGCAATACCAGACCGTGAAGGAGGAGGTCAGAAGTGAGCCTATGGCACCATTGTAAAAGGTTTTTTGGATCCTTTTAGACATACCGTATTTTGCTAGTTGTCTCAAGAAGTATAGTCCCTGTTGGGCCTTTTTCAAGATGACGGTAGCTTGCCTGCTCCACTTCAAGTCATGCGTGATCATGGTGCCGAGAAATTTTGTGCTGGTAGCGATATTGACCTCTCCATTACCGATGGAAATGGGACGATGTGTTATGTGGGAACGTCTGAAGTCAATAATGAGTTCAACCGTTTTCTGGATGTTCAGGAAAAGGTTGTTCTCTTCGCACCAGGATTCCAGGTTTTTTACTTGAGTTCGGTAGGGAGACTCATCGTTGTCGTTGATGAGGCCTACCAAGGTGGTATCATCTGCATACTTGATGATCTTGATTGATGGGTCTGAGGATTTGAAGTCGTTTGTGTAGATGGAAAAGAGAAGGGGAGACAGAACACATCCCTGTGGTGCACCTATATTTGTTGATCTGGATGTGGACATAAAGGGGCCCAGTTTTACTCTCTGGGTCCTGTTCGTGAGGAAGTTGGTAATCCATCCACATAAACTTGGTGAGATGTGCGAGCATTTTCCCACGGAGAATTTGTGGGTTAATGGTGTTGAAGGCGGATGAGAAGTCTATCTATATAATAGATAGATAGATAACGGGTAAGCATGCTTAGTGAACCCTTTGCCCAGACAGCCCTTTAATTATCCGACGTTCAAGTTCAAAATTTTAGGTACCAATGCAAAAAGGAATTAAACAGACAATCTTGGAAGGACAATCATTGATTCCATCAGTGTTTACTGGAAAAATTGGAAGTACTACTTACAGGTCTTCACCCCCCCAACTATGCTGAACTAGTGGTAAATACATGATTATTTTGAAGCTATAGCATTGCAGGGGCAGACAATAGGGCTGGTAGGGCCATATCACCCCTGACCATCAAGGGGGTGGAAATCAAAAGAGGAAGTGAGACGAAATTTCTGGGTGTGACCATCTCCAACAACCTCAGCTGGGAAAGGAACACCATGGCTCTACTGAGGAAAGCACATCAGAGACTTTTCTTCCTGAGGCAACTGAAGAAGGCCGGTCTGTTGAAAAGGTTGCTAGTGCTCTTCTTCAATGCCGTCATTGGTTCTGTTCTGTGTTTTTCTCTCTCTGTCTGGTTCGAGGGAGCTACAAAAAGGGACAAGTGTAGACTCCAAAGAACAATAAAGACAGCAGAAAGAATAATTGGAGCCCCGTTACCATCCCTACAGGAACTGCACAACAGCAGAATCAAGACTCGGGCAGAAAAGATACTTTGGGATCCCTCCCACCCTGGACTATTCCCTATTCCAGCACTTACCATCTGGGCGGCGTCTTGCGGTACCAGCATGCAGGACTTCTAGGTCTAGGAAGGGTTTCTTTCCTTTGGCTGTCCGCATACTCAACAATAGCCAGGCACCATAGGCACCGGCTCAATCCGGTATTACTTGCAGCTTGCACTTTGGAAGAGTATCCATGCCTGTATCTCTGTTTCTATGTTCCCCTTCCTATGTTACTGTAACTGTTAACTGTTTTTTGCCTTGTTCATCTCACAATGTACTTGGCAAACAATAAATTGAATTGAATTAAATTGAATTGGTATGAAGGTGGGCTATAAGGGAACTAGGGAGGCAGATACTTAGGCTCTTATTTAACAAGGGATAGCGACAGGTAGCGACTGGTGAGCGGCCGGTAATGACGGGCCCCGCCACGAGAACGCCGGCTCCCCACCACAATCAAACATTTATCAAGCCAATCCTGCTTAGCGACTGAGATAGCGCCAGATAGCCACTCATTCATCATTATTCCAGCCTCAGCCCACAGCACCAGCGCCCGACCTTGAACAGCGACTGGTATGACCTCTCGCTACCTGGCGCTCTCCAATGCATTTCAATGGAACAATCTTTAAATATTAATTATTAATTGTTATTGATGTTTTTTTTTTTTTTTTTTTTTTTTTTTTTAAATGTGAAAAATTCTGTGACCACTTCTGCCATTTTAAATAATTTTTTTAAGTTAAAAAAAAAAAAAAAATGTACAGAATTGATATTACAGGTCTGATATTAATGTATTCATATTACAAAATTATTTTAAAAACTTGTTTTTTTTGGTTTCCAAAAATATGGTGGTTTCGGGGTTAAAAAACTACTTTTAACCCATCGCCGCCAGTGCTCTGGGGTTTAAACAAGCATTTTACAGCGCGAAAATTTTTTGAGCGTGATTTGTTAATGAATATGGTGGGAGCCGGTCGCTATGGCCAGTCGCTATCATGCGCTCCCATACAGCGCAGAATCTGTCAAATAGCGACTCCTCACCCAATATTCAACATTATGGCAAACCGACTGAGTCGCTATCAACTACCGAACAACGGCCAGGCACAGCGACTACTAGCGGGCGCTCTGAAAATGCCGCTACAGTCGCTCAACTGTCGCTACCTGCCGCTATTAATGAATCGGCCTCTTAGATACTTTATTTAATCCGCCAAGTAAGTACAGGATACATACAAGGAATGCTTTTTGGCAAGGAGATACACCAGGAGAGCTATAAACAATTACATACAATAACATAGTAGGTATTAATAACAGGTATTAAGGTTCAGTGCAAGTTAATCTTTATAGAATAACAGAATTAGCAACAATGCATAATCCGGATTGAGTTTAAAGTGGACCAAAACCCAGGATTTTGACTATCCTGGGCTTTGCTCCTTTCCCCTGGAGCACCCCGATCGAGGTTGCCCCGCTGTGTGAAACCCCCCAGGTCGCTGAAGCCCTTGCTGGTCCTACTGCGCATGCTCTTCCAATCAGCGCACTCTGACGTCACGTTGTCTAAGGCTTCGCCTAAGGTCAGCGTCTCTGAACTCGCTGGCGGCCGCATCCCCCTAATAGGGAGCGTGCCGACGCTGTCCATTCCCAAATGCCTGGTACAGGCACCCACCCTGCTAGAGGGATAGAGGGGATGCGGCTGAGGCTCGCGCATGCGCCGTTGGACCGGGAAAAACAGTTAAACCGGACCTTCACCCTGATTTAATGAAAAGCCCAAACTCTTAAAAAACAATTCCTCAGCATCTAAAATTAATATATTTTAAATGTTTAGTCACTAATTTATTATACTTTCCCCCACTGGGCTGCAACTCTGTTCGGGAATTTAGGATACGGGCGCCGCCATCTTGACTCAGAAGCATCACACTTACTGAGGAGAGGAGAGTGGGATAAGGTACAGGGGGGCGGGTTATAGCTGTGCTTTGCTCAGACAGAGCAGAGCTGGGGTCAGGGAAAGGTCAGCAGTCCCAGAATGCAGAGCAGCACAGTCACTTCCTGTTTGCAGGCACTTCCTGTTTGCAGGCTGCCTGCAAAAATGGCAGCTTCCATAAGCCGCCATCTTGGATGTTTAAAGGCTTATAAAATGAAGTAGATGCAGGTAGGATGATTTTTAATGTGAGCAATCTGTATGTACAGGGTGTGGGAAACATATAAGATAGACTCTTATTTAGAGTGAAGGTCCGCTTTAAGTGTATGGGGCGACCTGGGGAGGTTTCACACAGCAGGGCATCTCGATTTTGGATGCCTCAGGGGGGAAGGATTCGATCAGCCTGGAAATCTCATAGATAAATAGATCGAGGTGGGTTTTGGTCCACTTTAAGAACTTCTCACACTGGTTTTGTTTAGAGCCATAACAGCTATTATACAATGGTTCAGCACACCTTACTAGAAATAAGTTCCCAATCCTATTTCGGAATATAGAGAACAAGTGCTGCTTCCTTAAGTAAAGGGTTGTCCATAACACTGCCCTTCTCCACTAAATCTATCTAAAGAGTTTTTTAGGAGCGCACTCAAAGTGAATCAAAAACAGTTCATTTGTTGAAAAATATATATCTTCATTTATTTAAAGTGGACCAACACCCAGGATTTTGACTATCCTGGGTCTTGGTCCACTTCGGTGGGGCACCCCCGATCGGGGTGCCCCGCTGTGTGAAACCCCCCCGAACCCCCCGAACAACTCACCTCTCCCCGCTCCCAGCGCCGACGTACAAGGTAAGATCTTGAACGTCTAAGCGGCGGCGGCCGCCGCCGCCTCCCTCGCGTCACTTTGAACGCGCGCGCCCCCACGCCGGCCATTCGCAGACGGCCGGCGCGGAGGCGCGCACGCCTACAGGGGCGCGAGGGAGGCGGCGGCGGCCGGCCGCCGCCGAAGATAAGGTAGGTGAGTTGGGGTGTTTGGGGGGGGGGTTTCACCCCGCGGGACATCCCGATCTCGGATGTCCCGCGGGGTGGGGGGTGATCGGCCCGGGAATCTTATAGATTCCCGGGCCGATCACCCCTGGGTGTTGGTCCACTTTAAACTTCCTTTAGTAACATCACAACATTAGAGTGTTCAAAAAAAATACATCTCATCCTCACTATGAGGCCGATTCATTAATAGCGCCAGGTAGCGACAGATGAGCGACTGTTGCGTGATTTTTTCAGCGCCAGCCAGTATTCGCTGTGCTTGGCCGGCATTAGCTTGATGACAGCGACTCAGTCGGTGTGCGGTAATGTTGAATACGGGCTGGGGGGTCGCTGTTTCACAGGTCCAGCGTTGTATGTGAGCGCCTGACAACGAATGGCCAGAGCGAACGGCTAGCTTCATATTCATCAAAAAATCACGCTCCGAATGTGCTGTCGCTGTCCATTCCTTGTTTAAACCCCAGAGCGCTGGCGGCGATCTGTATTAACTAGTTTTTAACCCCTAAACAACCATATTTTTGGAATGTAACATTATACATGTTTTTAGAATCATTTTGTTATATGAATACATTAATCTCAGACCTGTTAGATCAATTCTGCACATATTTTTTTTTTTTTTTTTTTTACTTAAAAATAAATCCTAACATTGCAGAATTGGTCTCCGATTTTTTGACATTAAAAAAATTAAAAAAAAAATTATTACCAATTAATTATGAATAATTATAGATTGCTCCATTGAAATGCATTGGACATCGCCAGGGAGCGACAGCTCATACCTGGCGCTGTGAGGGAATTTGCAGCGGCGCTGTTCGGTCCAGGCGGCTTCATGATGAATGCCGCGCTAGCCGTCGCTCTCGCCGGCGCTAGCCTCATTTTGCTTGATAAATGCGTCATTGTGACCGCCGCCGGGCGTACTTGAGTCGGTAGTCGCCGTTAGCTGCCGCTACCTGGCGCTCGTCAGACACTATCTGGCGCTATCGCTTGATGAATAAGGGCATAAATACAATATACAAAATACAGGGTACAAAAGACAATTCATGCAGGACTTTAATTAATAATTGCTTTTAAAGCAGTGCGAAATTTGCATAAGACAAAATGTTCAATATGGGTCTCAAAGTGCATTGTGCAGTAAACTAATTGAATGAAGCAATTTCAAGCACTTCAATGGGAACGGCCGTGAAAAACACACCTCCCTCCCTATTAAGGAGCACCAAACTATATCAAAAACTATTATTCAATTTACATATAAATTTACATATAAAAGTTACAGACAATAGCATGATATATACATCCGTTATTGCACAAGCCTCCACAGCCACATATTGTATCTACTGGTATTGTCATAAAGTACCCTTACAACAGCATCTATTTCAAAGTACCATCACGCTAAACACATAAACCATACGCATACCTTTGAAAAAAGAGCCGGTGGAGGCTCGAAACGGCCGTCAGGTGTGAATGCAGGTTCGAGGCATGTGAAGTAATTGCCCTTATTCATCAAGCGATAGCGCCAGGTAGTGTCTGACGAGCGCCAGGTAGCGGCAGCTAACGCGACTACCGACTCAAGTACGCCCGGCGGCGGTCACAATGACGCATTTATCAAGCAAAATGAGGCTAGCGCCGGCGAGAGCGACGGCTAGCGCGGCATTCATCATGAAGCCGCCTGGACCGAACAGCGCCGCTGCAAATTCCCTCACAGCGCCAGGTATGAGCTGTCGCTCCCTGGCGATGTCCAATGCATTTCAATGGAGCAATCTATAATTATTCATAATTAATTGGTATTTTTTTTTTTTTTTTTTTTTAATGTCAAAAAATCGGAGACCACTTCCGCAATGTTAGGATTTATTTTTAAGTCAAAAAAAAAATTAAAAAAAATATGTGCAGAATTGATCTAACAGGTCTGAGATTAATGTATTCATATTACAAAATGATTCTAAAAACATGTATAATGTTACATTCAAAAAATATGGTTGTTTAGGGGTTAAAAACTAGTTAATACACATCGCCGCCAGCGCTCTGGGGTTTAAACAAGGAATGGACAGCGACAGCACATTCGGAGCGTGATTTTTTGATGAATATGAAGCTAGCCGTTCGCTCTGGCCATTCGTTGTCAGGCGCTCACATACAACGCTGGACCTGTGAAACAGCGACCCCCCAGCCCGTATTCAACATTACCGCACACCGACTGAGTCGCTGTCATCAAGCTAATGCCGGCCAAGCACAGCGAATACTGGCTGGCGCTGAAAAAATCACGCTACAGTCGCTCATCTGTCGCTACCTGGCGCTATTAATGAATCGGCCTCCCGTGTTTAGCGTGATGGTACTTTGAAATAGATGCTGTTGTAAGGGTACTTTATGACAATACCAGTAGATACAATATGTGGCTGTGGAGGCTTGTGCAATCACGGATGTATATATTAGGGATGAGCGAATCGATCCGGACGAACCCGGATTCGATCCGAATTTCAGGAAAAATTCGATTCGGATCGAATCCGAATTTCCCCGCGATTCGATCACTCGAAGTTTTCCTTTAACATCCATTCATTTACATTACAGGCATTCTAAGATGGCGGGCGGGACATGTCTGGACATGTATCCCGCGCCAGTGCAAGCTGGGGCAGTCACATGCAGCCTATCAGCAGCCAGCAAGCCCGGTGACGTCACACAGCGGTATTTAACGGCGGCCATCTTGCTTTTCCTCATTTCTCTATTGCATTCGTGACAGACAGACAGAACGCTGTGTAGCTGAGGCAGTTAGACAGGCTGGAGACAGGCTGGAGACAGGGACAGACAGGGACAGACAGGGACAGGCTGGAGACAGGCAGGAGACAGGCAGGAGACAGACAGGAGACAGACAGAAAGCCAGGGAAAGGTAGGAAAAACGGAGCTGGCTGACAGGGAGATTTTTTTTTTTTCATCCAGCCTTTGTTAGCGTTTTCAGGCTGCTTATAGTAACTAACTGTGCATATATACTGAACTGATCTTAAGTCTGCTGTGAGGCATCCCATTCTGTGACTAAAGCAGCCTCTATTTAATAGCATAATAAACATTTGCACTTATTCTCATAGAAATCAGGCCTGATAAAGACACTTTTGCTGTGCATGCTCTCTGGTTTTTGTGGCACTGGCATCCCATTCTGTGACTAAAGCAGCCTCTATTTAATAGCATAATAACCATTTGCACTTATTCTCATAGAAATCAGGCCTGATAAAGACACTTTTGCTGTGCATGCTCTCTGGTTTTTGTGGCACTGGCATCCCATTCTGTGACTAAAGCAGCCTCTATTTAATAGCATAATAAACATTTGCACTTATTCTCATAGAAATCAGGCCTGATAAAGACACTTTTGCTGTGCATGCTCTCTGGTTTTTGTGGCACTGGCATCCCATTCTGTGACTAAAGCAGCCTCTATTTAATAGCATAATAAACATTTGCACTTATTCTCATAGAAATCAGGCCTGATAAAGACACTTTTGCTGTGCATGCTCTCTGGTTTTTGTGGCACTGGCATCCCATTCTGTGACTAAAGCAGCCTCTATTTAATAGCATAATAAACATTTGCACTTATTCTCATAGAAATCAGGCCTGATAAAGACACTTTTGCTGGCCAAAGCCCTACTGGACCCTGCCAGGTCCATTCCTGCCCAGGGCATCCCATTCTGTGACTAAAGCAGCCTCTGTTTAAGACCATATAAGCATTTGCTCTTATTATATTTATATTATAAGACACTTTTGCTGGGCATAGGCTTACTGCTGCCTGCCAGGTGCACTTCTGTTGAGGCATCCCATTCTGTAACATAGCATACCCCTCTTTATTTACACTAAGCAGCTCTCTTATTTACACTAAGCAGGCCTGTTGGAGGCTGAGTGTTACTGCTCACTTTTGGTGTGCATTATATTCTGTTTTATATAGACCCACTGCTGCCTGGGGGTTCTTAAAATATCACCTACTACCACGCCAGTTAGACTATGTCGGGCAGACAAGTGCCTGGAAGTGAAAAGAGGAGTGGCAGAGGCCAAGATTCCGCAGGCAGAGCTCGCATCAGACTGGGGGCCAGTAGCAGCAGGAGTCACGCTGAGAGACCTAATCTGCCAGTATCTGCTAGCGGTCGGGTCTCCACCAGTAACGCATCTGCCGTGGTAGATTGGCTGACGCGCTCATCAACAACATCATCACAACTTACATCTGAGACCCCCAGTCTAGGGTCGGTAGGTTCCTCTGACACAACCCTGAGTTGGCATGCCCCGAGAGCAGTCCCTGTCCTCCCATTGCCTCTGTCCTACGCCGTTCCCTCCCCCAGCGACGTATCCTATGCTTTGGGTTCAGCTCCACTCTTTAGTGAGGAGGACGATCAGATACAGGAGGACAGTCAGCAGCTACTGCCCAGCCAAGAAATGGAGGTGGCTTCTTTAGCTAGGCAGACAAATAGTGATGTGGACAGTGTCGTGGGTGCTGCGAGCGTTCCAGCTCCTGCGCCAGACACTGTTGACGAATCCACGAACATCAGTGACGTACGGCAGTCTACCTTATCGGGAGGTAGTGGAGCAGGGGTTCCTGGAGTTGGCAACAGCAGCAGTGAATCAGTGAGGCCAGGGGGTGGGAAAAGTAGCTACTCGGCAGTGTGGCAGTTTTTCCTGAGGCATCCGCAGGAGGGTAACATGGCCACATGCAAGATATGTAGGCAAAAGGTGAAGCGTGGCCAGGGTCCAAATGTTGGCACCACGGCCCTGCGTCAACATATGATGCGTCACCATAAAACGACCTGGGAGAACCGAGGCTCCCAAGGGGTGGTCCAGTCTGCTTCCTCACCAAGTGAGCTCCCAATTTCTGCCAGCCAAGGCTCCAGCACCTCAGCCGAAGGCAGCTGTGCGTCACACCCATCCTCTGTCGCTCCTGCTCCTCCTCCTCCTCCTCCAAGTCATGCATCCCGCCAGCAATCCATCAGCGAAGCCATGTCCAAGAGACAGCAGTATGCGCCCACTCATCCTACGGCGCAGAAGCTGAATGTGCTCCTGTCCAAGTTGCTGGTGCTGCAGTCGCTCCCTTTTCAGGTGGTGGAATCTGCACCTTTCAGAGAACTGATGGCTTGTGCCGAGCCGAGGTGGAGAGTCCCAAGCCGTCATTTCTTTGCCAAGAAGGCAGTACCAGCGCTGCACACTTTTGTTGAACAGAAGGTGGGCCAGTCCTTGAGCCTGTCGGTGTGTAGCAAAATACATGGCAGCGCCGACATCTGGAGCTGTAACTACGGTCAGGGGCAGTACATGTCGTTTACGGCCCACTGGGTGAATGTGGTCCCTTTGCAGCAGCAACTTGGACAGGTCACGCCGCTTCGGCCTCCGCGCTCTCTGCCCATTGGGCCTGTGACACCGTGCGACTCGGCCTCCTCATCCTCCGCCATCTCCTCACCCTCCACTGTAGGCTCAAGTCTCAGTGCCCCTCCAGTCTACCATGTGTGCAGGGCACGGAGGTGTCACGCAGTGCTTCACATGGTTTGTCTTGGCGAACGGAGTCACACAGGGGAGGAACTGCTTAAATGTATTCATCAGGAAATCCAAACATGGCTTACTCCGAGAAAACTTAAAATGGGAATCATGGTTACCGACAATGGGAAGAACATTTTGTCTGCGCTGCGCCAAGGAAGCCTGACCCATGCCCCCTGCATGGCTCACGTCTTCAATCTGGTTGTCAAGCGGTTTCTGAAGTGTTCCCCCCATCTGCAGGACATCCTAACAACTTCATGGAAACTTTGCATGCACTTCAGCCACTCCTACACCGCCAAACACACCCTTCTTGAGCTACAGCGTCAGAATGGTATCCCCCAACATAGTCTGATTTGCGATGTTTCCACCCGTTGGAATTCCACCCTTCACATGTTGGACCGATTATATGAACAGAGAAAAGCCATCACGGATTTCCTGATGATCCAAGCAGATAGGGGGACTCCCCTGTGTAACTTCAATGTCAACCAGTGGCAGCTCATACGTGACACCTGCCGTTTGCTCAGGCCCTTTGAGGAAGCCACTTTATTTGTCAGTCGGCAGGATTACGGGATGAACGACGTGATTCCACTGCTTCATGTACTACAGCACATGTTGGAAACCATGGCTGGTCAGGGCACTGGAGACATGGCGTTTACATCTTACGGCCACATGAACCCCGTTGGAGCTGAACTGGAGGAGGAGGAGGAGGAAGAGGAGGAGGAGGAGTTGCCCAGCGAAACACAGTTTAGGCTTGGCGAAATGGCTGGTTTATCTAGTCAGCGGACAGGAGAGGAGGAGCAGGAGCAGCCAGAGGAGCTAGAGGTTTTTGAGGAAGGAGAGACAGAGGACCCGGGCACACCGTGGCAGTATGCAGTGGAGATGGAGACAGGTAGTCCATCCGAGTCACTTGCGCAAATGGCACGAAGCATGCTCACATGCTTGCGTAGTGACCCCAGAATTGTTTCCATCTGTCGGCGGGATGACTTCTGGCTGTCCACCTTATTGGACCCTCGCTTCCGGCACAAAATGGGGGCATTTTTTAAACCCACCGAGAGGGAGGACAAACTCAACTACTACAAAGACATTCTACGTAGGCAGTTGGCCGATGCCTATCTGCGCCATGGTCCATACTCTCGCAGGTCTGACTCGAGGGGACCTCTGCGCTCACCTTCCACTGCCATGGCCGCTGGGGGGGTTGGCAGCAGCAGCAGCAGAAGCTCCATCAGCAGCAGCAGCCTCAGTCTTCAGTCGCTAATGAGTAGCTTTCTACACCCGCATAGTGAGGCTACTCATGAGCAGCAGGAAGACCTGGAGCAGGACCTGAACCAGCAGGTCATGTCATACTTTGACATGACCATGCCAACACACCTTGAGGATCCGCTGGACTTCTGGGCAGCCAAACTTGATTTGTGGCCGCAACTAGCAGAGTTTGCCCTGGAAAAGCTGTCCTGCCCGGCAAGTAGCGTGCCATCTGAGCGGGTGTTTAGTGCGGCGGGGGCCATAGTTACGGCGAGGAGAACTCGTCTGTCAACTAAAAATGTGGAGAGACTCACCTTTGTCAAAATGAATCAGGGATGGATCAGCCAGGATTTCCACCCACCAATGCCTGATGCATGCGACTAGATTCAGCATGGTGCCACGTTTTACACTTTACAAATGGTGCAAAACATATTTATGTCTTTAGGCCATTTTTTGGGCTCCTGCTGCTGCTACTGCCAACTTCTGCCAACTCCAGGGTGTGATTCATCCAATTTTTGGGCTCCTGAGGCCAACTCCAGTGTATATTTGGGCTCCTGCTGCTGCTACTGTCAACTCCTGCCAACTCCAGGGTGTGATTCATCCAATTTTTGGGCTCCTGAAGCCAACTCCAGTGTATATTTGGGCTCCTGCTGCTGCTGCTGCTGCCAACTTCTGCCAACTCCAGGGTGTGATTCATCCAATTTTTGGGCTCCTGAAGCCAACTCCAGTGTATATTTGGGCTCCTGCTGCTACTACTGTCAACTCCTGCCAACTCCAGGGTGTGATTCATCCAATTTTTGGGCTCCTGAGGCCAACTCCAGTGTATATTTGGGCTCCTGCTGCTGCTACTGTCAACTCCTGCCAACTCCAGGGTGTGATTCATCCAATTTTTGGGCTCCTGAAGCCAACTCCAGTGTATATTTGGGCTCCTGCTGCTGCTGCTGCTGCCAACTTCTGCCAACTCCAGGGTGTGATTCATCCAATTTTTGGGCTCCTGAAGCCAACTCCAGTGTATATTTGGGCTCCTGCTGCTGCTGCTGCTGCCAACTTCTGCCAACTCCAGGGTGTGATTCATCCAATTTTTGGGCTCCTGAAGCCAACTCCAGTGTATATTTGGGCTCCTGCTGCTACTACTGCCAACTTCTGCCAACTCCAGGGTGTGATTCATCCAATTTTTGGGCTCCTGAGGCCAACTCCAGTGTATATTTGGGCTCCTGCTGCTGCTGCTGCCAACTTCTGCCAACTCCAGGGTGTGATTCATCCAATTTTTGGGCTCCTGAAGCCAACTCCAGTGTATATTTGGGCTCCTGCTGCTACTACTGTCAACTCCTGCCAACTCCAGGGTGTGATTCATCCAATTTTTGGGCTCCTGAGGCCAACTCCAGTGTATATTTGGGCTCCTGCTGCTGCTGCTGCCAACTTCTGCCAACTCCAGGGTGTGATTCATCCAATTTTTGGGCTCCTGAGGCCAACTCCAGTGTATATTTGGGCTCCTGCTCCTGCTGCTGCCAACTTCTGCCAACTCCAGGGTGTGATTCATCCAATTTTTGGGCTCCTGAAGCCAACTCCAGTGTATATTTGGGCTCCTGCTGCTGCTACTGCCAACTTCTGCCAACTCCAGGGTGTGATTCATCCAATTTTTGGGCTCCTGAAGCCAACTCCAGTGTATATTTGGGCTCCTGCTGCTACTACTGCCAACTTCTGCCAACTCCAGGGTGTGATTCATCCAATTTTTGAGCTCCTGAAGCCAACTCCAGTGTATATTTGGGCTCCTGCTGCTGCTGCTGCTGCCAACTTCTGCCAACTCCAGGGTGTGATTCATCCAATTTTTGGGCTCCTGAAGCCAACTCCAGTGTATATTTGGGCTCCTGCTGCTACTACTGCCAACTTCTGCCAACTCCAGGGTGTGATTCATCCAATTTTTGGGCTCCTGAGGCCAACTCCAGTGTATATTTGGGCTCCTGCTGCTGCTGCTGCCAACTTCTGCCAACTCCAGGGTGTGATTCATCCAATTTTTGGGCTCCTGAAGCCAACTCCAGTGTATATTTGGGCTCCTGCTGCTACTACTGTCAACTCCTGCCAACTCCAGGGTGTGATTCATCCAATTTTTGGGCTCCTGAGGCCAACTCCAGTGTATATTTGGGCTCCTGCTGCTGCTGCTGCCAACTTCTGCCAACTCCAGGGTGTGATTCATCCAATTTTTGGGCTCCTGAGGCCAACTCCAGTGTATATTTGGGCTCCTGCTGCTGCCAACTTCTGCCAACTCCAGGGTGTGATTCATCCAATTTTTGGGCTCCTGAAGCCAACTCCAGTGTATATTTGGGCTCCTGCTGCTGCTGCCAACTTCTGCCAACTCCAGGGTGTGATTCATCCAATTTTTGGGCTCCTGAGGCCAACTCCAGTGTATATTTGGGCTCCTTCTGCCCCTCATAGTGATGCCACTTCAACTCTCTGCAATTGTGCCGCTCTGCGATTCTATTAGCGATGCCTCTGATCTGCATGTGATATTTCTTCAAAGTATTATTTAACAAACCCAGCACGCATCCTGTGCGTGTTACAGCAAGGCTGAATGGTTTACAACCCTATTGAGGCTGTAGGAGGCTCAGAAATAGCCGTTTTTAATAGCGATTCGTCGCGAATTTATTCGGGTCGAAACGATTTTTGTCGGAAAATTCGGCGAATCAGTCGAATCGAATTTTTCAAAAGTTCGCTCATCTCTAGTATATATCATGCTATTGTCTGTAACTTTTAGATGTAAATTTATATGTAAATTGAATAATAGTTTTTGATATAGTTTGGTGCTCCTTAATAGGGAGGGAGGTGTGTTTTTCACGGCCGTTCCCATTGAAGTGCTTGAAATTGCTTCATTCAATTAGTTTACTGCACAATGCACTTTGAGACCCATATTGAACATTTTGTCTTATGCAAATTTCGCACTGCTTTAAAAGCAATTATTAATTAAAGTCCTGCATGAATTGTCTTTTGTACCCTGTATTTTGTATATTGTATATAGTGAGGATGAGATGTATTTTTTTGAACACTCTAATGTTGTGATGTTACTAAAGGAAGTTTATATAAATGAAGATATATATTTTTCAACAAATGAACTGTTTTTGATTCACTTTGAGTGCGCTCCTAAAAACTCTTTAGATAGAGCCATAACAGCCAAAGGAAAAAAACAGTTTTTGTGCCTGGAGGTTTTAGTCGAATGAGCAATGAGTAGAAGCATTAACCAAGCTGCTCTCAAAGCCCTACAGACTGCTGGAAATTCTGCTGGGTGAATGAGGGAATTGCCATTGTTCCACTATAAAGAGGACCTATCACCTCGATAGCTGGACTTGGAGACTCCAGAGCTGGCTGGCGGGGAGGCCGATTCATTAATAGCGCCAGGTAGCGACAGATGTGCGGCAGTAGCGTGATTTTCACAGCGCCAGCTAGTATTCGCTGTGCTTGGCCGGGGTTTGCTTGTTGACAGCGACTCAGTCGGTGTGCGGTAATGTTGAATACGGGGTTAGGGGTCGCTGTTTCACAGGTTCTGCATTGTATGGGTGCGCCTGACAGCGAATGGCCAGAGCGAACGGCTTGCTGCAGATTCATTAAAAAATCACGCTCAAAAATTTCTTGCGCTGTGAATTCCTTGTTTAAACCCCAGAGCGCTGGCGGCGATGTGTGTAAAGTAGTTTTTAACCCCCAAACAACCTTTTTTTTTATATGTAAAAATTATACAAGTTTTTCTAAACATTTTGTAATATGAATACATGAATATCAGACCTGTAATATCAATTCTGCACATTTTTTTATTTTTTTATTTTTTTACTTAAAAAAAAAACCTAACATTGCAGAAGTGGTCTCAGAATTTTTGACATTAAAAAAAAAAAAAAACAGTAATAGCAATTAATTATGATTATTTAAAGATTGCTCCATTGAAATGAATTGGACCACGCCAGGGAGCGACAGGTCATACCTGTCGCTGTGATGGGATTAGCAGCGGCGCTGTTCGTTGCAGTCGGCTACATGATGAATCCCGCGCTAGCTGACGCTCTCGCCGGCGCTAGCCTCATTTAGCATGATAAATGCGTCATTGTGACCGCCGCCGGGCGTACTTGATTCGGTAGCCGCCGATAGCTGGCGGTACCTGGCGCTCGTCAGACACTACCTGGCGCTAGCCCTTGATAAATAAGGGCCTAAGTGCCCGTGGAGTATCGCAATTTGGAATCCCTGCAAATCTCTTATGTTTATGCTATTCCCACGCCTCGTTCTCAGGCCGAGGTCACATCCCTGGCCTCTGTGCAGCTGTGGCGCACTACAGTGCCCAGCCATTCAAGTAGGGTGTTGGCAGGAGCCCACCACAAACTGTATGGAGGCTAAGGATTATTTCTCTTTATGCTGGTACTCTTCTGAAAACAGTGCTTCATGTTGTGCATTAGTATGTGGTGTCTTCTCTCCTCCCATCATAGGCCATGGAGCAGACGATTGCGCAATATAGGTGACGGTGCAGTGTCTGCTGGGTGGAGAAAGAAGAAGCAAGATGGCGCTGGCCATTGGAAGGTGCCCGGGGACAGACGGATCGACAGGGTAGCTGCACTCAGCAAAGTGAGCGCAGATTGCCCAATACGTGAACCAGGGTGGAAGGTGGGCAGACAGGAGAAGTTTGGGGAGCTTTTATTAGCTCCGACATCTGCCTGATGTTTCTCTTTAATTATGATTAAAGACCATGTCGAAGTTGGTCACGGGGAGGCCGATTCATTAATAGCGGCAGGTAGCGACAGTTGAGCGACTGTAACAGTATTTTCACAGCGCCCGCTAGTAGTCGCTGTGCTTGGCCATTGTTCGGTTGTTGATAGCGACTGAGTCGGTGTGCAGTAATGTTGAATACGGGGTGACGAGTCGCTATTTGACAGGTTCCGCGATGTATGGGTGCGCATGATAGCGACTGGTCAGAGCGACCGGCTCCCACCATATTCATCAAAAAATCACGCTCAAAAAATTCTCGCGCTGTGAAATGCATGTTTAAACCCCAGAGCGCTGGCGGCGATGGGTTAAAAGTAGTTTTTTAACCCCCAAACCACCATATTTTTGGAAACCAAAAAAAAAAAAAAAATTTAAATAATTTAGTAATATGAATACAATAATATCAGACCTGTAATATCAATTTTGTACCTTAAAAAAATTATCTAACATGGCAGAAGTGGTCACAGAATTTTTCACATTTAAAAATAAAAAAAAAACATTAATAACAATTAATTATGAATATTTAAAGATTGTTCCATTGAAATGCATTGGAGAGCGCCAGGTAGCGAGAGGTCATACCTGTCGCTGTTCAAGGTCGGACACTGGCGCTGTGGGCTGAGGCTGGAATAATGATGATTGAGTCGCTATATGGCGCTATCTCAGTCGCTAAGCAGGATTGGCTTGATAAATGTGTGATTGTGGTGGGGAGCCGGCGTTCTCGTGGCGGTGCCCGTCATTACCGGCCGCTCACCAGTCGCTGCCTGTCGCTATTCCTTCATAAATAAGGGCCTATTTTCCATTGGGAAAGGCTGCAACACTATCTATGACGAAAAAAAATAAAATAAAATGTCCACTTAAAGTGGACCAAAACCCAGTGAGTGCAATCGGCCCAGGAATCTATAGGATTACCGGGCCAATCGATTCCCTCCCCCCGGGGCATCCAAAAACAAGATGCCTCGCTGTGTGAAACCCCCCAAGTCACCCCGTTCACTTACCCTGTTTCCTGGATGACCGGCGCAGGCGCGCTCCCTGTTAGAGGTTAGCGGAGGATGCGTCCGTCAACGTGCTCAGGGTCACTGGCCTTAGACGCTGGCTTAGACGAGGTGACGTCAGTGGCTTCCAGCGCGCTGATGGGACGAGCGCCCGCACATGCACCATTAGCCTGGGAAGAGGTGAGTTGTGTTCGCCGATCTGGGGGGTTTCACACAGCGGGGCACCCACGATCGGGTTTCCCCTGGGGGAAAGGACCAAAACCCGACATAGTCAAAATCCTGGTCTTTGGTCCACTTTAAAATCGTAAATCAAATCAGGTAAAATCAACATTTCCTTTAACACCCTCATACCTTTGAGAAAGGGCTAGGATCGCCCTAAACGGCCGTCAGGTGGTCGATACATACTATGGACAAAGTTAATATGTATGGGTAACTATCCCCTCGATTCAAAGAGCAAAAGTTAATTGATTTCGTATCGAGAATCGTAAGTTTGGGTGGGTGTTAGTCATTTTTTCCAGTTTTTTTGGCCATTTCCGACTCGCACGAGCCTACGTACGAATGCGTATATGCTCTTACGATCATCGCAAGTTCGTTCCTAAATTTTAGGATCAAAACGTAAAACTTAAGATCAAATCCTAAAACTTAGGATCAAAACGTAAAACTTAGGATAATCGGATGTGTTTACGTGTGATTCAGAGAACAGTTTTCAAACCTCTAAATACGTTTTAAAAGAAAGCCACTGGCGACACCTTTTAGCAGTCGGATTGCTGTTCTTGAACAGGTTTTTTGGCTATGTGGAGGAGTCTGCGCGTCTTGAGCTCCAATGAACTGCATGTATCAGCATGGCCGAGGCCATAAATTGTATGGCAATGCATACCTGATTCATGTATGCCTTATAAAAGCATTTTAATGTGGACCTTAATTAGTCCTTTGCATGTAAAC
The DNA here is from genome assembly GCA_027917425.1 of Gastrophryne carolinensis. NCBI lineage: Eukaryota > Metazoa > Chordata > Amphibia > Anura > Microhylidae > Gastrophryne > Gastrophryne carolinensis. The sequence continues at coordinate 256,684,017 of CM051240.1, forward strand.
CTTTATTTGGCAATATATTTGCGTTAATTAAAGAAACTTATGTCCTTTGTTATTTATTTTTAAATTGATGTACTAGAATAATATTTTTAGATTGCATTTATTGGTGTAGTTGTTTACCTTTGCTTTGTTTAATTATTTAAGCACATCTTTGGTCAGATGCATCACACTTACTGAGGAGAGGAGAGCGGGATAAAGTGCAGGATGTGGGTTACTGCTGTATTTTGCACAGACACAGCAGAGCTGGGGGCACGGAAAGGTCAGAAATCAAAGAATCCGGAGCAACACAGTCACAAGGCCCTTTCTGTTTGCAGGCTGCCCGATAATACCTGAGCCGCCATCTTGCCTGTTTCTAGGCTCATAACATGCAGAAGTTGCTGGGTGTTTTTTTATATTTGAGAGCAATCTGTATGTAGAGGGTGTGGGTAACCACACTAAAAATTTAAAGTTGTACCATTTGAAGCCAAAATATAAAAATTAAATCCACAAGTAAAAAATGCAAGTTAAGTAAAAATTAAACAAAGTTAGATTTACTTATGCAAATGCATTCATTAATGGTTGGTTACTGCAAAATGAAGGAAATAAAGAAAAATAAAAGACCAAATATTTAGAATGCACTTTAATGAGGTAAGTTTGTAGTGCGCAGCCGCAAGATCAGAAGGATTTACGTCCAGACAAAAAAGGAAAAAGGGCAAAACCAATGTTGCAACCTGAGAAATGAAACGGAAAATTCAGGATGGAAACTGACATAGGTCTGATTCCCGAACTGCCATACGAACGGACGGACATTTTAGGATAGAAACGTATTTGCTTATAGAATCACTCGCAAGTTCATACGAACGCACGAGCGTACGGGAAAAATAGGATGATCGGCACCAAAATCCAAGCTGTTACATGTTTCTTTGAATCAACCCATATATTTGTTTGTTGTTATTGTAACATGGTCTGATGTATCATTTATTTGTGCCATTGAACAAACTATTTACAATGGAAGGTGCAATAAGATACTATTTGGATTGAGTGCAATATACTGCTGCTGGGCTTGTGCAGTATTAACTGTTTGTGTGTGTGTTACACACTTTTTCTTATTTATACTACTATAGCCCTTATTTAACAAGGGATAGCGCCAGGTAGCGAATGGTGAGCGAACGGTAATGACGGTCACCGCCACGAGAACGCCGGCTCCCCTCCGCAATCACACATTTATGAAGCCGATCCTGCTTAGCGACTGACAGAGCGCCAGATAGCGAATCATTCATCATTATTCCAGCCTCACCCCACAGCGCCAGCGAGCGACCTTGAACAGCGACAGGTATGACCTCTCGCTACCTGGCGCTCTCCAATGCATTTCAATGGAGCAATCTTTAAATATTCTTAATTAATTGCTATTTTTTTTTTTTTTTTTAAATGTCAAAAATTCTGTGACCACTTCTGCAATGTTAGATATTTTTTTTAACCCTTTTGTTGCCAAGCACGTAACACCTACGTGCTGGCTTGGCTGGGCCTTAAGTGCCAAGCCCGTAGGTGTTACGTGCTTGACTTTCCTCGCTTGTAGTTTAAAAAGTAAAAACAACAAATACTCACCTGACCCCTTGTTGGATCCGGCCGGGTCTCCTCTTTAATTTGGTGCCATCCGATCCCCCGTGGGGGGTCGGATGGCTCCAGGAGAGCCCCCGGAATAGGCCGCCCCCCCCCCCCGCTTCTGCAGCAGCAGCTTCTAACTGTAAAAAAATAAAAAAATAAAAATGACATTCACTTACCTGTGTGTGCGCTGGCTCCCGCTGTCCCTCCTCTTCACCTGGGGGGCCTCCGATCCCCCCCCAGGACTTACCGATCTTCAGGAGAGAGCCTGGGAGGCTCTCTCCTCTCTTCTTCACGATGGCGGCCGCCATCATGCCTCTAAGCCCCGCCCCCTTGGGGGCGGGGCTTATGAAGTCATCCCGGCCCCGATCTCAGGCTTCAGCCTTCTCAGCTTCTCAGATGCCGGTGATCGGCACAGGGGAAGGAGGTGACAGGAGATCCTCTGATCTCCTGCCTTCTCCTTCTCTGGATGCCGATCACCGGCATCTGTCAGCTGAGCGGCGAGGGACAAGAGCTTGCAATCGAAGGTAAGTACAGTAAAAAAAAATTTTTTTTTTTTTCTAATAAAATACTTTTTATTATTGTGTGGTGTTTTTTTTTCACATTAACTCTTTGTGAGCTGGTAAGGGGTCCATGAGACCCCTTATACCAGTTCACAAGGCTGGGGGGGTGGCAAGTCACCTGCCCTAGCGGGTGGCTTGCCATTGACCCCCGCACCCCCATTACCTGCCTCCCCAAAGGCCAGGGGGGGGCAGAAGAGCCCGGGCCCACATAGGCTATGTGGGCTCGTAGGCTGCAGGGTGGGGGGGCCACCAAAGCTGGCCCCCCCACTCTGTGCCTACAAGCCCCCATAGCTGGTCCCGGGCTGGTTACTTTGGGTAAGGGGGACCCCACGTCATTTTTTGTTTTGGATTTTGAAGGGTTTTTAACCCTTCAAAATCCAAAAAAAAATGGGGTCCCCCTCCCCGGGAAGGGGGACCCTATGTCATTTTTTTTTTTAATTAACCATTTGTCATCCAGCAGCTATAAAAGGCTTCTGGGCAGGAAAGGGTGTCTACCTATACATATGTGGTATCGCTGTAACCGGGAGAAATTGGGGTTTCTCACGCAATAAGATTTTATTGACAAACTTACATTTTTTATTACAAAAAAACTCTACAAATTGTAAAAAAATGTTTTTTTTTTATTTTTTTTCACACATTTCACCCAAAAAAATTGAGAATACACCTAAAAAATACAAACAAGACATTTCATGTTAAAGCCCAGACTCTGTTGAAAAAAACAATATATAATTTTCCTGGGAAATCCCTGGAAATCCCTTCAAAAATGACAGTTGAATATGTGTAGCGCAAAATGGTGAAACATCGTCTGGCAACAGGGAGTGGCAAATGCTGCAGGTAGGCTGGCAGCGAAAGGGTTAAGGTAAAAAAAAAAAAAAAAAATTGTGCAGAATTGATATTACAGGTCTGATATTAATGTATTCATACTACAAAATGTTTTGAAAAACATGTTTTTTTTTTTTTCTAAAAATATGGTTGTTTGGGGGTTAAAAAACTACTTTTAAACCATCGCCGCCAGCGCTCTGGGGTTTAAACAAGCATTTCACAGCGCGAGAATTTTTGGAGTGTGATTTGTTAATGAATATGGTGGTGCTATGGCCATTCGCTATCATGCGCTCCCATACAGCGCGGAACCTGTCAAATAGCGAATCATCACCCCGTATTCAACATTCCTGCACACCGACTGAGTCGCTATCAACAACCGAACAACGGCCAAGCACAGCGACTACTAGCGGGCGCTGTGAAAATACCGCTACAGTCGCTCAACTGTCGCTACCTGGCGCTATTAATAAATCAGCCTCTAAGAATTAATGTTCCTTTAACACCCTCAGCACACGATCGGGAGCTTCCTGCACGTAGCGGACCCGGGGGAATAATAACTGCAGTCATCTGTTTACAGTGTCGCTAAAGAGGCGGAAGGGAAAGTGTTCCAGAGATATTTCAGCCTCCCTCTTCAATAATTTACAAATCAATTAAAATGTCGTTATGGTCGTCTTCACACCGCATAACCTGTCTGATATTTAAAGGTCACTTGGCCACTGCTTCAAAGGCAACCTGTGATGTGCGGATGAAAGGCTGTTACACAGCGCCAGTGCAATTCATATCTCCACTCAGTTACACCCATTAATTACAGCACATGGCTGACAGATCCTTAATGATCCGCTGTCTGTTTTGATGTCATACACCAACATCTTGATGATATTTGGCGTGAAATTTGACACGGCCTAATAGAAAAAGAGGTTATGACCCCATTATTAAAGCATGAAATATGATAGAATTTATTAACTAAGTAGAAGGCTTCGGGAAATACATTGCGCGCATATATTTGTAGGTTAATTTGTAAGCAACACTAAGGGCCTTATTCGTGAAGCTCTAGCGACAGATAGTGCCTTGTAAGCGTCAGGTGAACGCCGGACACGGCGTGCAATTACACATTTATGAAGCCGAATCTGGTGAGCGACTAGAACAGCGCCATGTAGCGTCCGATTCATCATTATCCCAGGCTCAGCGTACAGCGCCGGCGTTCAGCCTTGCAGAGCGCCACGTCTTACCTGTCGCTACCTGGCGCTCTCCCATACATTTCTATGGACGATCCTTAAATCCCTTTCCTGATCCCAATTTTATTTTTCTTAAATCCTGGGCAAGAAAATGACTTTTTGGATTAATAATATTTTTATGCAGAATTGTCCTGACATGTCTGGTATTAAAGTGTTCATGTTACAATGTTATAGCAATGTCATTCCATGTGTTTTCGCTTTGTTACTAGTGGATACAAAAACAGACTTTAATCACACAGGGTCTGGCGCTCTGGGCTACAGCGACCCGATTTTGAGCGCCGGCGCTGTGTCAGGCTGTTTTTTTTTTAAAGAATATGGTGTGAGTCGGTTGCACTGAGCTGCCGCTACCCATACAGCTTAGTACTGCGACTCACACAACATATTCATCAATGCCGGCCAGCGACTGAGGCGCTCTAAAGCAAAGAACCATGGCCGAGCACAGCGACTACTAGCGGTCGCTCTGAAATCCGCTCTACAGACGCTCATCTGTCGCTACCTGGCGTTAGCGATGAATCAGCCTGCCCGATATTTATTATTGTGGGGAACCGTTTATCATATGTGAGAAACTTACAGTTTTAACTAGTAGTGTTGGGCCAAGGTTGTAAAACCCAAAAGCAGCCCCCTGGGACACGTGGCCCCAAAGAGCCGCAATTTATTAGATGAAAATAGGACCAAAAAAAACCCCACAGAATTAAAACAAGGGATTCACCCCACGCCATGCTATATCGGTGCAATTAAAGCAAACCTTTACCCTGAATAAGAGCCTATCTTGTATGTTTTCCCCCTGTACATACAGATTGCCCACATTAATCCGGACCTTCACCCTGAATAAAAGCCTATCTTATATGTTTCCCCCACACTGTACATACAGATTGCCCACATTAACCCGGACCTTCACCAGGAATAAGAGCCTATCTTATATGTTTCCCCCACCATGTACATACAGATTGCCCACATTAATCCGAACCTTCACCCTGAATAAGAGGTTATCTTATATGTTTCCCCCCCGCACATACAGATTGCTCACATTAATCCGGACCTTCACCCTGAATAAGAGCCTATCTTGTATGTTTACCCTGTCACGGACAACTCACCTTCTCACCAGTCCCGCGGCGTGGGCTCCGGCGCCTGTCTGCCTCCGAGCAGACACGCCCCCTCTCCTCTTCGCTCCTCTCTGACAGCTCTGACGGCTGTCTTATGACCTCCGGCGGCGCTGCAGTCAGCGTGCCCGCCGGAGGCTGGTTTAAGGTGGGCCAATGATACATTTAAGGTGGACCAATGGGTCCAGCCTTCACTGGGCGAAAATGCCCTTTTGAGAATTAAACTGGACAAATAACTCAAGGTTGTATGCGCACCAATCACCTTACTCCCTCCCGTCCAATCCCATCAGTTCCCCTCCAATAAAACTTGGTTCCCCGCAGTTGTTCGTTGCCCGTGATAGCGTGCTGCTGGGTGTGATTATCTGTACTTTCCGTTTGATCTTGCTGTGTATTGAGCATCCCGTGATTGCCGCCTGGACCGACCATTGCCTGTTTCTGACTACGATTTGCCTGCTCCCTTGTACTGCGTACCCGTGACCTCCCGGCTTGACCCCTGGCTCGACTTTGACTACTCTTCCGTCTCATCCTTTGGTGCCGCGCTTGCCCGTCCTCGCCCAGTCTCGTTCCTGGTTCATCCGCCTTCCTCCCCGTAAGTCCTCATCCTTTGTGCTACGAAGTCCTGGGGGCAACCGTGCCCGGTGAGGCGTATAAAGCGTCCCGGCAGACGGGGGCTTGTCTATAGGTGAAGCTAGCAGCAGAGATTGGGGGTTGCGGACTTACTCAGAAGGCGGGTGTCCCACGGGACCTGACATCCCCCACCCTGTACATACAGATTGCCCACATTAATCCAAACTTTTACCTGAATAAGAGCCTATCTTGCATGTTTCCCCCCTGTACATACAGATTGCCCACATTAATCCGAACCATTACCCTGAATAAGAGCCTATCTTGTATGTTTCCCCCCTGTACATACAGATTGCCCACATTAATCCGAACCATTACCCTGAATAAGAGCCTATCTTGTATGTTTCCCCCCTGTACATACAGATTGCCCACATTAATCCGAACCATTACCCTGAATAAGAGCCTATCTTGTATGTTTCCCCCCTGTACATACAGATACATTAATCTGAACCTTCGGCTCATGGAGTCTCTCAGGCGGCCTGCAAAGAGGAAGTGTCTTTTGACTGTGCTGCTTTGCATTCTGGGATTTCTGTCCTTTTCCTGAACCCAGCTCTGCTCTGTTTGAGCAAAACACAGCTATAACGCAGTCCCCTGCACATTTGCCCCCTCTCCTCTCCTCAGTATGCGATGCTTCTGAGGCAAGATGGCGGCGCACATATCCTAGAGTCCAGAGTTGAAGCTCAGTGGTGGAAACAATAAAAAGTAAATGACTAAAAATGTAAAATATATTATATATATGTTATGTAGGGATGAGCGAATCGATCCGGACGAACCCGGATTCGATCCGAATTTCAGGAAAAATTCGATTCGGATCGAATCCGAATTTCCCCGCGATTCGATCACTCGAAGTTTTCCTTTAACATCCATTCATTTACATTACAGGCATTCTAAGATGGCGGGCGGGACATGTCTGGACATGTATCCCGCGCCAGTGCAAGCTGGGGCAGTCACATGCAGCCTATCAGCAGCCAGCAAGCCCGGTGACGTCACACAGCGGTATTTAACGGCGGCCATCTTGCTTTTCCTCATTTCTCTATTGCATTCGTGACAGACAGACAGAACGCTGTGTAGCTGAGGCAGTTAGACAGGCTGGAGACAGGGACAGACAGGGACAGGCTGGAGACAGGCAGGAGACAGGCAGGAGACAGACAGGAGACAGACAGAAAGCCAGGGAAAGGTAGGAAAAACGGAGCTGGCTGACAGGGAGATTTTTTTTTTTTCATCCAGCCTTTGTTAGCGTTTTCAGGCTGCTTATAGTAACTAACTGTGCATATATACTGAACTGATCTTAAGTCTGCTGTGAGGCATCCCATTCTGTGACTAAAGCAGCCTCTGTTTAAGACCATATAAGCATTTGCTCTTATCATATTTGAAATTAGGCCTGATAAAGACACTTTTGCTGGCCAAAGCACTACTGTACCCTGCCAGCTCGATTCCTGCCCGGGGCATCCCATTCTGTGACTAAAGCAGCCTCTGTTTAAGACCATATAAGCATTTGCTCTTATCATATTTGAAATTAGGCCTGATAAAGACACTTTTGCTGGCCAAAGCACTACTGTACCCTGCCAGCTCGATTCCTGCCCGGGGCATCCCATTCTGTGACTAAAGCAGCCTCTGTTTAAGACCATATAAGCATTTGCTCTTATCATATTTGAAATTAGGCCTGATAAAGACACTTTTGCTGGCCAAAGCACTACTGTACCCTGCCAGCTCGATTCCTGCCCGGGGCATCCCATTCTGTGACTAAAGCAGCCTCTGTTTAAGACCATATAAGCATTTGCTCTTATCATATTTGAAATTAGCCTGATAAAGACACTTTTGCTGGCCAAAGCACTACTGTACCCTGCCAGCTCGATTCCTGCCCGGGGCATCCCATTCTGTGACTAAAGCAGCCTCTGTTTAAGACCATATAAGCATTTGCTCTTATCATATTTGAAATTAGGCCTGATAAAGACACTTTTGCTGGCCAAAGCACTACTGTACCCTGCCAGCTCGATTCCTGCCCGGGGCATCCCATTCTGTGACTACAGCAGCCTCTGTTTAAGACCATATAAGCATTTGCTCTTATCATATTTGAAATTAGCCTGATAAAGACACTTTTGCTGGCCAAAGCACTACTGTACCCTGCCAGCTCGATTCCTGCCCGGGGCATCCCATTCTGTGACTAAAGCAGCCTCTGTTTAAGACCATATAAGCATTTGCTCTTATCATATTTGAAATTAGGCCTGATAAAGACACTTTTGCTGGCCAAAGCACTACTGTACCCTGCCAGCTCGATTCCTGCCCGGGGCATCCCATTCTGTGACTAAAGCAGCCTCTGTTTAAGACCATATAAGCATTTGCTCTTATCATATTTGAAATTAGCCTGATAAAGACACTTTTGCTGGCCAAAGCACTACTGTACCCTGCCAGCTCGATTCCTGCCCGGGGCATCCCATTCTGTGACTAAAGCAGCCTCTGTTTAAGACCATATAAGCATTTGCTCTTATCATATTTGAAATTAGGCCTGATAAAGACACTTTTGCTGGCCAAAGCACTACTGTACCCTGCCAGCTCGATTCCTGCCCGGGGCATCCCATTCTGTGACTACAGCAGCCTCTGTTTAAGACCATATAAGCATTTGCTCTTATCATATTTGAAATTAGGCCTGATAAAGACACTTTTGCTGGCCAAAGCACTACTGTACCCTGCCAGCTCGATTCCTGCCCGGGGCATCCCATTCTGTGACTAAAGCAGCCTCTGTTTAAGACCATATAAGCATTTGCTCTTATCATATTTGAAATTAGGCCTGATAAAGACACTTTTGCTGGCCAAAGCACTACTGTACCCTGCCAGCTCGATTCCTGCCCGGGGCATCCCATTCTGTGACTAAAGCAGCCTCTGTTTAAGACCATATAAGCATTTGCTCTTATCATATTTGAAATTAGGCCTGATAAAGACACTTTTGCTGGCCAAAGCACTACTGTACCCTGCCAGCTCGATTCCTGCCCGGGGCATCCCATTCTGTGACTAAAGCAGCCTCTGTTTAAGACCATATAAGCATTTGCTCTTATCATATTTGAAATTAGCCTGATAAAGACACTTTTGCTGGCCAAAGCACTACTGTACCCTGCCAGCTCGATTCCTGCCCGGGGCATCCCATTCTGTGACTAAAGCAGCCTCTGTTTAAGACCATATAAGCATTTGCTCTTATCATATTTGAAATTAGGCCTGATAAAGACACTTTTGCTGGCCAAAGCACTACTGTACCCTGCCAGCTCGATTCCTGCCCGGGGCATCCCATTCTGTGACTAAAGCAGCCTCTGTTTAAGACCATATAAGCATTTGCTCTTATCATATTTGAAATTAGGCCTGATAAAGACACTTTTGCTGGCCAAAGCACTACTGTACCCTGCCAGCTCGATTCCTGCCCGGGGCATCCCATTCTGTGACTAAAGCAGCCTCTGTTTAAGACCATATAAGCATTTGCTCTTATCATATTTGAAATTAGGCCTGATAAAGACACTTTTGCTGGCCAAAGCACTACTGTACCCTGCCAGCTCGATTCCTGCCCGGGGCATCCCATTCTGTGACTAAAGCAGCCTCTGTTTAAGACCATATAAGCATTTGCTCTTATCATATTTGAAATTAGGCCTGATAAAGACACTTTTGCTGGCCAAAGCACTACTGTACCCTGCCAGCTCGATTCCTGCCCTGGGCATCCCATTCTGTGACTACAGCAGCCTCTGTTTAAGACCATATAAGCATTTGCTCTTATCATATTTGAAATTAGGCCTGATAAAGACACTTTTGCTGGCCAAAGCACTACTGTACCCTGCCAGCTCGATTCCTGCCCGGGGCATCCCATTCTGTGACTAAAGCAGCCTCTGTTTAAGACCATATAAGCATTTGCTCTTATCATATTTGAAATTAGGCCTGATAAAGACACTTTTGCTGGCCAAAGCACTACTGTACCCTGCCAGCTCGATTCCTGCCCGGGGCATCCCATTCTGTGACTACAGCAGCCTCTGTTTAAGACCATATAAGCATTTGCTCTTATCATATTTGAAATTAGGCCTGATAAAGACACTTTTGCTGGCCAAAGCACTACTGTACCCTGCCAGCTCGATTCCTGCCCGGGGCATCCCATTCTGTGACTAAAGCAGCCTCTGTTTAAGACCATATAAGCATTTGCTCTTATCATATTTGAAATTAGGCCTGATAAAGACACTTTTGCTGGCCAAAGCACTACTGTACCCTGCCAGCTCGATTCCTGCCCGGGGCATCCCATTCTGTGACTAAAGCAGCCTCTGTTTAAGACCATATAAGCATTTGCTCTTATCATATTTGAAATTAGGCCTGATAAAGACACTTTTGCTGGCCAAAGCACTACTGTACCCTGCCAGCTCGATTCCTGCCCGGGGCATCCCATTCTGTGACTAAAGCAGCCTCTGTTTAAGACCATATAAGCATTTGCTCTTATCATATTTGAAATTAGGCCTGATAAAGACACTTTTGCTGGCCAAAGCACTACTGTACCCTGCCAGCTCGATTCCTGCCCGGGGCATCCCATTCTGTGACTAAAGCAGCCTCTGTTTAAGACCATATAAGCATTTGCTCTTATCATATTTGAAATTAGGCCTGATAAAGACACTTTTGCTGGCCAAAGCACTACTGTACCCTGCCAGCTCGATTCCTGCCCGGGGCATCCCATTCTGTGACTACAGCAGCCTCTGTTTAAGACCATATAAGCATTTGCTCTTATCATATTTGAAATTAGGCCTGATAAAGACACTTTTGCTGGCCAAAGCACTACTGTACCCTGCCAGCTCGATTCCTGCCCGGGGCATCCCATTCTGTGACTAAAGCAGCCTCTGTTTAAGACCATATAAGCATTTGCTCTTATCATATTTGAAATTAGGCCTGATAAAGACACTTTTGCTGGCCAAAGCACTACTGTACCCTGCCAGCTCGATTCCTGCCCGGGGCATCCCATTCTGTGACTACAGCAGCCTCTGTTTAAGACCATATAAGCATTTGCTCTTATCATATTTGAAATTAGGCCTGATAAAGACACTTTTGCTGGCCAAAGCACTACTGTACCCTGCCAGCTCGATTCCTGCCCGGGGCATCCCATTCTGTGACTAAAGCAGCCTCTGTTTAAGACCATATAAGCATTTGCTCTTATCATATTTGAAATTAGGCCTGATAAAGACACTTTTGCTGGCCAAAGCACTACTGTACCCTGCCAGCTCGATTCCTGCCCGGGGCATCCCATTCTGTGACTAAAGCAGCCTCTGTTTAAGACCATATAAGCATTTGCTCTTATCATATTTGAAATTAGGCCTGATAAAGACACTTTTGCTGGCCAAAGCACTACTGTACCCTGCCAGCTCGATTCCTGCCCGGGGCATCCCATTCTGTGACTAAAGCAGCCTCTGTTTAAGACCATATAAGCATTTGCTCTTATCATATTTGAAATTAGGCCTGATAAAGACACTTTTGCTGGCCAAAGCACTACTGTACCCTGCCAGCTCGATTCCTGCCCGGGGCATCCCATTCTGTGACTAAAGCAGCCTCTGTTTAAGACCATATAAGCATTTGCTCTTATCATATTTGAAATTAGGCCTGATAAAGACACTTTTGCTGGCCAAAGCACTACTGTACCCTGCCAGCTCGATTCCTGCCCGGGGCATCCCATTCTGTGACTACAGCAGCCTCTGTTTAAGACCATATAAGCATTTGCTCTTATCATATTTGAAATTAGGCCTGATAAAGACACTTTTGCTGGCCAAAGCACTACTGTACCCTGCCAGCTCGATTCCTGCCCGGGGCATCCCATTCTGTGACTAAAGCAGCCTCTGTTTAAGACCATATAAGCATTTGCTCTTATCATATTTGAAATTAGGCCTGATAAAGACACTTTTGCTGGCCAAAGCACTACTGTACCCTGCCAGCTCGATTCCTGCCCGGGGCATCCCATTCTGTGACTAAAGCAGCCTCTGTTTAAGACCATATAAGCATTTGCTCTTATCATATTTGAAATTAGGCCTGATAAAGACACTTTTGCTGGCCAAAGCACTACTGTACCCTGCCAGCTCGATTCCTGCCCGGGGCATCCCATTCTGTGACTACAGCAGCCTCTGTTTAAGACCATATAAGCATTTGCTCTTATCATATTTGAAATTAGGCCTGATAAAGACACTTTTGCTGGCCAAAGCACTACTGTACCCTGCCAGCTCGATTCCTGCCCGGGGCATCCCATTCTGTGACTAAAGCAGCCTCTGTTTAAGACCATATAAGCATTTGCTCTTATCATATTTGAAATTAGGCCTGATAAAGACACTTTTGCTGGCCAAAGCACTACTGTACCCTGCCAGCTCGATTCCTGCCCGGGGCATCCCATTCTGTGACTACAGCAGCCTCTGTTTAAGACCATATAAGCATTTGCTCTTATCATATTTGAAATTAGGCCTGATAAAGACACTTTTGCTGGCCAAAGCACTACTGTACCCTGCCAGCTCGATTCCTGCCCGGGGCATCCCATTCTGTGACTAAAGCAGCCTCTGTTTAAGACCATATAAGCATTTGCTCTTATCATATTTGAAATTAGGCCTGATAAAGACACTTTTGCTGGCCAAAGCACTACTGTACCCTGCCAGCTCGATTCCTGCCCGGGGCATCCCATTCTGTGACTAAAGCAGCCTCTGTTTAAGACCATATAAGCATTTGCTCTTATCATATTTGAAATTAGGCCTGATAAAGACACTTTTGCTGGCCAAAGCACTACTGTACCCTGCCAGCTCGATTCCTGCCCGGGGCATCCCATTCTGTGACTAAAGCAGCCTCTGTTTAAGACCATATAAGCATTTGCTCTTATCATATTTGAAATTAGGCCTGATAAAGACACTTTTGCTGGCCAAAGCACTACTGTACCCTGCCAGCTCGATTCCTGCCCGGGGCATCCCATTCTGTGACTAAAGCAGCCTCTGTTTAAGACCATATAAGCATTTGCTCTTATCATATTTGAAATTAGGCCTGATAAAGACACTTTTGCTGGCCAAAGCACTACTGTACCCTGCCAGCTCGATTCCTGCCCGGGGCATCCCATTCTGTGACTACAGCAGCCTCTGTTTAAGACCATATAAGCATTTGCTCTTATCATATTTGAAATTAGGCCTGATAAAGACACTTTTGCTGGCCAAAGCACTACTGTACCCTGCCAGCTCGATTCCTGCCCGGGGCATCCCATTCTGTGACTAAAGCAGCCTCTGTTTAAGACCATATAAGCATTTGCTCTTATCATATTTGAAATTAGGCCTGATAAAGACACTTTTGCTGGCCAAAGCACTACTGTACCCTGCCAGCTCGATTCCTGCCCGGGGCATCCCATTCTGTGACTACAGCAGCCTCTGTTTAAGACCATATAAGCATTTGCTCTTATCATATTTGAAATTAGGCCTGATAAAGACACTTTTGCTGGCCAAAGCACTACTGTACCCTGCCAGCTCGATTCCTGCCCGGGGCATCCCATTCTGTGACTAAAGCAGCCTCTGTTTAAGACCATATAAGCATTTGCTCTTATCATATTTGAAATTAGGCCTGATAAAGACACTTTTGCTGGCCAAAGCACTACTGTACCCTGCCAGCTCGATTCCTGCCCGGGGCATCCCATTCTGTGACTAAAGCAGCCTCTGTTTAAGACCATATAAGCATTTGCTCTTATCATATTTGAAATTAGGCCTGATAAAGACACTTTTGCTGGCCAAAGCACTACTGTACCCTGCCAGCTCGATTCCTGCCCGGGGCATCCCATTCTGTGACTAAAGCAGCCTCTGTTTAAGACCATATAAGCATTTGCTCTTATCATATTTGAAATTAGGCCTGATAAAGACACTTTTGCTGGCCAAAGCACTACTGTACCCTGCCAGCTCGATTCCTGCCCGGGGCATCCCATTCTGTGACTAAAGCAGCCTCTGTTTAAGACCATATAAGCATTTGCTCTTATTATATTTATATTATAAGACACTTTTGCTGGGCATAGGCTTACTGCTGCCTGCCAGGTGCACTTCTGTTGAGGCATCCCATTCTGTAACATAGCATACCCCTCTTTATTTACACTAAGCAGCTCTCTTATTTACACTAAGCAGGCCTGTTGGAGGCTGAGTGTTACTGCTCACTTTTGGTGTGCATTATATTCTGTTTCATATAGACCCACCGCTGCCCGGGGTTTTTTTAAATATCACCTACTACCACGCCAGTTAGACTATGTCGGGCAGACAAGTGCCTGGAAGTGAAAAGAGGAGTGGCAGAGGCCAAGATTCCGCAGGCAGAGCTCGCATCAGACTGGGGGCCAGTAGCAGCAGGAGTCACGCTGAGAGACCTAATCTGCCAGTATCTGCTAGCGGTCGGGTCTCCACCAGTAACGCATCTGCCGTGGTAGATTGGTTGACGCGCTCATCAACAACATCATCACAACTTACGTCTGAGACCCCCAGTCTAGGGTCGGTAGGTTCCTCTGACACAACCCTGAGTTGGCATGCCCCGAGAGCAGTCCCTGTCCTCCCATTGCCTCTGGCCTACGCCGTTCCCTCCCCCAGCGACGTATCCTATGCTTTGGGTTCAGCTCCACTCTTTAGTGAGGAGGACCATCAGATAGAGGACAGTCAGCAGCTACTGCCCAGCCAAGAAATGGAGGTGGCTTCTTTAGCTAGGCAGACAAATAGTGATGTGGACAGTGTCGTGGGTGCTGCGAGCGTTCCAGCTCCTGCGCCAGACACTGTTGACGAATCCATGAACATCAGTGACGTACAGCCACAACCCGGTGATGATGATGATGATGACGATGAAGCCGATCGCACTTGGGAGCCGGGTGATGAAGGGGCTTCATCGTCATCATCAGGAGAAGAGGGGTGCAGGTTGCCCCGGAGTCAGCAGCTGAGGCAGCAAGGTGGTAGCAGTCAGCATGGGGGCACAATTCCAAAGGCTGGAGCCGGCCGGGGCCGGGGCCGGGGTAGAGCACCTGCTGTGCGGCAGTCTACCTTATCGGGAGGTAGTGGAGCAGGGGTTCCTGGAGTTGGCAACAGCAGCAGTGAATCAGTGAGGCCAGGGGGTGGGAAAAGTAGCTACTCGGCAGTGTGGCAGTTTTTCCTGAGGCATCCGCAGGAGGGTAACATGGCCACATGCAAGATATGTAGGCAAAAGGTGAAGCGTGGCCAGGGTCCAAATGTTGGCACCACGGCCCTGCGTCAACATATGATGCGTCACCATAAAACGACCTGGGAGAACCGAGGCTCCCAAGGGGTGGTCCAGTCTGCTTCCTCACCAAGTGAGCTCCCAATTTCTGCCAGCCAAGGCTCCAGCACCTCAGCCGAAGGCAGCTGTGCGTCATACCCATCCTCTGTCGCTCCTGCTCCTCCTCCTCCAAGTCATGCATCCCGCCAGCAATCCATCAGCGAAGCCATGTCCAAGAGACAGCAGTATGCGCCCACTCATCCTACGGCGCAGAAGCTGAATGTGCTCCTGTCCAAGTTGCTGGTGCTGCAGTCGCTCCCTTTTCAGGTGGTGGAATCTGCACCTTTCAGAGAACTGATGGCTTGTGCCGAGCCGAGGTGGAGAGTCCCAAGCCGTCATTTCTTTGCCAAGAAGGCAGTACCAGCGCTGCACACTTTTGTTGAACAGAAGGTGGGCCAGTCCTTGAGCCTGTCGGTGTGTAGCAAAATACATGGCAGCGCCGACATCTGGAGCTGTAACTACGGTCAGGGGCAGTACATGTCGTTTACGGCCCACTGGGTGAATGTGGTCCCTTTGCAGCAGCAACTTGGACAGGTCACGCCGCTTCGGCCTCCGCGCTCTCTGCCCATTGGGCCTGTGACACCGTGCGACTCGGCCTCCTCATCCTCCGCCATCTCCTCACCCTCCACTGTAGGCTCAAGTCTCAGTGCCCCTCCAGTCTACCATGTGTGCAGGGCACGGAGGTGTCACGCAGTGCTTCACATGGTTTGTCTTGGCGAACGGAGTCACACAGGGGAGGAACGGCTTAAATGTATTCATCAGGAAATCCAAACATGGCTTACTCCGAGAAAACTTAAAATGGGAATCATGGTTACCGACAATGGGAAGAACATTTTGTCTGCGCTGCGCCAAGGAAGCCTGACCCATGCCCCCTGCATGGCTCACGTCTTCAATCTGGTTGTCAAGCGGTTTCTGAAGTGTTCCCCCCATCTGCAGGACATCCTAACAACTTCACGGAAACTTTGCATGCACTTCAGCCACTCCTACACTGCCAAACACACCCTTCTTGAGCTACAGCGTCAGAATGGTATCCCCCAACATAGTCTGATTTGCGATGTTTCCACCCGTTGGAATTCCACCCTTCACATGTTGGACCGATTATATGAACAGAGAAAAGCCATCACGGATTTCCTGATGATCCAAGCAGATAGGGGGACTCCCCTGTGTAACTTCAATGTCAACCAGTGGCAGCTCATACGTGACACCTGCCGTTTGCTCAGGCCCTTTGAGGAAGCCACTTTATTTGTCAGTCGGCAGGATTACGGGATGAACGACGTGATTCCACTGCTTCATGTACTACAGCACATGTTGGAAACCATGGCTGGTCAGGGCACTGGAGACATGGCGTTTACATCTTACGGCCACATGAACCCCCTTGGAGCTGAACTGGAGGAGGAGGAGGAGGAAGAGGAGGAGGAGGAGTTGCCCAGCGAAACACAGTTTAGGCTTGGCGAAATGGCTGGTTTATCTAGTCAGCGGACAGGAGAGGAGGAGCAGGAGCAGCCAGAGGAGCTAGAGGTTTTTGAGGAAGGAGAGACAGAGGACCCGGGCACACCGTGGCAGTATGCAGTGGAGATGGAGACAGGTAGTCCATCCGAGTCACTTGCGCAAATGGCACGAAGCATGCTCACGTGCTTGCGTAGTGACCCCAGAATTGTTTCCATCTGTCGGCGGGATGACTTCTGGCTGTCCACCTTATTGGACCCTCGCTTCCGGCACAAAATGGGGGCATTTTTTAAACCCACCGAGAGGGAGGACAAACTCAACTACTACAAAGACATTCTACGTAGGCAGTTGGCCGATGCCTATCTGCGCCATGGTCCATACTCTCGCAGGTCTGACTCGAGGGGACCTCTGCGCTCACCTTCCACTGCCATGGCCGCTGGGGGGGTTGGCAGCAGCAGCAGCAGAAGCTCCATCAGCAGCAGCAGCCTCAGTCTTCAGTCGCTAATGAGTAGCTTTCTACACCCGCATAGTGAGGCTACTCATGAGCAGCAGGAAGACCTGGAGCAGGACCTGAACCAGCAGGTCATGTCATACTTTGACATGACCATGCCAACACACCTTGAGGATCCGCTGGACTTCTGGGCAGCCAAACTTGATTTGTGGCCGCAACTAGCAGAGTTTGCCCTGGAAAAGCTGTCCTGCCCGGCAAGTAGCGTGCCATCTGAGCGGGTGTTTAGTGCGGCGGGGGCCATAGTTACGGCGAGGAGAACTCGTCTGTCAACTAAAAATGTGGAGAGACTCACCTTTGTCAAAATGAATCAGGGATGGATCAGCCAGGATTTCCACCCACCAATGCCTGATGCATGCGACTAGATTCAGCATGGTGCCACGTTTTACACTTTCCAAATGGTGCAAAACATATTTATGTCTTTAGGCCATTTTTTGGGCTCCTGCTGCTGCTACTTTCAACTCCTGCCAACTCCAGGGTGTGATTCATCCAATTTTTGGGCTCCTGAAGCCAACTCCAGTGTATATTTGGGCTCCTGCTGCTGCTACTGTCAACTCCTGCCAACTCCAGGGTGTGATTCATCCAATTTTTGGGCTCCTGAAGCCAACTCCAGTGTATATTTGGGCTCCTGCTGCTGCTGCTGCCAACTTCTGCCAACTCCAGGGTGTGATTCATCCAATTTTTGGGCTCCTGAAGCCAACTCCAGTGTATATTTGGGCTCCTGCTGCTGCTGCTGTCAACTCCTGCCAACTCCAGGGTGTGATTCATCCAATTTTTGGGCTCCTGAAGCCAACTCCAGTGTATATTTGGGCTCCTGCTGCTGCTGCTGTCAACTCCTGCCAACTCCAGGGTGTGATTCATCCAATTTTTGGGCTCCTGAAGCCAACTCCAGTGTATATTTGGGCTCCTGCTGCTGCTGCTGCCAACTTCTGCCAACTCCAGGGTGTGATTCATCCAATTTTTGGGCTCCTGAAGCCAACTCCAGTGTATATTTGGGCTCCTGCTGCTGCTGCTGCCAACTTCTGCCAACTCCAGGGTGTGATTCATCCAATTTTTGGGCTCCTGAAGCCAACTCCAGTGTATATTTGGGCTCCTGCTGCTGCTGCTGCCAACTTCTGCCAACTCCAGGGTGTGATTCATCCAATTTTTGGGCTCCTGAAGCCAACTCCAGTGTATATTTGGGCTCCTGCTGCTGCTGCTGCCAACTTCTGCCAACTCCAGGGTGTGATTCATCCAATTTTTGGGCTCCTGAAGCCAACTCCAGTGTATATTTGGGCTCCTGCTGCTGCTGCTGCCAACTTCTGCCAACTCCAGGGTGTGATTCATCCAATTTTTGGGCTCCTGAAGCCAACTCCAGTGTATATTTGGGCTCCTGCTGCTGCTGCTGCCAACTTCTGCCAACTCCAGGGTGTGATTCATCCAATTTTTGGGCTCCTGAAGCCAACTCCAGTGTATATTTGGGCTCCTGCTGCTGCTGCTGCCAACTTCTGCCAACTCCAGGGTGTGATTCATCCAATTTTTGGGCTCCTGAAGCCAACTCCAGTGTATATTTGGGCTCCTGCTGCTGCTGCTGCCAACTTCTGCCAACTCCAGGGTGTGATTCATCCAATTTTTGGGCTCCTGAAGCCAACTCCAGTGTATATTTGGGCTCCTGCTGCTGCTGCTGCCAACTTCTGCCAACTCCAGGGTGTGATTCATCCAATTTTTGGGCTCCTGAAGCCAACTCCAGTGTATATTTGGGCTCCTGCTGCTGCTGCTGTCAACTCCTGCCAACTCCAGGGTGTGATTCATCCAATTTTTGGGCTCCTGAAGCCAACTCCAGTGTATATTTGGGCTCCTGCTGCTGCTGCTGTCAACTCCTGCCAACTCCAGGGTGTGATTCATCCAAATTTTGGGCTCCTGAAGCCAACTCCAGTGTATATTTGGGCTCCTGCTGCTGCTGCTGCCAACTTCTGCCAACTCCAGGGTGTGATTCATCCAATTTTTGGGCTCCTGAAGCCAACTCCAGTGTATATTTGGGCTCCTGCTGCTGCTGCTGCCAACTCCTGCCAACTCCAGGGTGTGATTCATCCAATTTTTGGGCTCCTGAGGCCAACTCCAGTGTATATTTGGGCTCCTGCTGCTGCTACTGTCAACTCCTGCCAACTCCAGGCTGTGATTCATCCAATTTTTGGGCTCCTGAAGCCAACTCCAGTGTATATTTGGGCTCCTGCTGCTGCTACTGTCAACTCCTGCCAACTCCAGGGTGTGATTCATCCAATTTTTGGGCTCCTGAAGCCAACTCCAGTGTATATTTGGGCTCCTGCTGCTGCTACTGTCAACTCCTGCCAACTCCAGGGTGTGATTCATCCAATTTTTGGGCTCCTGAAGCCAACTCCAGTGTATATTTGGGCTCCTGCTGCTGCTGCTGCCAACTTCTGCCAACTCCAGGGTGTGATTCATCCAATTTTTGGGCTCCTGAAGCCAACTCCAGTGTATATTTGGGCTCCTGCTGCTGCTGCTGCCAACTTCTGCCAACTCCAGGGTGTGATTCATCCAATTTTTGGGCTCCTGAAGCCAACTCCAGTGTATATTTGGGCTCCTGCTGCTGCTGCTGTCAACTCCTGCCAACTCCAGGGTGTGATTCATCCAATTTTTGGGCTCCTGAAGCCAACTCCAGTGTATATTTGGGCTCCTGCTGCTGCTGCTGTCAACTCCTGCCAACTCCAGGGTGTGATTCATCCAAATTTTGGGCTCCTGAAGCCAACTCCAGTGTATATTTGGGCTCCTGCTGCTGCTGCTGCCAACTTCTGCCAACTCCAGGGTGTGATTCATCCAATTTTTGGGCTCCTGAAGCCAACTCCAGTGTATATTTGGGCTCCTGCTGCTGCTGCTGCCAACTCCTGCCAACTCCAGGGTGTGATTCATCCAATTTTTGGGCTCCTGAGGCCAACTCCAGTGTATATTTGGGCTCCTGCTGCTGCTACTGTCAACTCCTGCCAACTCCAGGCTGTGATTCATCCAATTTTTGGGCTCCTGAAGCCAACTCCAGTGTATATTTGGGCTCCTGCTGCTGCTACTGTCAACTCCTGCCAACTCCAGGGTGTGATTCATCCAATTTTTGGGCTCCTGAAGCCAACTCCAGTGTATATTTGGGCTCCTGCTGCTGCTGCTGCCAACTTCTGCCAACTCCAGGGTGTGATTCATCCAATTTTTGGGCTCCTGAAGCCAACTCCAGTGTATATTTGGGCTCCTGCTGCTGCTGCTGCCAACTTCTGCCAACTCCAG
>CM051240.1:256716929-256881309 GCA_027917425.1 Gastrophryne carolinensis
TGTTCGGCTGTTGACAGCGACTCAGTCGGTGTGCGGTAATGTTGAATACGGGGTTAGGAGTCGCTGTTTGACAGGTTCCGCGCTGTATGGGAGCGCATGACAGCGAATGGCCATAGCGACCGGCTCCCACCATATTCATTAAAAAATGACGCTCAAAAAATTCTCGCGCTGTGAAATGCTTGTTTAAACCCCAGAGCGCTGGCGGCGATGGGTTAAAAGTAGTTTTTTAACCCCCAAACAACCATATTTTTGGTAAAAAAAAAAACATGTTTTTACAAACATTTTGTAATATGAATACATTAATATCAGACCTGTAATATCAATTCTGCACACATTTTTTTTTTTTTACCTTAAAAAAAATATCTAACATTGCAGAAGTGGTCACAGAATTTTTGCCATTTAAAAAAAAAAAAAAACATTAATAGCAATTAATTATGAATATTTAAAGATTGTTCCATTGAAATGCATTGGAGAGCGCCAGGTAGCGAGAGGTCATACCTGTCGCTGTTCAAGGTCGCTCTCTGGCGCTGTGGGGTGAGGCTGGAATAATGATGAATGATTCGCTATCTGGCGCTCTGTCAGTCGCTAAGCAGGATCGGCTTGATAAATGTGTGATTGCGGAGGGGAGCCGGCGTTCTCGTGGCGGTGAGCGTCATTACCGTTCGCTCACCATTCGCTACCTGGCGCTATCCCTTGTTAAATAAGGGCCTCAGTCTTTTTTCTCATGATTTGAATTTTTTACTACCATGAGAATGTTTTTCAACTGTTATTGAATTGAGGTCAATGTGATGACAACTGAGGAAGTGAGAACAGAAGAGAAAACTGATACTGATCAGCCGTCATCCAATTGTGTTAGTGCAGGGATTCCGCACTCTGCCTGTAATGAGAGATGCCGCACCCTGCCTTTAACAGGGGATGCCGCTCACTGCCAGTAAGGCGGGGGGGGGGGGGGGGTATTTCAGCACAACATTTGGTTCAGAATTTTTTTTCTTATTTTCCTACTGTAAATTCTAGGTGCGTCTTGTGGTCAAGTGCGTCGGGGAGGCTGATTTATTAATAGCGCCAGGTAGCGGTATTTTCACAGCACCCGCTAGTAGTCGCTGTGCTTGGCCGTTGCTCGGTAGTTGATAGCGACTCAGTCGGTTTGCCGTAATGTTGAATACAAGGTGATGATTCGCTATTTGACAGGTTCCGCGATGTATGGGTGCGCATGATAGCGAATGACCATAGCACCACCATATTCATTAACAAATCACGCTCCAAAAATTCTCGCGCTGTAAAATGCTTGTTTAAACCCCAGAGCGCTGGCGGCGATGTGTTAAAAGTAGTTTTTTAACCCCCAAACAACCATATTTTTGGAAACAAAAAAAAACAAGTTTTAAAAAACATTTTGTAATATGAATAAATTAATATCAGACCTGTAATATCAATTCTGTACAATTTTTTTTTTATTTTTTTTTTTACCTTAAAAAAATTATCTAACATTGCAGAAGTGGTCACAGAAATTTTCACATTAAAAAAAAAAAATATTAACAATTAATTATGATTATTTAAAGATTGTTCCATTGAAATGCATTGGAGAGCGCCAGGTAGCGAGAGGTCATACCTGTCGCTGTTCAAGGTCAGACGCTGGCGCTGTGGAATAATGATGAATGAGTCGCTATATGGCGCTATCTCAGTCGCCAAGCAGGATCGGCTTGATAAATGTGTGATTGTGGTGGGGAGCCGGCGTTCTCGTGGCGGTGAGCGTCATTACCGTTCGCTCACCATTCGCTACCTGGCGCTATCCCTTGTTAAATAAGGGCCTCAGTCTTTTTTCTCATGATTTGAATTTTTTACTACCATGAGAATGTTTTTCAACTGTTATTGAATTGAGGTCAATGTGATGACAACTGAGGAAGTGAGAACAGAAGAGAAAACTGATACTGATCAGCCGTCATCCAATTGTGTTAGTGCAGGGATTCCGCACTCTGCCTGTAATGAGAGATGCCGCACCCTGCCTTTAACAGGGGATGCCGCTCACTGCCAGTAAGGCGGGGGGGGGGGGGGTATTTCAGCACAACATTTGGTTCAGAATTTTTTTTCTTATTTTCCTACTGTAAATTCTAGGTGCGTCTTGTGGTCAAGTGCGTCGGGGAGGCTGATTTATTAATAGCGCCAGGTAGCGGTATTTTCACAGCACCCGCTAGTAGTCGCTGTGCTTGGCCGTTGCTCGGTAGTTGATAGCGACTCAGTCGGTTTGCCGTAATGTTGAATACAAGGTGATGATTCGCTATTTGACAGGTTCCGCGATGTATGGGTGCGCATGATAGCGAATGACCATAGCACCACCATATTCATTAACAAATCACGCTCCAAAAATTCTCGCGCTGTAAAATGCTTGTTTAAACCCCAGAGCGCTGGCGGCGATGTGTTAAAAGTAGTTTTTTAACCCCCAAACAACCATATTTTTGGAAACAAAAAAAAACAAGTTTTAAAAAACATTTTGTAATATGAATAAATTAATATCAGACCTGTAATATCAATTCTGTACAATTTTTTTTTTATTTTTTTTTTTACCTTAAAAAAATTATCTAACATTGCAGAAGTGGTCACAGAAATTTTCACATTAAAAAAAAAAAATATTAACAATTAATTATGATTATTTAAAGATTGTTCCATTGAAATGCATTGGAGAGCGCCAGGTAGCGAGAGGTCATACCTGTCGCTGTTCAAGGTCAGACGCTGGCGCTGTGGAATAATGATGAATGAGTCGCTATATGGCGCTATCTCAGTCGCCAAGCAGGATCGGCTTGATAAATGTGTGATTGTGGTGGGGAGCCGGCGTTCTCGTGGCGGGGCCCGTCATTACCGACTGCTCACCAGTCGCTACCTGGCGCTATTCCTTGATAAATAAGGGCCTTATAGTGTGAAAAATACGGTGCGTTTCCCCCTTGTGTAATAAATTAATTCTGCTTGAAAAAAAAATACAAAACTACTAATGATCCTGTACAGTATCTATTGTATTTAAGTCTGTCATTAAGGAATAAAAAGTTCTCTACTTGTTCTCTCTCTACATTGACTTTCATTATCTGGTGATTCAGTAACAGCGACATTCTCAGGCTTTTTTCTCATGAATTGAATTTTTTACTACCGTGGGAATTTTTTTCAACTGATATTGAATCGAGGTCAATGTGATGACAACTGAGGAAGTGAGAACAGAAGAGAAAACTGACACTGATCACCCATCATCCAATTGTGGGCTTTATTCATCAACAGGTAGTGCCTGTAAGCGATAGGTAGCGTCAGGTGAACGCCGGGCGCTGTACGCAATATCACTTTTATGAAGGCGATTCTGGTGAGCGCCTCTTACAGCGACACATAACGACCGATTCATCATCACAGACGGCTCCCGCGGATCCCTGTGGCGCTCTAGCTTCCAGAGCGCCAGGTATTACCTGTCGCTACCTGTTGCTCTCCCATACATTTCTTCTCTTTAAACAGGGTTTTCTTTTATATTTTTATTTTATTTTATAATTTTTTTTTGTTTTGTATCCAATCCTTGTGTGACCTCTCCTGGCCTATTTAAATACATTTTTTTTTTTTTTTTCCGACAGAATTGTCATTACAGGTCTGGTATTAAAGTGTTAATGTTACAATGTAATAACAATGTCATTCCATGTGTTTTCGCTTTGTTACTGGTGGATATGTGTTCAAAAACAGACTTTAATCACACAGCGTCTGGCGCTCTATGCTACAGCGACACAATTTTGAGCGCGGAGCTGTGTGAGGCTGTTTTTTTTTTTTATGAATATGGTTTGAGTCGCTCACACTGACCAGTCACTACCAATGGCTCCCATATAGCGCTGTACTGCTGTTAAAGCAACTCACACATCAAATTCAGCAATGCCGGCAATGTTACTACAGCGACTGAGGCGCTCTGTAATAGCGACTTACAGCCACTAGTGGTCACTCTTAGCGCCGCTGTACAGACGCTCATCTACCGTTACCTGGCGCTAGTAATGAATCAGCCTGCCCGTGCAGACCAACACCCTAAAATGACAGACGGGGAGTGGGGCATCCAGAATGCTGGAGCCCCTTCACAAAATAACCCCCAGACGCCCATAAACCTTATCTAACCTCACTCGCCCGCTGGGAATCCATCGCCACAATTGGCTGCTGGCTATCACGTGGGCTGTGACAGCATTGGCCAGAACGTTCCAGCCCACGTGACTGCTGGCCGGTCAATCGCGGCTCTGGATTCCTGACGGGGTAGTGAGATTAAGCTAAGGTTTACAGGTGTCTGGGGGGGGGGGGGGGTTACGTGCGCGGGGGGGGGGGCTTCAGCATTCTGGATGCCACCCCAGCCTGTCATTTTATCAGCAGCCCCAGCAGCAACCAACACCAACCAACACCGTGGAGGGTGGTGGTCTGCTTTAACCCCCCTGGCGTTATGATAGAGGCAAATGTAATGGTAACGAAAGCGTTACCATTACATTTGTCTCTGACGCACGGCTCCGCCCCCATGAGCCTCTGCGGCTCACAGAGACGGAACCAGGAAGTGAGACGGACGCCGCAGCCGCGGCTCTCACCTGCGATCGCAGCGGGGACATCGCTGGATCGCAGGGAGAAGGTAAGGAGACTGCGCCGCCCGCTCCTGCTCCCAAATCGATCCCGAGCGTGACTCGGGGTTACCGCCACTTACAGCGCAAATTAACCCCGAGTCACGCTCGGGATCACCACTAAGGAGGTTAAAAGACAGAAAAATGCTGACTGTATGAGTCTTTGACAGGGCCCCATTTCCTATTCGCACCGTCACATTCCTCACCCAGCAGAAGCGGCACGGGTAGCCGCGTGCGCAGGTATCCCTGCTGCTTTTCTCCCCCTTTTTTTTTATTTTTTTTATACGTTTGAACGGATGTGCTGCTATCCCCCTCGGTTTGGTAACTTTGTGCTTTTTATTATGTTGAATAGGACTGTCTCTTGTTTAACCACTCAGCACTTTTTTGTGTTCATAATTAATTGTATTAGAACAATTTATTAGCACAATTAAATGTATTAGCACAATTTATTAGCACAATTAAATGTATTAGCACAACTGCATGTAGATCATTTTTATTATTAAGCATCAATATGTAGGTTTTGCCATATTAATTAGTTTGGGAATCTATTGCACAGATTTGCACTGGTCACTTTATTGAATTGCATTGGTCTTGGTGGATATTGGTTTGTAGTACTAGGGGGTAATTTTGTACCGGCTCAAAAAAAAGATCAACCTAACCCCCCCCCCCCCCAGATTTCCATTGAATATTGGGGGCGTCCGTTCCTTGCATATTCCCAGTTATATTTGGCCCTTATTTAAGAAGGGATAGCGTCAGGTAGCGCCTGGTTAATGAGAGGTAGCGACAGGTAGCGACTGGTGAACGTCGGACACGGCACGCAATTACACATTTATCAAGCAGAATCTGTTTAGCGACTGGGATAGCGCCATGTAGCGTCTGATTCATCATTTTCACAGCCTCGGCGAACAGCGCCGGCGTTCAGCCTTGCACAGCGCCAGGTATGACCTCTCGCTACCTGTCGCTCTCCAATACATTTCAATGGACGAACCTTTTCTTTTCTTTAAACCGGGTTTTTTTTTTTTTTTTTTTGCCAAAAAATCACAAATATTTCTGTGACCTCTTCTGACATTGAGAAAGATGTTTTTTCACATTTTTATGATTTTTTTTAAAAATCTTCAGAAATGACATCACAGGTCTGCCATTAAAGTGTTCATGTTACAATGTTGTTACAATGTAATTCCATATGTTTTCGCTTTGTTACTGGTGGATAGATGCTGAAAAACAGACTTTAAACACACCGCCTCCTGCGCTCTGGGCTTCAGAGAAGCATTTTTCAGCGCCAGGGATTTGTGAGGCTGTTTTTTTGCTGAATATGGTGTGAGTCGGTCGCTATGAGCAGTCGCTACCATGCGCTCCCATACAGCGCTGTACTGGTCAAATAGAGACTCCTCACAATGTATTCAACATTACTGAACAGCGACTGAGGCCCTTATTTAACAAGGGATAACGCCAGGTAGCGACTGGTGAGCGACCGGTAATGACGGGCCCCGCCACGAGAACGCCGGCTCCCCACCACAATCACACATTTATCAAGCCAATCCTGCTTAGCGACTGAGATAGCGCCATATAGCGACTCATTCATCATTATTCCAGCCTCAGCCCACAGCGCCAGCGTCCGACCTTGAACTGCGACAGGTATGACCTCTCGCTACCTGGCGCGCTCCAATGCATTTCAATGGAACAATCTTTAAATATTCATAATTAATTGTTATTAAGGGTTTTTTTTTTTTTTTTTTTAGTGTGAAAAATTCTGTGACCACTTCTGCAATGTTAGATTTTTTTTTTTAAGGTAAAAAAAAAAAAAAAAAATTGTACAGAATTGATATTACAGGTCTGATATTAATGTACTCATATCACTAAATTATTTAAAAAACTTGTTTTTTTTGGTTTCCAAAAATATGGTTGTTTGGGGGTTAAAAAACTACTTTTAACCCATCGCCGCCAGCGCTCTGGGGTTTAAACATGCATTTCACAGCGCGAGAATTTTTTGAGCGTGATTTGTTAATGAATATGGTGGGAGCCGGTCGCTCTGACCAGTCGCTATCATGCGCTCCCATACAGCGCGGAACCTGTCAAACAGCGACTCCTAACCCCGTATTCAACATTACCGCACAGCGACGAGGTCGCTGTCAACAGCCGAACAACGGCCAAGCACAGCGAATATTAGCGTGCGCTGTGAAAATAACGCTACTGTCGCTCATCTGTCTCTACCTGGCGCTATTAATGAATCGGCCTCCCCGTCTGTTTTTACTTTGGCAGCCCTGGATGTGATTTGGGGGAATTGCAGCTGTTTTTAATTTTGTCTTGTTTTGTATGATTGATTGTGTTGCGTGTATTCATTATGTGTGTATAATAAATCGATATATTTTTTGTATTGACATTATTGTATGGTGCTCCTTCTTTTGGGGTGGATGTGGGCAGGGTGCCTACAGTCCCTCTTGTGAAAATAGTAAAAGACAGAAAAAGGTTGACCGTATGAGCCTTTAAAAGGGCCCCATTTCCTATTCGCACCAGGGCCCCGTCACATTCACTTACACCAATGCTTGTAAAGAAGACGAGTTCCCTGTATCATCACCTTGTTACATCAGCTGAGTATAACTCCACACGCTCACAGTCTGTAAGGCTTAATGCGGCCGCTGTAATCTTCAAGTCAAATTAAAATAGATCATTTTGATAGATGGTGCCAAAAGGGAAATTATATCATCAGCGGATTAATAAATTTAGATTTAACTTAAATTATCTGACGGAGATATGTGAGAATCCATCCTGAGTGATATTAAGGAGGAAATGAAAATGTTCCCTGCAGAGGTTTCATAGAAATAAGTAATAGAAAAATGTAATTGATATATATATATATATATATATATATATATATATATATATATATATTTTAATTATATATTTTTTTCTCTCCTTAACAGATGGGTAGCAACAAATTTGTTTTACATATATGTATATATATTTTATATATATATATATATATATATATATATATATATATATATATATCAATATATCAATAAATAAATATATAAAGATATATAATATATATATATATATATATTTATTTTTATATATATATATATATATATATATTTATTTTTTTTTATATATATATATATATATATATATATATATATATATATATATATATTTTTTATATATATATATATATATATATATATATATATATATTTATATATATATTTATATACATATATATATATATATATATATATATATATATATATTTACATATATATAAAATATATATACATATATGTAAAACAAAATTGTTGCTACCCATCTGTTAAGGAGAGAAAAAAATATATAATTTAAAAAAAAAAAAAAAAAAATATATATATATATATATATATATATATATATATATATATATATAATTATATTTATTTAGATATTTATATATATATCATCTGCAAATGTGCGTCAAAAGAAATAACAGGCTGATACATGACTAGCGCCAGGTATCGGCAGATGAGCATCTGTATAACGGCGCTCAGAGCGATTGCTAGTAGACGCTGTGATCGGGTATCGGGCGCTGTAATAGAGCATCTCAGCCGCTGTAGTAACCGGGCCATCATTGATGAATGTGATGTATGTTGGGCGCTCTAACACCAGTGCAGCGCTGCAGGGAGCGAGAGGTAGCGCCAGCTCAGTGCGACCGACTCTCAGCGACTCACACCATATTCAACAAAAAAAAACACACACACACAGCGTCGGCGCTCTGGATCTGGTCACTATAGCATAGAGCGCCATATGCTGTGTGATTAAAGTCTTTTTTTGAACACATATCCACCAGTAACAAAGCGAAAACACATGGAATGACATCATGACATTAACACTTTAGTACCAGAACTGTAATGACAATTCTGCATAAAAATATAAAAAAATAAAAAAAGTTTTCAAAAATGACTCTTTCTAGGCCAGGAGAGGTCACACAATTATTTGAGAAAAAAAAAAAAAAAAGTTAAACACAAAAACCCTGTTTAAACAGAAGAAAAGTAGCGTCCATTGAAATATATGGGAGAGCGACAGGTAGCGACAGGAAATACCAGGCGCTCTGGAAGCTAGAGCGCCGGCGCTATACACTGAGCCGCCTGTAATATGAGCCAAAAGAAATAAGTGAACTGCTTTTTCGGACTCGCAATCTGCTCCGAATTTCAGGGAAATCGATTCTGCATGAATCCAAATTTATTGGGATTTCCTCGGGCTTTGTCCCAATCAATTTTGTTTCCCAAAAGCCTTAAAAAAAAAAAAGAAAAGCATAAATAAATCATCTACTTTCCCCGGTCCATGTCCTTGGATGTCCATGCTGGCCCTCAAACTGGACCAACAGGCTGGCACAGCTGGAAAAGAAAGATAACGGCCATTTTGGTGCTTCCTCTCCCAACTGACCTGCAGGCTGATTCATCATTAGCGCCAGGTAGCGACAGATGAGCGTCTGTAGCGGCATTTTCAGAGCGCCCGCTAGTAGTCGCTGTGCTCGGCCGTGAGTCGCTAGTTTATAGCGACTCAGTCGCTGTGCAGTAATGTTGAATACATTGTGACGAGTCGCTAAACACAGCGCTGTATGGGAGCGCATGGTAGCGACTGCTCATAGCGACCGACTCACAACATATTCAGCAAAAAAACAGCCTCACAAATCTCTGGCGCTGAAAAATGCTTCTCTGAAGCCCAGAGCGCAGGAGGCTGTGTGTATAAAGTCTGTTTTTCAGCATCTATCCACCAGTAACAAAGTGAAAACATATGGAATTACATTGTAACAACATTGTAACATGAACACTTTAATGGCAGAGCTGTGATGTCATTTCTGAAGAAATATATAAAAAATGAAAAAATTGTGAAAAAACTGCTTATTCAATGTCAGAAGAGGTCACAGAATTATGATGATTGTGATTTTTTGTAAAAAAAAAAAACAAACAAACAAATACCCCGTTTAAAGAGAAGAAAAGGTTCATCCATTGAAATGTATGGGAGAGCGCCAGGTAGCGAGAGGTCATACCTAGCGCTGTGCAAGGCGGAACGCCGGCACTGTTCGCTGAGGCTGTGGAAATGATGAATCAGACGCTACATGGCGCTATCCCAGTCGCTAAACAGATTCTGCTTGATAAATGTGTAATTGCTGCCGTGTCCGGCGTTCACCAGTCGCTACCTCTCGCTACCTCTCATTAACCAGCCACTACCTGACGCTATCCCTTCTTAAATAAGGGCCATAGCTGACAATGCACAGTAACAGGAAGCCCAGCAGAACTTCCTGTTTGCATATGGCCTGCAAGTCCATGAGCTGCCATCTTGTTTTTAAAATTGACCCCAGTAGGAGTTAGAAAAAGGTAAATTAATTTTTATCTGCAGCAATATAAATTGTCATGGGGAGGGATGCCTATGAACACTGTTGGTTGTGTTGGTCTGGTTTAAAGTGGGCCAACACCCTCCCGGATCGGCCCTGAAATCTATAAGATTCCTGGGCTGATCCGAACCGTCCCCACGGGGCATCCAAAATCGGGATGCCCTGCTGTGTGAAACCCCCCAGGACGCCCAGAAACCTTACCTTGATCCCAATCCAACGGCGCATGTGCGGGCCGCGGGCGCATCGCGCGCTTCTCTCTAGCAGGGTGCGTGCCCTCGCCGGCCATTTGTGAGCTCGGAGCCGCTGTGGTTGTACGTTGCTTGGACGCGCATACCACAGCGGCTCCAAGCGCGCTTTTCAATGGAACAATCTTTAAATATTAATTAATTGTTATTAATGTTTTTTTTTTTTTTTTATGTGAACAATTCTGTGACCACTTCTGCCATGTTAGATAATTTTTTTAAGGGAAAAAAAAATGAAAACAAAAATTTGTGCAGAATTGATATTACAGGTCTGATATTAATGTATTCATATTACTAAATTATTTAAAACACTTTTTTTTTTGGTTTCCAAAAATATGGTTGTTTGGGGGTTAAAAAACTACTTTTAACCCATCGCCGCCAGCGCTCTGGGGTTTAAACATGCATTTCACAGCGCGAGAATTTTTTGAGCGTGATTTGTTAATGAATATGGTGGGAGCCGGTTGCTAGGGCCAGTCGCTATCATGCGCTCCCATACAGCGCGGAACCTGTCAAATAGCGACTCCTCACCCAATATTCAACATTACGGCAAACCGACTGAGTCGCTATCAACTACCGAACAACGGCCAAGCACAGCGACTACTAGAGGGAAAATTCCGCTACAGTCGCTCAACTGTCGCTACCTGCCGCTATTAATTTGGCCTCTTAGCCGGCCAAATGCGCATGGGGCGGGGCAATTTGTGCTTCAAAACATCGGAATTGAGCTCATAAAATTTGGTGCGACCCGCACGTGTGCCATGCGCACACACAAAGCCTTGAATCATGCGCCTAAGCGCATGTAGAATAGTTTGCTCTTGGTTTTGGGTTTTGGCGCTCCGTCCATAAATCGACCCTTTAGAGCCACCCCACCAACCACAGAAAGAAAAGAAAAGGAAGGGAAAGAAGACCCGGGGGCAGCACCCACAAAGCAACAGGCCGAGTGGCTGCAATGGCAAAGCCCCAATTGAAAATGGCTGCCGTAATAGTTTACTGGCAGGCTGATTCATTACTAGCGCCAGATGAGCGTCTGTCCTGCGGCGCTAAGAACGACCGCTAGTGGTCGCTCTGATCGGCCATGAGTTGCTATTACAGAGTTACTGTTTACTGTTACTATTACTGTAGTAACATTGCCGGCATTGATGAATTTGATGTGTGAGTCGCTATAACACCAGTACAGAGCTATATGGGAGCGAAGGGGAGCGTCAGTGTGAGCGACTCAAACCATATTCATCATTCATATGCAGCGCCGGCGCTCAAAATTGTGTCGCTGTAGCCCAGAGCGCCGGACGCTGCGTGATTAAAGTCTGTTTTTGAACACATATCCACCAGTAACAAAGCGAAAACACATGGAATGACATTGTTATAGCATTGTGACATTAACACTTTAATACCAGACCTGTAATGGCAATTCTGCGTAAAAAAATAAAAAAATCAATAACGTTTTCAAAAATGTATTTAAATAGGCCAGGAGAGGTCACACAATCATTTGATAGGAAACAAAAAAAAAATAATTAAAAGAAAACCCTATTTAAAGAAAAGAAATGTAACATCCATTGAAATGTATGGGAGAGCGACAGGTAGCGACAGGTAATACTTAGCGCTGTGAAAGCCAGAGCCGCTGAGCAGTCTGTGATGATGAATCGGTCGCTTTCATAAATGTGGTATTGCGTACAACGCCTGGCGTTCACCTGCCGCTACCTGTCACTTACAAGGCACTACCTGTCACTATCCCTTGATGAATAAAGCCCTTATATGGATCAGAATTGTAGTATCCTGTTAAATATAAGTAAACTATTATATCCGTGTAAGCTCCTAGTTTGAAATTCCAACAGATTTTCCCCTAGGACCTTCCCTTTCCCATATTGTGCATGCGCCATGGAATTCCTTGGATGTCCGATCAATACTCTATGCTGGGCATTGCTCCTTCCCCTACATCTATCACAATGACTGGAGCATGCATTATTCCAGGCATTGCAATAGAGAGGGGCGTGCCAGGCATTGCCTCAGTCCCCCATCTCTATAAGAGATGATGAGAGCGCACAATGACTTTAGGGAACCAACTCTCAGAAACCTGTGGCTATCTAAGCACCAGACAGGAAGAGAGCAGCTGCCTGAGGTGAAATATAGAAGGACGCCCCAAGGATATGTGATGAAGTGGGTGATGTGCCCACGGAACGCGTGGCTCCTGGTGCGGTAGGCGGTGGGGAGACTTCACACATGTTATATTCATGATACCTTGGCTTTATTTCTGGTGATGTTTTTTGTGATAGATTTGTGATATTATTTTTTTATTGCTATTGTGATATACATCAGTGGTTCCACTTTGGGATGCCTAATAATATATACAGGTGATTATATTTTCATTGGTGAATAGAGTAGATTGATATATTCATGAGTTGTTATGGAATATTAATTCTTAATTGATTGTCTGACTAGATTTTATAGTGATCCGTATCATAGGCAGGATTTGCACATGTTTAGTACTTTATAAATATATAGATTTTATAGTGATCCGGATCATAGGCAGGATTTGCACATGCTCAGTTGTACTGTTGGAACACTTTGTTGAATGATTTTAGCACATATATATTTAGGCATTTGATACCAATTAGTGTGGTGAGACTCTCCCCATCGCCTACACACCCTTATGTTGGTTTGTCCTGTGTGTTATTGTCCCATTTCTGTGTTTTTAAGGGATTTTAATATGTTGAGTGTATTGTATGTAGTGATTATAAATATGTAATTAATAAAAATGTATTTTTATGAGTTGAGAGTTGCCTCCCTACGTGTTTTTTTTTTTTTGTTGCAAGGATATGTGCTCCACTCCTGTGCTCCAAGATCAAATCACTATGGAGAAACAGTGAAGGAAAGGGGAGAAACATGGGGGACCGTCTGGGCCAGTGGCTTAGCCACCCAAATGCGCATGGGGCGAGGCATTCGCGCTTCAAAACAGCAGAACAAAGACTTTAGGGAACCCATTCTCAGAAACCTGTATGTATCTAAGCACCAGACAGGGAGAGAGCAGCTGCCTGAAGTGAAATATGGAAGGACACCACCAAGGATATGTGCTCCACTCCTGTGCTCCGAGATCAAATCACTATGGAGAAACATTGAAGGAAAGGGGAGAAACATGGGGGAACCGTCTGGGCCAGTGGCTTAGCCACCCAAATGCGCATGGGGTGGGGCGTTTTGCGCTTCAAAACAGCAGAACAAAGACTTTAGGGAACCTATTCTCAGAAATCTGTATGTATCTAAGCACCAGACAGGGAGAGAGCAGCTGCCTGAAGTGAAATATAGAAGGACGCCCCCCAAGGATATGTTCTCCACTCCTCTGCCTGGCTTCTTCCTATGATGGGAGTGACTCACTGTGGTGGTAGGGGAGACCCCCCAATCTCCACTGAACCACTTATAAGAGAAAAGTATATAGTAAAACAGCCCAGCAATTTCTGTCCCCCTTATGTGCCGCCTAAGAGGTTGCCTCACGTAGAGGCTGATTTACTACTAGCGCCACGTATCGGCATGTAAGTGTCTGTATAGCGGCGCTTAGAGCGACCGCTAGTAAATGCTGTAAGCGGGTATCGGGCGCTGTAACCTAGCGTTGCGGTTGGTGCAGTAACCTGACCGGCATTGATGAATGTGATGTGTGTTGGGCGCTCTAACACCAGTATAACGCTGCAGCGAGCGATAGGTCGTACACGCTCATTGCGTCCAGCACTCGGCGGCGTCCAGCACTCGGCGCTCAACACCATACTTAAGAAAAAACTACACACACACACACACACGGTGTCAGCGCTCTAAAGCTGGGCGCTGTAGCATAGAGCGCCAGACACTGTGTGATTAAAGTCTTTTTTTGAGCACATATCCGCCAGTAACAAAGCGAAAACACATGGAATGACATTGTTTTAACACTGTGACATTAACACTATAGTGCCAGCTCTGTAATGACAATTCTGCATAAAAATATAAAAAGCCAAAAAAATGTATAAAAGTGTTTGTTTGCCGCCAGGAGACGTCACACAATGATTGGAGCAAAAAAAAACAAAATTGCCAAACACACTATTTTAACACAACCCAAAAAAAACCCATTGAAATGTAAGGGAGAGCGACACTGAGTGACAGCTACTACATGGTGCTCCTGAGCCTAGAGACTATACACTGTGCCGCCTGTAATAATACATGTGACGCTACATGGCGCTGTTAGAGGTGCTATACACTGACCTGCCTGTAATAATACATGTGACGCTACATGGCGCTGTTAGAGGTGCTATACACTGACCTGCCTGTAAAAATACATGTGACGCTACATGGCGCTGTTAGAGGTGCTATACACTGACCTGCCTGTAATAATACATGTGACGCTACATGGCGCTGTTAGAGGTGCTATACACTGACCTGCCTGTAATAATACATGTGACGCTACATGGCGCTGTTAGAGGTGCTATACACTGACCTGCCTGTAATAATACATGTGACGCTACATGGCGCTGTTAGAGGCGCTATACACTGACCTGCCTGTAATAATACATGTGACACTACATGACGCTGTTAGAGGCACTATACACTGACCTGCCTGTAATAATACATGTGACGCTACATGGCGCTGTTAGAGGTGCTATACACTGACCTGCCTGTAATAATACATGTGACACTACATGGCGCTGTTAGAGGCGCTATACACTGACCTGCCTGTAATAATACATGTGACGCTACATGACGCTGTTAGAGGCACTATACACTGAGCTGCCTGTAATAATACATGTGACGCTACATGGCGCTGTTAGAGGCGCTATACACTGACCTGCCTGTAATAATACATGTGACACTACATGGCGCTGTTAGAGGCGCTATACACTGACCTGCCTGTAATAATACATGTGACACTACATGGCGCTGTTAGAGGCGCTATACACTGACCTGCCTGTAATAATACATGTGACACTACATGACGCTGTTAGAGGCGCTATACACTGACCTGCCTGTAATAATACATGTGACACTACATGACGCTGTTAGTGGCGCTATACACTGACCTGCCTGTAATAATACATGTGACACTACATGACGCTGTTAGAGGTGCTATACACTGACCTGCCTGTAATAATACATGTGACGCTACATGGCGCTGTTAGAGGTGCTATACACTGACCTGCCTGTAATAATACATGTGACGCTATATGGCGCTGTTAGAGGTGCTATACACTGAGCTGCCTGTAATAATACATGTGACGCTACATGGCGCTGTTAGAGGCGCTATACACTGACCTGCCTGTAATAATACATGTGACGCTATATGGCGCTGTTAGAGGTGCTATACACTGAGCTGCCTGTAATAATACATGTGACGCTACATGGCGCTGTTAGAGGCGCTATACACTGACCTGCCTGTAATAATACATGTGACGCTACATGGCGCTGTTAGAGGCGCTATACACTGTGCCGCCTGTAATAATACATGTGACGCTACATGGCACTGTTAGAGGCGCTCACCAGATTCGCTTTCTTAAATGTGGTTTTGTGTACAGCGCTCGGCGTTCACCAAACGCTGCCTGCCGCTACGAAGCGCTACCTGGCGCTATACCTTCAGGAATAACCCCCTTGGTCTCATTACCGGTACACAGCTGGCCACTGCATGGGAGAAAGAGGTATTTACTGTAGCATTTACAATGTGATTAACATAAAAATATATAGAGACTCCTGTATATCCGGATAAGCAATTATGTGTATTACAGAATCAGTGTGATGTGAATTATTTTTTTTATTATTTAATTTTAATCATTAGAATCTTTTTCAGTAAATCCAGATATGACAGCAAATTATGAACTTGTGAAATCCACAGTTACACCCTCATATCTCTAATTCTAACTTCATAAAACTTCACGATCTTCCATTAATTCGATATCTGAGAGCAAAAGTATCTGTTCGCTTTGTTGGCGCAGTAAATATTTACCAACTTAATTTATTTGTAATAATCATTTATTCATAGTGGTTCCATAAAGGCAGTTTACACCTCCTGCACTAATCAAACAGTCCCTATATGAAGTATGAATATTCATCAGATGGGGAGGCTAACTTAAGACTAGCGCCACATATTGCCATGTGAGCATTTATGTAGCGGCGCTTCGAGCTTCCGCAAGTGGTAGCTACTAGAGATGAGTGAACTTCTTGAAAGTTCGATTCGGGCGATTCGCCAAATTTCCCCAAGAAATTTGGGTTCGCCCGAATCGAACTTTCACGAATCGCTCATCTGAAAAAAAAAATGCCTGCATGGTGGGAGCGGGTAGGCCGGCTACGCTGTCAGCGAGCGGCGGAAGCCGGCCCGCTGACAGCGCAGCCAGCCTGCCCACTCCCACCATGCCGGCATTTTTTTAAAAAGCAAACACTTACCTGCATGGTCGGAGCGTGGAGGCCGGCGCCGCTCTCAGTCGCCCTCTGATGACGCGTCCTCTGATGACACCTGAGAGCGGCGCCGGCCTCCACGCTCCGGCGCCGCTCTCAGCTGTCATCAGAGGACGCGTCATCAGAGGGCGCCTGAGAGCGGCGCCGGCCTCCACGCTCCGACCATGCAGGTAAGTGTTTGCTGACAGCGTAGCCGGCCTGCCCGCTCCCACCATGCCGGCATTTTTTTTTTTTATTTCAGGGAAAATTCGATCGGCACGAACCCCAAAAAATTCGGGTTCGTGCCGAATCGAATTTTCCCTGAAATTCGGAGCGAATTCTGGTTCGTCCGAACCGGTTCGCTCATCCCTAGTAGCTACAAGCGGGTCCCTAGCGCTATAACCTAGCATAGCGGCTGGATAAGTGACGCTGTACTATCCCGCCCAGCATTGATAAATGTGATGTCTGTAGGGGGTGCTGTAGAAGCTCTCTCCCTGATTCACTGCAGAGCCAATGGAGAACGCTAGGTGGTGTTCCGAGGTCAAAGCGTCCAAGACGACGCTACATCTAACAACAGGACAACGCTGCAGCGAGCTATAGGCAGCGCCAGTCCGGCACTCGACGCTGAAGCCCGTATTTCTGAAAAATCTACACACACACAGCGTCGGCGCTCTAAAACTGGGCGCCCTAGCGAGGAGCTCCAGAAGCTATGTGATAAAAGTCTGTTTCTTAACACATATCCACCAGCACCAGAGCGAAAACATATGGAATGACATTGTTTTATCACTGTGACACTGACACTGCAATGGCAGATCAGCACATACAATTCTGCATAAAAAAAAAAAAAGATTAAATAAAAGTGTGTGGTTGCCGGGAAGGAGAGGACACACAATGATTTAGCCAAAAATTTAAAAATTTACTTGGCCAACAAGCTATTTATACGCAACCCCATTGAAATGTATGGGAGATTGACACTGAGCGACAGGTGCTACATGGCAGAACCTAGAGCGCCGGCGCTTTACACTGAGCCACCGCTAGTGATACATGTGACGCTACATCACGCTATTAGAGGGAAGTTAGCTAGTGAGAAAATGACCGGTTTATCTTATCCATGTTTAGCTCGAGGTAACAGGATTTAGCACATATATATATTGAGGCATTTAAAATCAATTAGTGTAGTGAGACTCTCCCCATCACCTACACACCTTCATGTTGGTTTGTCCTGTGTGCTATTGTCCCATTTATGTGTTTTTAAGGGATTTTAATATGTTGAGTGTATTGTATGTAGTGATTATAAATATGTAATTAATAAAAAATTATTTTTTGATCAATTTATGAGTTGAGAGTTGCCTCCCTACGTGTTTTTTTTTTTGTTCCAAGGATATGTGCTCCTCTCCTGTGCTCCGAGATCAAATCGCTATAGAGAAACAGTGAAGGAAAGGGGAGAAACATGGGGGACCGTCTGGGCCAGTGGCTTAGCCACCCAAATGCGCATGGGGCGAGGCGTTTTGCGCTTCAAAACAGCAGAACAAAGACTTTAGGGAACCCATTCTCAGAAACCTGTACATATCTAAGCACCAGACAGGGAGAGAGCAGCTGCCTGAAGTGAAATATAGAAGGACACCCCCAAGGATATGTGCTCCCCTCCTGTGCTCCGAGATCAAATCGCTATGGAGAAACAGTGAAGGAAAGGGGAGAAACATGGGGGACCGTCTGGGCCAGTGGCTTAGCCACCCAAATGCGCATGGGGCGAGGCGTTTCGCGCTTCAAAACAGCAGAACAAAGACTTTAGGGAACCTATTCTCAGAAACCTGTATGTAACTAAGCACCAAAGCAGCTGCCTGAGGTGAAATATAGAAGGACGCCCCCCAAGGATATGTTCTACACTCCTCCGCCTGGCTCCACACTAAGCGACAGGGGCTACATGGCAGAACCTAGAGCGCCGGCCCTTTACACTGAGCCACCGCTATTGATACATGTGACGCTACATCACGCTATTAGAGGGGAGTTAGCTAGTGGGAAAATGACCGGTTTCTGTTATCCATGTTTAGCTCGAGGTAACAGGATGACATGAATGAAGATAAACATATTTTGTTTTCTCCTCCTTTTAAAAAGATAAGAAGAAAAAATAAGACAACATGTATTTATCCAGCGCCATCTTTTCTTTTTATCAGGAAGTTGTCAGGGGTTGTCTTTGTGTTTCTCTCCCAACAGGCTCCCGTTTATAGGAGATTACAATGTAGCACATAATCAATTGTCCGTGTATAATGGAAAGATGAAAGGATGAGACAGTGCGCGTCTTGCCGTACATTAAGGCTCCGGCCTTCTCATTTAGACATTGACGGAACTCTGTGGGTTGCCGGAGCTTCAAAGACGCTGAGATTCCTCCTGCAGAAAGGAGACGGACCTCTCACAGCGGAAGGTACTGAGCCCATTCTCCCTTTACTTTTAAAATTAATTACGCCCCTGGAATCACATGGATGGCCTCGTGCCGCAACCAGGGAAGAGCACGAAACAAGGGAAGAATACGATGAGACGCAACAATGGAGGAAACTACGATTCTTTTTTTTGTTTCAATATTTTTATTGAAATTTCCAACGATACAGTTCTGCAAGACATACAGCAGTGTAATGCCATCCCACGCAGGGGAGGTGTATAGAAAATGAAAAGGGCTAGCGGCATACGTTTTTACAGTACAGCAGGTGAAACCAACCAGTGCTTTAACAATTCTCATTGTAACTGCAAGCATGGAGAGGCACGGAACATGAGCTTGATACTACCAGTGCAATTTACATTACGTCATGACTGTGTCCGGGACCGTGCGGACCACGGAGCCCCGCAGTATCCGTGACCAGCACCGCCCTCCGCACACCCGCGATCTCGTGCTAGCCATACCATGACCATTGAGGTATGCCAGTGGGCTGTCCCACACAGCCGTGCGCACGCACAGAAAGAAACCGTCAAAAAACCCATCAATAAACATTAAAGCTATTGTGTTGCAAAAAAGGAAAGGAAAAAGAAGGTTTGGGCCAAACTATAGAGAGGGGGGGGGGTGTTGTCCCGCGTTCCACCAGATGCCACATATGGTTATTATAGTGCCTGCAGAGATTCGCCAGGTAAATCTTATCCATGGTTCCCACACCGAGAGGAATTTGTCGTGGGAGTCGGTCAGGATACTAGACAACCTCTCGTTGATGAGAAAGCCGTTCATTCTATCCGACACCTCTGAGATTGGGGTAAATTGCTTCTTCCAGGCCTTAGCTATGGCCTGCCTGGCCGCCAGGAGAAGGTAGACAAAAAGTCTGTGTTGCTTATTGGACAACTCACAGGGCTTACAGTGCAGGAGGGCCACCCATGGATCCCTCCTCATGCTAGATCTGAAGATTTCATTGGCCATCCTGAATAACTGGTTCCAAAAGCGAGCCAGCATAGGGCAGGTCCACCAAATATGCATAAAGTCCCCATCTGCACTGCAGCCCCTAAAGCATGATCCAGCCTGGCCCGGAAACATCCTGCTCAAGCGGCTCGGCACAAGTTACCAGCGGAGCAGTACCTTATAGGCTGTTTCCACTGTCAGGATGTTAATGGAGCATTATGAGATACGAGACTATATCTCTGTCCACCCCCTGTCTTCGCCAGGTGGACCCAGACCCTGGAAACTACGATTCTTAACGTTGCCACTTAGGAAAATTCAGAGAAAAAAGTTGTGACGTGTCAAATATTCCATTTATAATATCTAAAGTAGCTTTACTTCATGTATCTGACATCAGGAGCAGAATGGCCATATGTAGCTCTCATGCACCGGGTGTTCGGTGAGGACGGCAGGGAGCAGGTTCTTCTGGGCCCAGGGTGCTCTACGTGTGTGTGTGGGTAGGTAAGGGTTAAGGTACAGTTGCAAGGGAGGGTTAGTACTCACTGTTGCCGCTTGGAAAGAAGAACACTAGTCCAGGAGATGAAAGCAGAGTTCCTCTTTATTTAATCCACAGGAAAACATAAAACACGGCACAGGTACAATATATCCATCCAGTTACAGTTCTGTCGATAGGTACAATTAGAAAGTATTGCTTCCCAAGGAGGATTCTTCTTCCCTTGTTGGATCTCTCCCTCCTTCTCTCAGTCAGAGTCTGTATGTACTCCCGCTCCGTTACAATTCGAGAATGGTGAATCACACGTGGCTTTAAGACTGGGGCTTCCCTAAATCCCTTCTAGCTACCTTCCAGAACATTCCATCACATGTTCGGCCTTGTGTCTGACATTTGACAGGTTGTTCTCTATCCCTCTAACCAATCATTACCCTTCTAGTTATAACTATGTTTCTTCTCAGCATCCTGTTATGACTGACAACCCTTCTTACCTCAACGTTTAGAACAATCCCCAATAAAACCTATGGCCTAATGCTTGTCTATGGCCTAATCCCACTACTGCCATCTTGAGTCTAATTTAGGGTACTGCACTGTCTAGGCACTTTCATGGGTAGAAACCACAGAAGAGCTTACTGTCTTATTACTCTATATACAGGGGTTCTTATTAGTTAACTGACATGCTCCTAATTATACCCAGTTATACCCCCTACACATAGTCCAGGGCAATGCCTGATGGGCCGCACTGCTTTGGAGCCAGTTGAGCTGCTGCTTTTAGCACCCACATTCAATCTCTGCCCCCTTAATCTCCCTCCCAGCCCCCTGCACCCAGCCCCACTGCACCCACAAGCCAGGGAACCCCAACCCCCAATGTTACAGCCCCAGCATCATGGCCAGGGGACTCTGCAGATATGTCTCGGGCCAGCCAGGGGCTGGTAAAATCCAGGGCTGATTCGTGACACTAGCCTGCCACTGTCTGACATTGTTTGATGTTATTTCGTGGTCAGCTGCAAGATCTCCCCACAGCCTTCATAAGTCGTAGATTGCATCAGTCGTGCATCAGGTAATCTACACTTAAAGTGGTCCAAAACCCAGGATTTTGACTATCCTGGGTTTTGGTCCTTTTTCCCCCGGGGCACCCCGATTGGGAATGCTCTGCTGTGTGAAACCCCCCCCAGATTGCCGAAGCCAACTCACCTCTTCCCGGTCCTACGGCGCATGCCCGGCCGCTCATCCAATCAGCGCGCTCGGAGCTGCTGACGCCACGTAAGCTTCGTCTAAGGCCAGCGGCTCCGAGCGCGCTGACATCTGCATCCCCGCTTCCCTCTAACAAGGAGCGTGCCCGCGCTGCCCAATCACAAATGCCTGTTGCGGGCACGTGCCCTGCTAGAGGGACAGTGGGGATGCGGCTCGCGCATGCGCCATTGGACCGGGGAACAGGGTAAGTGTATGGGGCGACCTGGGGGTTTCACATAGCTTGGCATCATGATTTTGGATGCCCTGGGGGGAGGGAATTGATCGGCCCAGGAGTCTTATAGATTCCCCAGCCGATCGCCATGGGCTTTGGTCCACTCTAAAGAACCTCCCCCAAACCTCACCGATCTGCTGCACCCTCCGGTTTTACCTTTGGGCAATGTTTACTCACCTCACTGGGGGATCCGTCTTCTGGGTCCCTCGGATTCCAGATGACCTTCCGACGGACGGCACCATCTTGCATCCCATCAGGCAGTGTGGGTGGCTCCCGATCTCACGCCTGTGCAGTGCCCATGAATGGGATGCAATGGAGCAGCCCGAAATCCTTTGAAACTCCCTTGAGCGGCACTGGACTTTGAAGAGCACGACAAAAGCCTTACTGTCATTTACAGATGGCTAAGTTGGCGGGGAGGACAGCAATCGGGCTCTGAAGTAGCCGGATGTTGCCGTAGCAGGCAGCGGCGATATCTAAAAGGTAAGTATGAGCCGATGGGGGGGATAGGGGATCTCTCATCTACACATAGGCGCTAATGTAGGTAGGTGCAATCACATGGGGTGGTCGGTCTTGAGCTGTATGAGCGAGACTTTTGACCCTTCTGCCACATAGGCTGCACTCAAGGTTATAGGGCAACCTCAAGTAAGTTGCCCCCAATTTATCCATCGTATGTCCCAAGTAGGTTTCTCGTAGATTAGAGTTAGGACTCCAGCTACCCAGAGGCACCTTGGAAAAGCTTGAACATACTTCTACAGATTATTCCAAAATTGGGATCCCACAATCCTCACAAATCCACCCCCACAAATTCAGCGGCACCATTATTTGTATCAAAAAATATGTACAAACTTTATTGATAAATCTATTTATACTACACCATTAAGACGCGTTAAAATCATTAAAAAACACATAACAATGATTATAGGGGGGGCGGGGGAGAGGCAAAAAAGGGGACACTGAGATGTAACAAAAGAGGCAGCTAGCTTTTCTGCTTCAAGTAATCAACTATAATAAAGGCTCTTATCTGTTTGTGTGGCTGGCAATA
The DNA here is from genome assembly GCA_027917425.1 of Gastrophryne carolinensis. Lineage (NCBI taxonomy): Eukaryota > Metazoa > Chordata > Amphibia > Anura > Microhylidae > Gastrophryne > Gastrophryne carolinensis. The sequence continues at coordinate 256,739,883 of CM051240.1, forward strand.
CAATGCATTGCTAATAACTCAAAAGTGCAATATATAATATATATAACCCTTGATATCTCAAAACCATATATCATAAATATCTACCCTATGTATAGATTAATCTACCTAATAACAACCCTAATATGGTGCAATGTGCCTTACAATATTATACAAATATAAATGAGCATTGTTAGAGAGGACCAGCCAGGATGGAAAACAATACAGACATACACCATATAACATAAAAATCTCACGTTTTTAGGAGCAGCAGTGTCACCCCCCCCCCCCCCCCCACAACACCACACACACCTCACTGCCAACGCGTTGCGTGACGTCACCTCGTCACTTCTTCAGGGCAAGAAGAAGAAGACGCAACGTGTCGGCAGTGAGGTGTGTGTGGTGTTGGGGGGGGGGGTGACACTGCTGCGGCTCTGCTCCTAAAAACGTGAGATTTTTATGTTATATGGTGTATGTCTGTATTGTTTTCCATCCTGGCTGGTCCTCCTCTATAATCATTGTTATGTGTTTTTTTAATGATTTTAACATGTCTTAATGGTGTAGTATAAATAGATTTATCAATAAAGTTTGTACATATTTTTTGATACAAATAGTGGTGCCGCTGAATTTGTGGGGTTTGTGGGATCCCCATTTTGGAATAATCATTGGCTTGTTTGCACACCACCTCCCAGTGTAGCACACTTACAAGTAATGTAGATCCTTTGGTGCGGTCTGTTGCTTTTGTTTTTTTGTCATACTTCTGCAGATGTGTGACAACTTAGACCTCTGTTTTCAACCAGACTTAAAGACAGATTATAGGATTGGTTGCAAGCTAACAGGGTTGAGTGCAGTGGCCCCTTTGGCCCCTGGTTTGTGGATTCTAATTGCCCTGCTCATGTGCACCTCCCAGGTTAGTTATAAATTGGTTTAAGCGGTTGCCACCCCTCCTTTTTATCTCTTGATTTTGTACAAGCAAATGGGGTGGGGGTCTTAAGCTGTAAAGAAGAGGCTTTCTACTCTTCCCCCCATGTGCTGCTATGGAGGTTATATAGCAACCTCAGGTAAGCTGCTCCCAATTTATTCATTGCAAGTCCCAAATAGGTCTCCCATAGATTAGAGTTAGGACTCCAGCTACACAGAGGCACCTTGGCATCCGGTGGTGCAGCTTCAACATACTTCTGCAGATGTGTGCCATCCGAGACCTCTGTTTTTAACCAGATTCTAGGATTGGTTGCAAGCTAACAGGGTTGAGTGCTGTGACCCCTTTAAGATTGTGGATTCTAATTGCCCTGCTCATGTATACCTCCGAGGTTAGTTATAAATTGGTTTGAGCGGCTTCCACGCCTTCTTTGTACAAGCAAATGGGGTGGTCTGTAAGGAAGAGGCTTTCTACTCTTCCACCCCATGTGCTGCAATAGAGGTTATAGGGCAACCTCAGGTAAGCTGCTTCCAATTCACATATTGCATTGTTTGTCCCAAATGACACACTCATAGATTAGCCTTAGGACTACACAGAGGCACCTTGGCATTTTGTGGTGCAGCTTCGACATACTTCTGCAGGTATGCGCCAACCAAGACCTCCGTTTTAAACCATATTTCGAGACAGATTATAGGACTGGTTGTGAGCTAACAGGGTTGAGTGTGGGGGGCAAACACATGTAAGCTTGAGTTCGGCAAGTTCAGCCGAGCTTTTAACCCGAAGTTGACCTGAAATCAAGGGGAGGGTTAAAAACCCTTAAAAATTCAGGAAAAAAGGACATGAGGTCCCCCCTACCCAGCATAACTAGCCCAGGGACCAGCTATGCAGGGCTTGTAGGAACAGGGTGCAGGGGCCGGTGCCCTGAAGGCTACAAGTCCCACAGCCTAATGGCCCCAGGCTCTTCTGCCCCCCATTTGGGGAGGCAGGTATTTGGGGGCGGGGGCTGGGGTTAAAGGCAAGTCACCCGCTAGCCGCAGGTGACTTGCCAGCCCCTAATTGTTGTGAACTAGTATAGGGGGTCTCATGGATCCCTTACCAGTTCATAAGGGGTTAACAGTAAAAAAAAAGACACCAGACATTTAGACAAAAGACATTTAGTAGTTTTTTTTTTCTTTACTCACCTCCAATCCTCCGCTGTCCTCCGGCGATCATGTCCCATGACAGCTGCCGGGTGATCGGTGGAGGGGGGGGGGGGCTGGAGGGGCAAGGAATCACAGCTCCTCGCCCCACCAACCCTCTGGCCTCCGATCGCCCGGAGCTACTGATGCTGTCATCGGCCCCACCCACAAAAGGTGGAAAGCGGCTGGGGCATTGCGGAAGTGCTGAAGAGGGCCTATTTCCTCACCACGGAAGAGCCTGGGGGGCCATCGAAGCCCCCCTGGTGAGGAGTAGACCCCACGGGAGGGATCGTGACTGCAGGTGAGTAAATGTCATTTTTTTTTACAGTTTTGAGCCAGCTGTCAGTGGGCCAACCTGGGGTGGGGGGGTGGGGGGGGGTTCCTCGGCAGCTGACCGGGCTTTCCGGGTGCTGGCATCGGCCCTGAGCTGTCTGAGCAATATGTGCAGAAGCTCTCCTTGTAAGCGCCATATAAGGGCCACAACCAGGTGCTCTATTAAGGGGGCAGGCAGCGTCTGGTGAACGCCGGGAGCTGTACGAGAAACCACATTTATGAAGGCGAATCTGGTGAGCGCCTCTAACAGCGCCATGTAGCATCCGATTCATCATTACAGGCGGCTCAGTGTATAGCGCCGGCGCTCTAGCTTCCAGAGCGCCAGGTATTACCTTTCGCTCAGTGTCGCTCTCCCATACATTTCAATGGACGTTCATTTGCTTGTGTTTAAACAGCGTGTTTGACAGGTTTTTTTTGTTTTTCTTTGCTCCAATCATTGTGTGACGTCTCCTGGCTGCAAACAAACACTTTTATACATTTTTGGGACTTTTTATATTTTTATGCAGAATTGTCATTACAGGTCTGGCACTAAAGTGTTAATGTCACAGTGTTATAACTGTCATTCCATGTGTTTTCGCTTTGTTACTGGTGGATATGTGTTCAAAAACAGACTTTAATCACACAGCATCTGGCGCTCTATGCTACAGCGCCCAGATCCAGAGCACCGACGCTGTGTGTGTGTCTGTTTTTTTGTTGAATATGGTGTGAGTCAGTGAGAATCGGTCGCACTGAGCTGCCGCTACCTCACGCTCGCTGCAACTCGCTGTACTGGCGTTAGAGCACCCAACATACATCACATTCATCACTGCCGGCCGGATTACTACAGCTACTGCAATGCTAGGTTACAGCGCCCGACACCCGCTTACAGCGCATACTAGCGGTCGCTCTAAGCGCCGCTATACAGACGCTCATCTGGCAATACCTGGCGCTAGTAGTGAATCAGCCTCCACATATAAATCAAAGACTATTGCATAAATGAATATCAAGCACACCGTTCTCCTATCTCACTCGTAGAAATGCAAATAATGACTCCTGGTGCAAGAAAAAGCGCAGGGCGAGAGATGTAGTTACTTATTTGTCTTCTTTTACGTCTCTCAAGCTCCCATCAGAGACGTATAGTACATCACCACTCCCGAGTACACGCGCTGTAGTTTAGGGCCGGTAATAAAAAAAACAATAAAAAATTGATGAAAATTACGGGGCATTGTGCTTGTAAAGGTGTGATAAAATGTTACTGGACAGTAAAACTGCGAGGATACAGAATTTCTTTTCTTTTATTTTTTTAAAGTGGACCAAAACCCAGTATTTTGACTATCCTGGGTAATGGTCCGCTTCCCCGGGGCATCCCGATCAGGGGTGTCCCGCTATGTGAAACCCCCCAGATCTTCCGATAAAACTCACCTCACTGCGGTCCTACGGCGCATGCACGGCCGCTCGTCCAATCAGCCGCATCTCGCGCGGGCATGCGCCCTGCTAGAGGGAAGCGCGAAATGCAGCCGAAATCTTATAGATTCCCGGGCCGATCCTGATGGGTTTTGGTCCACTTGAGGAATAGAACATGTACCTGTAACATGTGGTTTGTCATGTCTGTCTGGCAAAAAAATGCCTGAAAAAGCAATGTCCCCATCCTGTAGCCGGGGGAGCCACGGCTGTGGACCCTTGCTGGGTGGCTCGCGGTCAATGAGTTGGGCAAGTGGAAATGTGTGCCAGCTTACCTGTGACAGGCCGGAAAGTTCTCCAACATGAACTCTCCACCAGGCTTGGATAGCGCTACTTAATGAGCCAATAGAGAAGATATCCAAGCTGCAAAAATGTTTGATATTCCATATTTTGACGGGCGCGAAATTTGTAATTGCAAAGGCCTGGAAAACGGCAAAATTGAGTTTTACAGAGTTCAAAAATAAAGTTAACTTCATCATGACGATGGAGAAGATGTCAGCAGTACATGGAGCGGGTCTGGAGAGATTCCGAGAGGTGTGGTCTCCGTGAATTCATAATTTTTTACCGGGAGATTTTAATTGGGATCTTATGTCAGTGTGATGGCGGGAATAATTTGATTGTCTAATAGTTTTTTTTTTTTTAGTTTTTTTTATTATTTGTGTTCTTTTCTTACTCCTTTTCCCTCATTCCATCTTATTGTTTGTCCCTTTGAGTTGATCGTTATAGTTGACCCAGATTTCCATTCTAGAGGTGGGTGGGACTTGGTTCCAGGGTAGAGTTCGGTTACTCTGGGTTTTTGTGATTTATGCATGTATGAGCTAATGTGCATTAAGCTCACAACATCGTTTCTGAGTGATGTGAAGACTTCTAATCTTGTATTAAGATATATGGGGACTGTGTTGTTACGAGATGTGTTTGTACTGAAGTGTGAATCGTGCTTTTCATTGTGTATGTATACAAGATTTGTCCTCTTGATGATTATTTTCAATAAAAAATATTGAACGAGAAATCTCCGCCAGGGGAGCAGAGGGTTCGGCCAGAGCAAAGACACGGACAAAGGAAATGCTGAAAACAGGGGGTTTATTAATAAGTCAAAGGAAACTTACCTGTGTCAGGCCGGAGAGTTCTCCAACATGAAATCTCCACCAGTGGAGCAGGGGGTCGGCCAGAGCAAAGACACGGACAAAGGAAATGCTGAAAACAGGGGGTTTATTAATAAGTCAAAGGAAACTTACCTGTGTCAGGCCGGAGAGTTCTCCAACATGAAATCTCCACCAGTGGGGCAGAGGGTTCGGCCAGATCAAAGACACAGACAAAGGAAATGCTGAAAACAGGGGGGTTTATTAATAAGTCAAAGGAAACTTACCTGTGTCAGGTTGAAGAGTTCACCAACATGAAATCTCCACCAGTGGGGCAGAGGGTTCGGCCAGAGCAAAGGCACAGACAAAGGAAATGCTGAAAACAGGGGGTTTATTAATAAGTCAAAGGAAACTTACCTGTGTCAGGCCGGAGAGTTCTCCAACATGAAATCTCCACCAGTGGAGCAGAGGGTTCGGCCAGAGCAAAGACACGGACAAAGGAAATGCTGAAAACAGGGGGTTTATTAATAAGTCAAAGGAAACTTACCTGTGTCAGGCCGGAGAGTTCTCCAACATGAAATCTCCACCAGTGGAGCAGAGGGTTCGACCAGAGCAAAGACACGGACAAAGGAAATGCTGAAAACAGGGGGGTTTATTAATAAGTCAAAGGAAATTTACCTGTGTCAGGCCGGAGAGTTCTCCAACATGAAATCTCCACCAGTGGAGCAGAGGGTTTGACCAGAGCAAAGACACAGACAAAGGAAATGCTGAAAACAGGGGGGTTTATTAATAAGTCAAAGGAAACTTACCTGTGTCAGGCCGGAGAGTTCTCCAACATGAAATCTCCACCAGTGGAGCAGAGGGTTTGACCAGAGCAAAGACACAGACAAAGGAAATGCTGAAAACAGGGGGTTTATTAATAAGTCAAAGGAAACTTACCTGTGTCAGGCCGGAGAGTTCTCCAACATGAAATCTCCACCAGTGGAGCAAAGGGTTCGGCCAGAGCAAAGACACGGACAAAGAGAAACGAGAAAGGGGCCTACGGCCTCGAAACCTTGGCTACATATGCGATCTCAGTGTTTTTGTATACTGGTAATATACTGATTATACTGATTATAAACTTGATTGTTTCTTTCTGTGATTATGATGCACGTCATGATTTTAATGTAACCATGATTATAATACCTGCGCTACATCTGGAATGATGCTAGGTTGTTTAATGCTTTCTGACCAGAGTTTTTTCATTATTGCTCTATTCCTAATCTTGTATCTGCATTTTCCTTGACTACACTGGTCAGATAGTCTTCTAACCAGTGGACACAGCTGTAACATTCTTCAGGACCAGTCTAGTAACCCCTCATAGGTGGCTATTTTCACTAAGGTTATTATCTAACTGCATATAGTATATTATATAGACTTAGTGTACTAATGTATATACTCCTATTTGTCTGAGGTGGTCTAGGATCCTGGAGACTGATCACATATTGAATACTGGAATAGTTATACTGTATCCTTTTTTGGTATATAATCTGTAGATATTTTTGTTTTGTTATTTTTGTTATTGTTTATTGTACAATATGTGACTACAACCTTTTATGTGCAACTGAATCTTGAGTGGTGTGCATTAATCCAAACACTGATTCTACAAGACACGGACAAAGGAAATGCTGTAAACAGAGGAGGGGTTTATTAATAAGTCAGGTAAGTAAGGAAACAAACAAAAAGATCTTCAATTCATATATACAACCAAAGGGACAAAAAACAAGGCTATCTAGAGGAAATAACTAACAAAGGCAATAACTGAAGACCTAAGGTGCTGGCGCACTCACCCGAAGGCTCAGGACAGGCGATACAAACTCTGGTTCAGGTACAGATTCAGATTTGGTTCCAATACAGATACAAAAAAGTAACCAAAGCAAACAAAATCCTGCTGCACCAGGTGGAGGGCTGAGCCCTTTAAATAGCCCTCACACCAGGTGCAGCACATAATGGGGAGAGATCAGCCAGAGCTCTGCTGACACCTGCCAGTGGCCAGCGGTACTGCAAATGGGGTGAGAGAGCAGCGACTGCAGGTGAGTAAATGTCATTTTTTTTAGTTTTGTGCCACCTGTCAGTGGGGCCACCCTGGGGAGAGCCCTCAGCAGCTGACCAGGCTTGCTGGGTGCTGGCATCGGCCCTGAGCTGTCCATGCAATATGCGCAGAAGCTCTCCGTGTAAGCGCCATATTATGCCACAACCAGGTGCTCTATTAAGGGAGTTATTTAAGAAGGGATAGCGCCAGGTAGCGCCTTGTAGCGGCAGGCAGCGTCTGGTGAACGCCGGGCTCTGTACGCAAAACCACATTTTTGAAAGCGAATCTGGTGAGCGCCTCTAACAGCGTCATGTAGTGTCACATGTATTATTACAGGCAGGTCAGTGTATAGCACCTCTAACAGCGCCATGTAGCGTTACATGTATTATTACAGGCAGGTCAGTGTATAGCACCTCTAACAGCGCCATGTAGCGTTACATGTATTATTACAGGCAGGTCAGTGTATAGCGCCTATAACAGCGCCATGTAGTGTTACATGTATTATTACAGGCAGGTCAGTGTATAGCACCTCTAACAGCGCCATGTAGCGTTACATGTATTATTACAGGCAGGTCAGTGTATAGCGCCTCTAACAGCGCCATGTAGCGTTACATGTATTATTACAGGCAGGTCAGTGTATAGCGCCTCTAACAGCGTCATGTAGCGTCACATGTATTATTACAGGCAGGTCAGTGTATAGCGCCTCTAACAGCGCCATGTAGCGTCACATGTATTATTACAGGCAGGTCAGTGTATAGCGCCTCTAACAGCGCCATGTAGTGTCACATGTATTGTTACAGGCAGGTCAGTGTATAGCGCCTCTAACAGCGCCATGTAGTGTCACATGTATTATTACAGGCAGCTCAGTGTATAGCGCCTCTAACAGCGTCATGTAGCGTCACATGTATTATTACAGGCAGGTCAGTGTATAGCGCCTCTAACAGCGTCATGTAGTGTCACATGTATTGTTACAGGCAGGTCAGTGTATAGCGCCTCTAACAGCGCCATGTAGTGTCACATGTATTGTTACAGGCAGGTCAGTGTATAGCGCCTCTAACAGCGCCATGTAGCGTCACATGTATTATTACAGGCAGGTCAGTGTATAGCACCTCTAACAGCGCCATGTAGCGTTACATGTATTATTACAGGCAGGTCAGTGTATAGCACCTCTAACAGCGCCATGTAGCGTTACATGTATTATTACAGGCAGGTCAGTGTATAGCGCCTATAACAGCGCCATGTAGTGTCACATGTATTATTACAGGCAGGTCAGTGTATAGCACCTCTAACAGCGCCATGTAGCGTTACATGTATTATTACAGGCAGGTCAGTGTATAGCGCCTCTAACAGCGCCATGTAGCGTTACATGTATTATTACAGGCAGGTCAGTGTATAGCGCCTCTAACAGCGTCATGTAGCGTCACATGTATTATTACAGGCAGGTCAGTGTATAGCGCCTCTAACAGCGCCATGTAGCGTCACATGTATTATTACAGGCAGGTCAGTGTATAGCGCCTCTAACAGCGTCATGTAGTGTCACATGTATTGTTACAGGCAGGTCAGTGTATAGCACCTCTAACAGCGTCATGTAGCGTCACATGTATTATTACAGGCAGGTCAGTGTATAGCGCCTCTAACAGCGCCATGTAGTGTCACATGTATTGTTACAGGCAGGTCAGTGTATAGCGCCTCTAACAGCGCCATGTAGTGTCACATGTATTATTACAGGCAGCTCAGTGTATAGCGCCTCTAACAGCGTCATGTAGCGTCACATGTATTATTACAGGCAGGTCAGTGTATAGCGCCTCTAACAGCGCCATGTAGTGTCACATGTATTGTTACAGGCAGGTCAGTGTATAGCGCCTCTAACAGCGCCATGTAGCGTCACATGTATTATTACAGGCAGCTCAGTGTATAGCGCCTCTAACAGCGTCATGTAGTGTCACATGTATTGTTACAGGCAGGTCAGTGTATAGCGCCTCTAACAGCGCCATGTAGCGTCACATGTATTATTACAGGCAGGTCAGTGTATAGCACCTCTAACAGCGTCATGTAGTGTCACATGTATTATTACAGGCAGGTCAGTGTATAGCGCCTCTAACAGCGCCATGTGGCGTCACATGTATTGTTACAGGCAGGTCAGTGTATAGCGCCTCTAACAGCGCCATGTAGTGTCACATGTATTATTACAGGCAGGTCAGTGTATAGCGCCTCTAACAGCGCCATGTAGTGTCACATGTATTATTACAGGCAGGTCAGTGTATAGCGCCTCTAACAGCGCCATGTAGTGTCACATGTATTATTACAGGCAGGTCAGTGTATAGCACCTCTAACAGCGTCATGTAGCGTCACATGTATTATTACAGGCAGGTCAGTGTATAGCACCTCTAACAGCGCCATGTAGCGTCACATGTATTATTACAGGCAGGTCAGTTTATAGCGCCTCTAACAGCGTCATGTAGCGTCACATGTATTATCACAGGCGGCTCAGTGTATAGCGCCTCTAACAGCGTCATGTAGCGTCACATGTATTATTACAGGCAGGTCAGTGTATAGCACCTCTAACAGCGCCATGTAGCGTCACATGTATTATTACAGGCAGGTCAGTGTATAGCGCCTCTAACTTCCAGAGCCAGGTATTACCTGTCACTCAGTGTCGCTCTCCCATACATTTCAATGGGCTTCATTAGTTGTGTATAAATAGTGTGTTTGGCAATTGCATTTTTTTTTGCTCCAATCATTGTGTGACGTCTCCTGGCTGCAAACAAACACTTTTATACATTTTTGGGACTTTTTATATATTTATGCAGAATTGACAGGTCTGGCATTAAAGTGTTAATGTCACAGTGTTACAACAATGTCATTCCATGTGTTTTCGCTTTGTTACTGGTGGATATTTGTTCAAAAAAAGACTTTAATCACACAGCATCTGGCGCTCTGTGAGTAGGTAAGGGTTAAGGTTGCGGGAAAGGTTAGAACTCACTGTTGCCGCTTGGAAAGATGAACAACAGTCCAACGGAGTTCCTCTTTATTTAATCTACAAGCAAACAGCAGACATGGAACAAGTACATTTCCATCCAGTTACAGCTCTGGGTCTGTCCATAGTCACAGGTACAATTAGAAAGTATTGCTTCCCAAAGAGAATAATGTCCTTTGCTGGATCTCTCTGTTAGGGTCAGGATTCCTACTCCTCTTACTATTCAAGATGGTGAAGAACAACTACTGGCTTTGGGACTGGGGCTTCCCTATGTCCCTCCTCACCCGACATCTGATTGGCTGCTCTCTAAATGTTTCTACTCAACATCCTGTTATGACTAACAACCCTTATGACTTCACCTTCTGGAACAATCCCCATTATAGCCTAGGGCCTAATGTTAGTCTATGGCCTAAACCCACTACTCCCATCTTGAGTCTAGTTTAGGGTATGGCACTCCCAATGCACTTTCATGAGTAGAAACCACAAAAGAGTGTCAGTAATCACTTACCTGGGCCCCGTTCCAGCGCTGTCCCTGGGCGCCCGGCCACGCTGGCAGCTTCCTCTCGGCGGCCGAGCCGGCCGGCGGCGGTGGCCGCGCCAGTTCCGTCCTCGGGCACGGCTGTCCTTCCTCCTCGCTCCCGCTCTCGTGCTCGTGTGCGAGCACGTTCTTTATATGCCCTCCGGCGGCGCGGCTGTCAGCGCGCCCGCCGGAGGTAGTTGTGCAAACATGTTAGCACAGAATAGGAAGGGAATCCCTCCCCCTCCACTGTCATTGGGCCTGGTGCCCTGGTAGTCATACTTTGGGCCAATGAGCCCAGTGGGACGTGGTAGCTCAGCCCTAGTGGGATGAGCTGCTTCCCCTCTCTGGCCAATCCTAGCAGGGTTCCCTGGATGCACCTATCACACACTGATTATGTCTGTCCCTATAAAAGGGTCAGTCCGGCATTCACTCAGTGCCTGTTATAGCGCCTTGAACCTAGTCTGCTGCTAGTCTCTTGAGATTGATCTGAACTCCCGTTGCCGACCACCGCCTGTTTTTGACCAATCCTTGATCTGAACTCACGTTGCCGACCACCGCCTGTTTTTGACCATCCTTGATCTGAACTCCCGTTGCCGACCACCGCCTGTTTTTGACCAATCCTTGATCTGAACTCCCGTTGCCGACCACCGCCTGTTTTTGACCAATCCTTGATCTGAACTCCCGTTGCCGACCACTGCCTTTTTTTGACCATCCTTGATCTGAACTCCCGTTGCCCACCTCTGCTCCGAACCTAGACCATTTGCCCACTCCTTGTACTGCTGCCATCTCGGATTCCTCGTTGCCGACCTCCTAGCCTGTTTTTGGACTTCCGTTAAACGCTCAGCTATTGGGTTACTCAATACCGCTTCCAGCCACGGGTTCTCCAGACCTCCGTACAGTAAGCCTACAACCTTTGAGCCATTGAAGTCCTGGGGGCAACCGATCCTGGGCAGGCGTGTTCTGCGTCCCGGAAAGCGAGGGCTCCTACAGGTGAAGCTGGCTGCGGAGATTGGGGGTTGGGGCTTACCTGGAGGGCTGGAGTTACTTAAGCGGATCATTGTAGTACCCAGAGCGTGACAAAGAGCTTTTAATGTATGGTTAACTCTATCTAATCTTATTAGTTAACTGATTGTTCCTAGTTATACCCAGGCCCCTACACCTGCCTGGTACCAGGGACGGGTGGAGCCCCATGCAAACTTATGTCTGGGGGCCTGAATCGAAGACATTTTTTTGTATAAGTAATGCAGCCACTTCTAATATGCATTTGGGGTGACATGGGGGATACACACAACGGGGCATCCCGTATTGAGAGGAACAACATACGGCAAACACCACACGACGCCTCATTATTAGTAGGTTGTGGGCACTGTGGGTTTCTCCTCTTTGCGTAATACACAGAGGGTACACATCGCCCACAACCCACCATTAACGAGACACCACTCAATTTCGAACCCCCCTCCCCCCTGTATCCAAATCGCTCCTAGTTACAGAGCTGTCAGTCACACACGGGCCCGGCGCCAGCCTCCATATTGCGCAATGCATAAATCCGCGAGCCCGCTGTAACTTTGTTAAGCAGCTTTATTATAATATTTCACTTACAATATGTTTTATTGACTCGCGCATGAGGATAATCGCAGCCATTCAGACACGCTCGCTAGTCTTACAACGCTATGTGCAATTTGTCTTGTTTAACATATGGATGAGGGCTTTGGAGTCCGGCCAGACTTTTTTTTTTTTGCAGATTGTTCCAATAGCTGAGAAGCTCAGAAGCGAAGACGAGAAAAACATGACCAAGCACAATTATCTTAGCAACGATCACGCTTTTACCGCGATGGGATGGGTGGGTAGCGAGCAAGTTGCTAATATGTTGCTATTAGTTGCTTTGTTAACTCAAAATCATAGCGCGCAAGTTACTATTATGGAAGTATAATGTTTCACTGTAAACTGAAAATCACAGAAAACACTCTCATGCATAGCAGAAAGCTGTGAGTCTGCCGTGAGCTGTTTATATCTTAATTGCAGACCGGCGGCTGCTACACAATGTATCACAGCCACTGGATTTTACTATTTAGGCTCTGTTAACACCTCTCTGTCTTCTCTGCATTGCTGCGCTGCGTTGCAACGCATTTACAACACAGAGGAAACATAAATTATTCTAGATTGGATAGTCCACATATCTGCGCTGCGCAACAAAAAAACACGGCATTAAATTCAACACTCCCCAACACTCCCAGCATTCCCTTTATATTTTGTACTGTAGCATCTAATTTCTAAGCGTCTATTTACTGCATTTTATTTATAATGCCCTGTCTGTAATTATTACTTTATAAAGCACTAGAGTAAAATATGATGCTATATAAATAATATTAAAGATTAACAACACACCCGATTTTCACTTTTCCGAGAGTGGAACTTGGAATGGCCTTTTTAGTCTTTTGGTCTTTTCTTTTTCTGTTTCCCTCTTCCTGAATAGAATTCTTTCTCTCTCTCAGTCTTTCCTTCAAATTTTTCCTTAAATGGAATAAAACCAGCAGATGTCCTGGCCTTCCGCTGGGGCATCCCGAATTCAGATGCCCTCCGTGTAACTGTTGTAACTGTCACATCCTATCTCCTGTCCATCCCTCAATGAGGGGCGTGGCTTAACCCATCCCTTAATGAGGGTGTGTGGCTTTATCCATCTCTCAATGAGGGGGTGTGGCTTCAGTCATCCCTTAATGAGGGGGCGTGGCTTCATTTACATATTGTCCCTCTTTGAGGTGTAACATGCAGATCTGCAGCAATAAATGATTCATTTGCCTATTTAAAGTGTTTCTATTGTTGTAACTGTAAAATGTATCTCCTATCCATCCCTCAATAAGAGGTGTGGCTTCATCCACCTCTCAATAAGGGGCGTGGCCTCATGCACCTCTCAATGAGGGGGCGTGGCCTAATTTAACAAATGTCCCACGTTTCCACCCTGAAAAGTTGGTAGGCGTGCCCGAGGGAAGCGCCATTGTGCACGAGAGCGCAAGAGGTGGAAGGGAGGGGTTAGCTGGGAGAGAGAGTGGGCAGAGAGCCATTTAATCCTGACGGGGGGGGGGGGGCGTGCTTACATTATGGGGACCTGTTTGCTGATTGAAGGACCAATTCAGGGGTTGTGGCCGAAGCCCAGAGCGAGGCAGGGGATTTCCTCATTCAGGGCGCCAACCAGAGAAGAATGAAGAGACATCTGCCACTGTGTGTTTACTTTTATTGTTTGGCTTTACAATCACTTTAAAGTGGACCAAAACCCAGGATTTTGACCATCCTGGGCTTTGGTCCACTCCCCTGGGGCACTCCGATCGGGGGTGTCCCGCTATGGGAAACCCCCCCAGATCATCAGCTTCAACTCACCTCACCGCGGTCCTACGGCACGTGCGCAGCCGCTCGTCCAATCAGCGCGCTCTGAGCCGCTGAGCCATGCACGTCTAAGAGACGTCTTAGCTTATCGGCTCTGAGCGCATCTCGCGCTTCCCTCTAGCTAAGAGCGCGCCGGCCATTTTTTAATGTGCCCTGCTAGAGGGATGCGGGGGATGCGGCCGTGGCCCCGCACATGCACTGTTGGACGGGAATTCAAGTAAGTGTAGACGGCGACCTGGGGGGTTTCACACAGCGGGGCATCCTGATTTTGGATGCCCCGCGGGGAGGGGGATGGATTGCCCCGGGAATCTTATAGATTCCCGGGCCAATCCAGCAGGGTTTTGGTCCGCTTTAATGTTTTTTATAACATCTTTTGATGTGTGCTGAATTTGTGTATATAAATGTCTGCTTGTGGTTCCATTGTATAACATCACGTCTGACGAAGAGATCTCTGTGTTCTCTAAAGCTCACGTTAATATATATCTAGTTAGCCTACAAAAGATATCTCCTTATCTCTTTACTCTTCTACCAGCACTCCAAAAAACTTGACATTACCCCGCCCCCATTTTGTTTACGGGTCTGCATTGCCATCCATTTCCTAAACACGATTGCTACAGGTGGCAGGCGGGCAGGTGTGCAACTGATCTCTGCTCGCTGTCTCCGCCGCTCGCGCTGTCCCTGCTGTCTTCACTGTATCTGCCGCCACCACTGCCACCTGCACACACAGACACCCGGCTCCACACAGAGGGTATATGCGTGTGCATGCGCCGCAGAGATGAATCGGTGACAGAGGCAGATACAGCAAAGATGGCCGGGACAGCGCGAACAACAGCTCAGCTAGCATTGCGGGAATGATGGAAGCATAAGTTTACTTTTTTTTTTTACTTTTACCTATGGGGAATGGGAGGGGGGTGCCACACTGCCTATGGGAACTAGAGGGGGGAATGTCACACTGCCTATGGGAATGGGAGGGGGGAATGTCACACTGCCTATGGGAATGGGATGGGGGAATGCCACACTGCCTAAGGGGAATGGGAGGGGGGTGCCACACTGCCTAAGGGGAATGGGAGGGGGGTGCCACACTGCCTATGGGGAATGGGAGGGGGGTGCCACACTGCCTAAGGGGAATGGGAGGGGGGTGCCACACTGCCTATGGGTAATGGGAGGGGGGTGCCACACTGCTTATGGGAACTGGAGGGGGGAATGTCACACTGCCTATGGGAATTGGAGGGGGGATGCCACACTGCCTATGGGAATGGGATGGGGGAATGCCACACTGCCTAAGGGGAATGGGAGGGGGGTGCCACACTGCCTAAGGGGAATGGGAGGGGGGTGCCACACTGCCTATGGGGAATGGGAGGGGGGTGCCACACTGCTTATGGGAACTGGAGGGGGGAATGTCACACTGCCTATGGGAATTGGAGGGGGGATGCCACACTGCCTATGGGAATGGGATGGGGGAATGCCTCACTGCCTATGGGAATGGGAGGGGAGAATGCCACACTGCCTATGGGAATTGGAGGGGGGATGCCACACTGCCTATGGGAATTGGAGGGGGGATGCCACTCTGCCTATGGGAATGGGAGGGGGGAATGTCACACTGCCTATGGGAATGGGAGGGGGGAATGCCACACTGCCTATGGGAATTGGAGGGGGGATGCCACACTGCCTATGGGAATGGGATGGGGGAATGCAACACTGCCTATGGGAATGAGAGGGGGGAATGCCACACTGCCTATGGGAATTGGAGGGGGGAATGCCACACTGCCTATGGGAATGAGAGGGGAGAATGCCACACTGCCTATGGGAATGGGAGGGGGGAATGCAACACTGCCTATGGGAATGAGAGGGGGGAATGCCACACTGCCTATGGGAATTGGAGGGGGGAATGCCACACTGCCTATGGGAATGAGAGGGGAGAATGCCACACTGCCTTTAATGAGGTGATCCTGCACCTTGTCTATTATTTGGTTCTTGATGGGAAGGTGTTTTAGCACAACATTTGGTTCAGAATATTTATTTCTTTTTTTTTCCTCTTTCAAATCCTAGGTAAGTTCTATGGGCATGTGCATCTTATAGAGTGAAAATATGGTATATGCTTAATAATTGTTTTTTAATCAGTCGTGTTTAGTATACAGGTGTGTTTATCAAAGATTTTTAGTTTATATACTTTGAAATTTTGTACGTGTGTCGTCATTGACTGTTCCAAGAGTTTTGCATTTGATGCCCATTGCGCATTTACAGACAGTACCTGAACACCGAGCTCCTTATTATAGTTGTTATATTCTATCAATAACTCTGGTATGAGTGTATAGTGACCGGAAGACTTAGGGTCCTGATTAATAAGAGATGGGCTCCTGGACTGACCGCGAGGCCTAGCGCTTTGCATTCGTTCGCTTTTCCTGATTGTTTTCTGTAAACTCGCAGAATGAAACATTCGGGCTGTGGTAAGATTTTCCCGAGCACTCGGCTTTCCATATTCTTTATGACAGCTCTAAGTCAGCCGGGGACACATAAAGCTCATAGTGAGGCAACATATTGCTGCAGACTGACTCATTCTCGTCAGCGCAACAAACTTCTGGCAAGGCCGGCGTTGCTGAAAAGCCACATTTATGCCGGTTTAATTATTAAAGTGAAGTCACCTTAAGAAGTACCCGGGGCTGGAGGTCTGCCATAGAGAAGTTATTTTCTGATCAGTATGTGATGTCCTTGCCTTTGTTTAATTGTCAATCTGCAATCTAACAACTGCTTTAGGGATTTATTCATCAAGCCATAGCGCCAGTTAACGATTGGCAGCGACAGGTAGCGAACGCTGAACGCCGGGCGCTGTACGCAATACCACATTTATCAAAGCGAATCTGGTGAGTGACTCTAACAGCGACCGATTCATCATCGTATACCGCTGGCGCTCTAGTTTCCAGAGCGCTTGGTATTACCTGTCACTACCTGTCGCTCTCCCATACATTTCAGTGGGCGTTCCTTTTCTTCGCTTTAAACAAGGTTTTATTTTATTTATTTTTTAAATTATCAAATAATTGTGTGACCTCTCCTGGCCTAGAAAAAGTCATTTTAGAAAACTTTTTTGATTTTTTAAATTTTTATGCAGAATTGTCATTACAGGTCTGGTATTAAAGTGTTCATGTTAGAATGTAATAACAATGTCATTCCATATGTTTTCGCTTTGTTACTAGTGGATACATGTTTCAAAACAGACTTTAATCACACAGCTTCTGGCGCTCTGGGCTACAACGACCCGATTTTGAGCGCCGGCGCTGTGTGAGGCTGTTTTTTTGCTGAATACGGTGTGAGTCGGTCGCACTGAGCTGGAGCTACCGTTAGTTGCCATACAGCGCTGTAGTGGTGTTAGAGCGACTCACACAACATATTCATCAATGCCGGCCAGCGACTGAAACGCTCTGAAACAGCGAACCATGGCCAAGCGCAACGACTACTAACAGACGCTCATCTGCCGGTACCTGGCACTAGTAATGAATCAGCCTTCCCGGCGCTCTGTAACAGCGACCCATAGCCCATCACAGCGACTACTAGCGGTCGCTCTGAGCACCTCGCTACAAACGCTCATCTGTCGGTACCTGCCACTAGTAATGAATCAGCCTTCCCGGCGCTCTGTAACAGCAACCCATAGCCCATCCCAGCGACTACTAGCGGTCGCTCTGAGCACCTCGCTACAGACGCTCATCTGTGCCAGAGGATTTCCTCTCCGTGCCTTTCAAAGTGACAGGTGAGGAAGGAACAGGTACAGAGACAGCAAATCTAAATGCACCGATTATTGGGTTGAGCGGTTTTTACCTCGCACTGCTGCCTTTCTACCTCCTGCTGTGCAATACAGATTCAGCTTGCTTTAACACTCCACTTGGTGCACTGGTGTATCGTGCTATCTTGAAATCTTAAATGCTTTTCAATGGCTTCAATGGGCTGAGCTGTGATGTGCCGGATAACAATTGCTACATCTGTATATACATTTCCTGTAGAAATCGGCAAACACCCCACAAAGAGCTGAACTTCCTTGCAGGAACTGGGCACAGGCCTTTCCAGGACTGCTGACACCTAACTGGGATCCATTGCTGCTCCGGTAGCAGAGAGTATGAACCCCAGTAAGCATCCTTTTCAAACTCACCTTTCTCCAGTTTAATATAAAGGTGATGATCTTTTAGACACTGCAAAACCTTTTTAACATGGACCCAATGAAACTGAAGACTGGAAGAAAAGATAAGTATATCATCCAGATAAACTGCAAACCTCTAGGAATTCTTGCAAGACATAATTTATAAAATTCTGAAAGCTGGCAGACCAGTGCGTCGATCACCTTCGTAAACGCATACACTCCGGGCCACGTCCTGCCCGGACAGAAACACCCAAGGGATGCGACCATATACACACGCACTCGTGTGGACACACATAGGCACACGTAAGACCAGGCCTCAAACCATGACTGTGAGCCTGCTATTAAAATGTAAACAGCTCACAGTTGCAATGTTTGAGTATCTTTTCTATGATTTAGTGTTTACAATATAGAATGATGCATCCATATAACATATTTTAAAAACATGAAATATTTGTTGTTAGAAGGACATTACAATGGCAAACCATTAGAAGAGATAAAAAGGCAAGGCTCTTTCTTTTTTCTGTTTTAAAGTATTTTGCCTTTACAATTTTGAAGAAATGCAGACAACTATTTTTAAATATTATAATATTATTATTATAAATATTATATTATTAAATATTTTTTTGTTTGCGTCCATAAGGTTAAAAATTTCTAACCTCTGATTTACAGTTCTGCTAATTGATCTAACTTATCTCTGTAGTTCACTTGATGAAAGCGGGGTGGACCTGATGGGAAACAACATGAATAGTGCTCTTGAACTGGGATGCATGGGCACAAGGGTCAGCGTCTAAATGGTGCCCTTAGCCCTGGATCCATAGATGCGGGGATCACCACACCCAGCATTTTCCTCCGTAGCTCTAAATAACACAGGCTATCTTGGTGCTCCCCATGTGCTTTTTCCCTACGTCATCCACCATAGATCAATACCGTCCAGCAAGGGTGCACATACCATAAAGGCTTGGGAGGCAGCTGCTACTGGGCCCATGGCAGAAGAAGGCCCTGTACAGGTTGCCTCCCCCCATCTTGCAGGACATGAACCTTCAGTATGCCTCTGGCAGTGGCAGACTGGTTCTGCCCAGGCCAGCTGGGCCTGGCCAACATGAGCAGGACCATGCTTAGTGATGACGTGGCCTGGTCCTCAACAGTGGGCCCAGGTTGGCAGCAGCAGGTATTGGCACCCTTGCTGCCCCATACATCAGCACAGAGCACCACAGGCCATAAACGTTGGTTCCACGGGACAGAACAAATAACCTCTGATGATAAAACATTGAGAAACAAGCTGCTGGCACCTGGGGGCTCCTGTCAGACATACAAGATAAAATCATAATATTTTTTAAAGTGGACCAAAACTCACTAAAACGAGTGGCCTTTAAACAATAAAACATGAAGAGAGACTTACCTTTGGACGACCCTTGCATCCTCCTGTCCCTCGCAGCGCCCGTTATCTTCAAAGTCCGTGGCTGGAAGTCCCGCCCTCAAGCTCTCAAGTGAGCTTGACTGGCGTCTCGCCTCCTTAGATGCGCGTTTCATTCCTCTTCTGTCTTCTGCGATCGCGGGATTCAACTTTCATTTCTCTCGTTGTGACATCATCGGGGTGGGCGTGGCCTCCTCGTTGATGTCGTCCTCTCTCGGGAGCTTGCGGGAGCGTGCTCGCTTAGTCATCGGTTATCAGAAAAAAAATCAGCGGATGCGCAGTATCACCGCCTTAGGTACAGGGAAGCGCCACTCGCTATACCTACTGCGCATGCACAAGGTTTGTGAAAGAAAGAGATCAAAGGATCTCTTCCGAAGACAAGAAAATCCAAGATGGCGGCACAACAAAAAAAAAGGACGCAACGCAGCGCAGGAGCATCGGACGGGTTTTTTTTTTTTTTTTTACTTTCATTAACGGGTTCTGGGGCATGTTGCCCAGTAGTTTTTTAAGCAACGAAAAAAATAAAAACCTTTATTTTATATTATTATATTTTATATTATATTATATTAATATTTAATATTGATTACCGTAAATTTATTATATATCCTACAACATATAGATCTGCTCTTTTGTGGGGGGGGGCACTATAAGCTTCTATGGGGCCCTGTGAAACCTATGCCTCTGCCTGCTAAAAAGACCCACATGCTATGTCTACTGTCCAAGTCATGTCCGTCTTTCCCCGATAGTAAGACACCCCCGATTGTAAGACGTATGGGGAGTTTCAGAGGGGTCGCCTAATATAAGCCGTACCCCGAAAGTAAGACATATGTCTTACTTTCGGGGAAATAACATTGTTGTCGAACGGGGCTGAGGGAAGCGATATAGCCCCCCCCCCCCCGGCGTGTATCCCCCTGCGCCGACGGGGACCTACCTGAGAGGAGGAGAGGCGGCGGTGGATCCGGGGCTGCGAGCGCAGGAGCTGAGGCATGGCCGCCATCTTGCCACTGACCTATCGCCCCCACTGACTGTAGAGGCCGGGGCATCTGTACGGGAGGTCCGCTTTGCCGGGCGGTCTCCCCCCTCCTGTGCCCCAGAGACCGCGGGTGACCCACAGAAGACGAGCGGCGCCGGGTGCAGAGGAGCGTCTGTCATCTGGCTCTCACTGCAGCACAGAGCGGGAGCAGCGCCGTGACCGGAGGTGAGCTGCGGGCGCTGCGAGGAGCCCGACGTGGCTGAACCCCGACCGGGGGCCCCCCTCACCGGTGATCATCCCCGCGCATAGGCTATCACCCCCCCCCCCCCCCAGTGAAGTCCGCGTCGGCCGGCACCGCCGCTCACAGCTGCTGTCGCTGTGAGTTGTTACGGCTTTTTAAACCCCGCCCCTCCACCTGATGTAATTAGTAGGTCTCCCCCTATTGGCCAGCAAGGCCTTCTCTCACACTGCTCTGTCCTTCACATGAAAATGACGGGCTCGCTGACTAACGTCATCCGGCATATTTAAGGTTAAAACAAAAAATTCGACAATTTTTTTCCAATATAAGACATACCCCGAAAGTAAGACGTAGTGGGGCTTTTGGGGATAAAAAGAAAGTAAGACGGTGTCTTACTTTCGGGGAAACACGGTAGGCACACCCAACGCTCAGCATGCGCAGCTCCAGATGACCAGTAACACCTAAACAATTCCATTTAGCACAAACTAAATGCCATTTATACGCCCACGTGTCCTAATAATGAAGAGAGAATTTTCTTTTGAAGCTGTGCAACAAGAAGTTTTTCCTATTATGGTTCATTTTTGCACATTACAGAGAATAGGTTCAATTAGGAGCCATCTTCTATCATGCAAAGCCTGGAGACGTAGCTCGGAAAATCTTGGAGAATGCGCCAAGATGATCAATTTTCTGGACTATTTGATAAATATACCCTGAAATGATAACTCATTATTCCCTTATCTGGGTAATTTAGGGGCCTCACTTATCTAATTATTTCAAAATGCATTATCTTGCTCTCTCGTTTCTTCCAGAAAATGTGGAGTCAGCTGAGATACAGAGAGATTCCATGTGTGCATGTAACACAGAATCTACAGTATAGCATATTATGCAGAGTGGTAAGATTAAGGGGGTTGTTTAAGAAGGGATAGCGGCAGGTAGCGTCTGGTGAACGTCGGGCGCTGTACGCAAAACCACATTTATGAAAGCAAATCTGGTGAGCTCCTCTAACAGCGCCATGTAGCGTCACATGTACTAATACAGGCAACTCAGTTTATAGAGCCTCTAACAGCACCATGTAGTGTCACATGTATTATTACAGGCAGGTCAGTGTATAGCGCCTCTAACAGCGCCATGTAGTGTCACATGTATTATTACAGGCAGGTCAGTGTATAGCGCCTCTAACAGCGTCATGTAGTGTCACATGTATTATTACAGGCAGGTCAGTGTATAGCGCCTCTAACAGCGTCATGTAGTGTCACATGTATTATTACAGGCAGGTCAGTGTATAGCACCTCTAACAGCGTCATGTAGCGTCACATGTATTATTACAGGCAGGTCAGTGTATAGCACCTCTAACAGCGCCATGTAGCGTCACATGTATTATTACAGGCAGGTCAGTGTATAGCACCTCTAACAGCGCCATGTAGTGTCACATGTATTATTACAGGCAGGTCAGTGTATAGCGCCTCTAACAGCGCCATGTAGTGTCACATGTATTATTACAGGCAGGTCAGTGTATAGCACCTCTAACAGCGCCATGTAGTGTCACATGTATTATTACAGGCAGGTCAGTGTATAGCGCCTCTAACAGCGCCATGTAGCGTCACATGTATTATTACAGGCAGGTCAGTGTATAGCACCTCTAACAGCGCCATGTAGTGTCACATGTATTATTACAGGCAGGTCAGTGTATAGCGCCTCTAACAGCGCCATGTAGTGTCACATGTATTATTACAGGCAGGTCAGTGTATAGCACCTCTAACAGCGTCATGTAGCGTCACATGTATTATTACAGGCAGGTCAGTGTATAGCACCTCTAACAGCGCCATGTAGTGTCACATGTATTATTACAGGCAGGTCAGTGTATAGCACCTCTAACAGCGCCATGTAGCGTCACATGTATTATTACAGGCAGGTCAGTGTATAGCTCCTCTAACAGCGTCATGTAGTGTCACATGTATTATTACAGGCAGGTCAGTGTATAGCACCTCTAACAGCGCCATGTAGCGTCACATGTATTATTACAGGCAGGTCAGTGTATAGCACCTCTAACAGCGCCATGTAGTGTCACATGTATTATTACAGGCAGGTCAGTGTATAGCACCTCTAACAGCGCCATGTAGCGTCACATGTATTATTACAGGCAGGTCAGTGTATAGCACCTCTAACAGCGCCATGTAGTGTCACATGTATTATTACAGGCAGGTCAGTGTATAGCGCCTCTAACAGCGCCATGTAGCGTCACATGTATTATTACAGGCAGGTCAGTGTATAGCACCTCTAACAGCGCCATGTAGTGTCACATGTATTATTACAGGCAGGTCAGTGTATATCGCCTCTAACAGCGCCATGTAGCGTCACATGTATTATTACAGGCAGGTCAGTGTATAGCACCTCTAACAGCGCCATGTAGCGTCACATGTATTATTACAGGCAGGTCAGTGTATAGCACCTCTAACAGCGCCATGTAGTGTCACATGTATTATTACAGGCAGGTCAGTGTATAGCGCCTCTAACAGCGCCATGTAGCGTCACATGTATTATTACAGGCAGGTCAGTGTATAGCGCCTCTAACAGCGCCATGTAGCGTCACATGTATTATTACAGGCGCTCAGTGTATAGCGCCGGTGCTCTAGCTTCCAGAGCACCAGGTAAGACCTGTCACTACCTGACGCTCTCCCATACATTTCAATGGACATTCCTTTTCTTCTGTTTAAACAGGGTTTTTTTTTTCTCTAAAATAATTGTGGCCTAGAAAATTTATTTTTTAAAACATTTTTGATTTTTTTTCGCTTTGGTACTGGTGGATATGTGTTCAAAAACAGACTTCATTCATACAACATCTGACGCTCTATGCTACAGCGCCCAGATCCAGAGCGCCGACACTGTGTGTGTGTGTATTTTTGTTGAATATGGTGTGAGTCGCTGAGAGTCGGCCACAATGAGCTGGCGCTACCTTTCGCTCACTGCAGCGCTGTACTGGTGTTAGAGCGTCCAACATACATCACATTCATCAATGCGGGCCAGGTTACTACAGTGTCTGAGGCGCTCTGTTACAGTGCCCCGATACCCGCTTCTAACCGCATCTACTAGTGGTCGCTGTAAGCGCCGCTATACAGACGCTCATCTGCCGATACCTGGCGTTAGTAATGAATCAGCCTCCACGATTAAGACTGAACTCTATCCCATGCTTTTTTTTTGTATCTGCTGATGTTTACTAGCAGTTAAAAACTTTAACTAATTAATGATAAGAGGAATCTGCCTCTATTTTATTCTGGGGCAGTTTTGATGAATAGTTTCCAATATTCCGGTTCTGCCTCACCCCAATACCATTGGTCTATGGGGAGAAAAGTCGGGATGTGCTCCTGGGTCTCTGGAAAGCAATTAAATCAACCAATTGCCCTGAATTGCATGATGGGAAGAGCACAAAAGCTGGGGCACATCATTCTAATAAAAAAAAAGTTAAAAAAATTTAATTTGAAAAGATAAATTCCCTTTAACTCCACATAAAAGCTAGAGATTTCCCTTAACAGAATAATTGTAATTTTTGAGTGGAAGTCTAGAAGAATTTCTCTTGTATTTTTAGAACATCTACATATTACATGTATCTAAAACATCTACATATACATATACACCTTTACATATACTGTAAAGCTAAAAATAAAAAAGAACAATCCCAAATAACCTATTTTTTATCTTGAAAAGGAGAGAACTTTTGTAACTGTCACGTTTTTTAACCTATCAAAGCCTTCTTCTCTTTGTTGATATAATTCTAACATTTAATGATACAGTTACTGATACCTTTGTATCCTTGGTTTTATAGGCAAATGGTAAACCTTAAAGAAAAGGGTAATTCTTCGACTTCGACTAAAATTACATTATTTTGTTAAAGGTCTCTCCAGCTTTACAAAAAGATGATTTAAAGATAATTTAAAGGGGTTAACAGGGGAATTATTCTTCCACCGTGAAAATATATTATTATGTTGAAGGGGGTCTCCTCATTAGCATTATCTACAAACACATTACCAGTGTTTAAAATGTTTTTTTTACCAAATACTGTAACAGAACTGATTATGTTGAGCACATATTTTAACCAATATTCTGTTTTGGCCAAACCAAACTAAATTAGCAAAATTTACCTTAGAACTGAGTCCGAACCCCAACTCTAAATATGATCAGCTTTAAAGTAAAAGCTGAATTCAAGACCATGAATGTTTTTAATGAGCTAAGGTGTTCCAAGGTCGCACTATATTGTTTCTGTCTTATTTACAATTGTTTCAGACCAATCTTCTGATGATGACCTGTCATTTGGTCCTATGGACCAATTACCAGTTAAAAAGGAAAACTATATATGCAGTCTTAAAATAAAAGAATAACTCATTGTGGTTGCATCTTCTTTCAACTGTTCCTCTGGCAGGCAGTGCCCTCTCTGCAGGTCCGCAGTGTTGGGAGGCTCCCTCCTGGTCTGGCAGGCATTGGTCTACTTCTGGCCAGCAGCCGCTATTGCAGTTGGCCTGCCAGTATTTGTAGTGGGGGGGACAGGTCCCCCCTTCTTCATCCTTGGCTTCCCCCCAAAGCTGATACCGGGGCCACCAGACAGGCTTTTATACCATAAAGGAGGAGCCTCTTTTGATTCCCCCTCATGGGACCAATGACACCACAGGAGGGGACGGACATGGAGGGAGATTCCCTGCGCAAGAAAGGCCGGTTCTATTGTTGACCTCAATGACATGCCCTGCGCAGGTATGTACACCATCATCATCACCATCAGAGGGAAGCCAGAGATGCCGGCCTTGGCCCAAACATGTTTTGTGGCATCGCCTGCTAGGTGAGAGTACAGAGTGATCCAGGGGATTTTGCACAATGGGACATCCCCGATCAGGATATAGGGAATCTGAGGAACTCCAGGGAGGTCCATGTTCAAAAAAAGTTCTAAATGTACACATTTTTCTAAAAAGTTGCGTATAAGGGGCAGTCATGGCCTAAAGGTGAAGAAGCGGTAATTGGAGTATTACAGACCAAGACATGACTTAAGTACTTTTGAACAAGGCACCTAACCCCTGACTGCTCCCAGGGATCTGTTGCTAGGGCAGACCACAGCTCCAGGCAGTGATTCTCACTGCTAATTTTTGTCTCAATGCATCAATGGGCTAAATGTATGCAGAAGCATACAGTGGCCATATAAGCCCGACAACCCCCCCCCCCCCTCAAAAAAAAAAAAAGCAAAAAAGCAAAAACTCTGTCTAGGCATTAAAGTAAGAAAGTCTGAAATCGCATTATCTTTATACTTACCAATAATGGAAGAATGAACGATTACTTCGTCCATTGCTGGGCAGACATGGTGGCGGCCATCAGCCTAGCTTCATTCCCCTCTAAGATGCCTACTCTATTCACTGAAAAGGGGGACATGCCCATCCTGCCTCGATATGTGCCTTCCATTGCAATGAATGCAGTAGACATGAGGGGGCTTAAACAAGGCCCCATGGCTGCGGCTATGCAAGGTGGCTGGTGCTGGAAAAAGGAATGGCTGTATCCCCACACTCGGTATGTATGAAGTTGTTGGAGACAAAACGTAAGTTATAGACTTAAGACTTTATTTTTAATTTTGCCTGGACAGAAAACAAAGTAGAAAAATGTCCAAATATAGAGTGGTTAGCCGTTATCTTTGTGGATCTTCAGTGTTGTAGTTCATATCTGTCCTGCAGTTGCGCTACCGCAAGATGGCACTGTTGGATGGCTAATGGATTGTGACACTGCAGGTCAACTAAACTGTTGGCTAACATAGGAGTACAGCTGAGCTGCCAATGGCTAAGGTGAGAAAGGCTAGAGAAGATTCTGGAAGTAGTCTAAGGGAATCTATATAAGGAGATCATGAGGAGAGTTACCTCAGAGAAGTCGGAGCAGTAGAGAGAGTGACCTCAGTTTATATATTGTAGTAACCGGGAGTGGGGAAGGTACCAGCAGGGTCAACTGGTAGCAGTCCGCAGTCAGAAGTGTAAGAGAGAGCAGAGGAGCCACAATTATACCTAACAAGTGACCACAGTAAAGGTGAACCATTCCACCCGAGATGCTGAGGGTGGAAGCTAAGGCCCCATAATTCTGCTATGGGATCAGGATGAGTGCCCACCACCTGTTGAAGTCCATCTGGATGTTATGTTGTGCTATGGGAACTGACAATGGAACTGTTGTGGATAAAGACTGTATGACCTGCTGTAACCATCAAGTGCACCTGAAGTCCTGCTAATAAAGTGCCCTTTTCATAAAGTCGGTCTCATTTGGATGCAAGCCCACATCGGTACGTCCCCCAAGCCCATTAACAAAGAACCCACTCCCCATACACCTTAGGAGCTTAACCCTTCAGGAACGCGTATGCTACACAAAGAAATAAAATGATTTAAAAAATGTTTTGAAAAGGATCCCTTTTCGGCACGTAGCACCAGGTTTGGTGTTGGAAAGTAGAGGAGCAATGTCTTTTAACCAGGCATATTGATTTTGAACAGATTTTGCATCAATTCTCTCATATAGAACCTACTGTATAGTAAGAGAAGAAGAGGTGGGATTCTAGAGAGGAGTGAACTTTTTAAAAGTTCAATTAGGCGATTTGCTAATTTCTCACAAGAAATTCGGGTTCGTCCGCATCACTTTTTGAATAAACTCCGATCACAAAACAATTAAGACATAAGCTGACCTCAGCCCCCATTCCAGCGCCTGTCTTAAGCAAGGACCCACATCCTTCACCCGGCCCTGGGCTCCCGGCATCTTGCTCCCCGTCTCAGAAAGCGGCTATTTATACTGGCTGCTCACTCACTCAGAGAGATATTAGAAGTGGAAGTGGTTGACGGAAGCTGGAGTGATCTGCGGAAGCCAGGTGCAACTGTGCTCGACTTCCGTTGATCACTGATTGTCAGAAGCAGCAGCAAATAGCGCAGGACTCAGAGATGGGTGGCAGGTAATTATGGGGGAAAATAATAAAATATCTTTTACGTATCTGCGTGTGTTTTTTATGTTTAACCTTTTGTTACCTGGTGAGGGTCTTTTTGCTCTTCTGCCCTCCCCTGGGCTTTGGGGATGCAAGTAATGGGGCAGGGGGTTATGCTATTGCTGGTAGCAGTGGTCCATCTGTTCCAAATATGTTGTTTTGCTTAGACAACTTGATCTATTTCCCAGAAAGATGTTCCCCATTAGTTTCAAGGGCCCTATTATTGGTGGAGGCACTGGCACACCAAACATTTAACCCACTCTGCCACTCAGAGAAGGCTCAGCTTCTCTTTGTTACCAACAGGTAAGTGCCACAGCCTGTCTCGAGTGGGGTGTTTACCATAACCCCCCCCCCAGCCCTACAATGTATTTTATTATTTTCCTCCCATACTTACCTCTGATCCATCACCAATGCTTTTGTCCAGCTCCATCCGCGGCAGCTTCTGAAATCTGGAGAGTCTTTACTCTTTTATTGAAGGATTTTATGGAAAATTTTGGTGGGCACAAATCACAAGAGATTAAGATTCGTGCCGAAGTTTTAGGAGTTGGGTTCGCTCATCTTTATGGGTGTCCTTGTTGTCCTCCATGGCTTCTTCTCTATAGTGAGGAGTAGAGATGAGCGAACTTTTGAAAAATTCGATTCGACTGATTCGCCGAATTTTCCGACAAAAATCGTTTCGACCCGAATAAATTCGCGACGAATCGCTATTAAAAACGGCTATTTCTGAGCCTCCTACAGCCTCAATAGGGTTGTAAACCATTCAGCCTTGCTGTAACACGCACAGGATGCGTGCTGGGTTTGTTAAATAATACTTTGAAGAAATATCACATGCAGATCAGAGGCATCGCTAATAGAATCGCAGAGCGGCACAATTGCAGAGAGTTGAAGTGGCATCACTATGAGGGGCAGAAGGAGCCCAAATATACACTGGAGTTGGCCTCAGGAGCCCAAAAATTGGATGAATCACACCCTGGAGTTGGCAGAAGTTGGCAGCAGCAGCAGGAGCCCAAATATACACTGGAGTTGGCTTCAGGAGCCCAAAAATTGGATGAATCACACCCTGGAGTTGGCAGAAGTTGGCAGCAGCAGGAGCAGGAGCCCAAATATACACTGGAGTTGGCCTCAGGAGCCCAAAAATTGGATGAATCACACCCTGGAGTTGGCAGAAGTTGGCAGCAGCAGCAGCAGGAGCCCAAATATACACTGGAGTTGGCCTCAGGAGCCCAAAAATTGGATGAATCACACCCTGGAGTTGGCAGGAGTTGACAGTAGTAGCAGCAGGAGCCCAAATATACACTGGAGTTGGCCTCAGGAGCCCAAAAATTGGATGAATCACACCCTGGAGTTGGCAGAAGTTGGCAGCAGCAGCAGCAGGAGCCCAAATATACACTGGAGTTGGCCTCAGGAGCCCAAAAATTGGATGAATCACACCCTGGAGTTGGCAGAAGTTGGCAGCAGCAGCAGCAGGAGCCCAAATATACACTGGAGTTGGCTTCAGGAGCCCAAAAATTGGATGAATCACACCCTGGAGTTGGCAGGAGTTGACAGTAGTAGCAGCAGGAGCCCAAATATACACTGGAGTTGGCTTCAGGAGCCCAAAAATTGGATGAATCACACCCTGGAGTTGGCAGAAGTTGGCAGCAGCAGCAGCAGGAGCCCAAATATACACTGGAGTTGGCCTCAGGAGCCCAAAAATTGGATGAATCACACCCTGGAGTTGGCAGAAGTTGGCAGTAGTAGCAGCAGGAGCCCAAATATACACTGGAGTTGGCCTCAGGAGCCCAAAAATTGGATGAATCACACCCTGGAGTTGGCAGAAGTTGGCAGTAGTAGCAGCAGGAGCCCAAATATACACTGGAGTTGGCTTCAGGAGCCCAAAAATTGGATGAATCACACCCTGGAGTTGGCAGAAGTTGGCAGTAGCAGCAGCAGGAGCCCAAATATACACTGGAGTTGGCTTCAGGAGCCCAAAAATTGGATGAATCACACCCTGGAGTTGGCAGAAGTTGGCAGTAGCAGCAGCAGGAGCCCAAAAAATGGCCTAAAGACATAAATATGTTTTGCACCATTTGTAAAGTGTAAAACGTGGCACCATGCTGAATCTAGTCGCATGCATCAGGCATTGGTGGGTGGAAATCCTGGCTGATCCATCCCTGATTCATTTTGACAAAGGTGAGTCTCTCCACATTTTTAGTTGACAGACGAGTTCTCCTCGCCGTAACTATGGCCCCCGCCGCACTAAACACCCGCTCAGATGGCACGCTACTTGCCGGGCAGGACAGCTTTTCCAGGGCAAACTCTGCTAGTTGCGGCCACAAATCAAGTTTGGCTGCCCAGAAGTCCAGCGGATCCTCAAGGTGTGTTGGCATGGTCATGTCAAAGTATGACATGACCTGCTGGTTCAGGTCCTGCTCCAGGTCTTCCTGCTGCTCATGAGTAGCCTCACTATGCGGGTGTAGAAAGCTACTCATTAGCGACTGAAGACTGAGGCTGCTGCTGCTGATGGAGCTTCTGCTGCTGCTGCTGCCAACCCCCCCAGCGGCCATGGCAGTGGAAGGTGAGCGCAGAGGTCCCCTCGAGTCAGACCTGCGAGAGTATGGACCATGGCGCAGATAGGCATCGGCCAACTGCCTACGTAGAATGTCTTTGTAGTAGTTGAGTTTGTCCTCCCTCTCGGTGGGTTTAAAAAATGCCCCCATTTTGTGCCGGAAGCGAGGGTCCAATAAGGTGGACAGCCAGAAGTCATCCCGCCGACAGATGGAAACAATTCTGGGGTCACTACGCAAGCATGTGAGCATGCTTCGTGCCATTTGCGCAAGTGACTCGGATGGACTACCTGTCTCCATCTCCACTGCATACTGCCACGGTGTGCCCGGGTCCTCTGTCTCTCCTTCCTCAAAAACCTCTAGCTCCTCTGGCTGCTCCTGCTCCTCCTCTCCTGTCCGCTGACTAGATAAACCAGCCATTTCGCCAAGCCTAAACTGTGTTTCGCTGGGCAACTCCTCCTCCTCCTCTTCCTCCTCCTCCTCCTCCAGTTCAGCTCCAACGGGGTTCATGTGGCCGTAAGATGTAAACGCCATGTCTCCAGTGCCCTGACCAGCCATGGTTTCCAACATGTGCTGTAGTACATGAAGCAGTGGAATCACGTCGTTCATCCCGTAATCCTGCCGACTGACAAATAAAGTGGCTTCCTCAAAGGGCCTGAGCAAACGGCAGGTGTCACGTATGAGCTGCCACTGGTTGACATTGAAGTTACACAGGGAAGTCCCCCTATCTGCTTGGATCATCAGGAAATCCGTGATGGCTTTTCTCTGTTCATATAATCGGTCCAACATGTGAAGGGTGGAATTCCAACGGGTGGAAACATCGCAAATCAGACTATGTTGGGGGATACCATTCTGACGCTGTAGCTCAAGAAGGGTGTGTTTGGCGGTGTAGGAGTGGCTGAAGTGCATGCAAAGTTTCCGTGAAGTTGTTAGGATGTCCTGCAGATGGGGGGAACACTTCAGAAACCGCTTGACAACCAGATTGAAGACGTGAGCCATGCAGGGGGCATGGGTCAGGCTTCCTTGGCGCAGCGCAGACAAAATGTTCTTCCCATTGTCGGTAACCATGATTCCCATTTTAAGTTTTCTCGGAGTAAGCCATGTTTGGATTTCCTGATGAATACATTTAAGCAGTTCCTCCCCTGTGTGACTCCGTTCGCCAAGACAAACCATGTGAAGCACTGCGTGACACCTCCGTGCCCTGCACACATGGTAGACTGGAGGGGCACTGAGACTTGAGCCTACAGTGGAGGGTGAGGAGATGGCGGAGGATGAGGAGGCCGAGTCGCACGGTGTCACAGGCCCAATGGGCAGAGAGCGCGGAGGCCGAAGCGGCGTGACCTGTCCAAGTTGCTGCTGCAAAGGGACCACATTCACCCAGTGGGCCGTAAACGACATGTACTGCCCCTGACCGTAGTTACAGCTCCAGATGTCGGCGCTGCCATGTATTTTGCTACACACCGACAGGCTCAAGGACTGGCCCACCTTCTGTTCAACAAAAGTGTGCAGCGCTGGTACTGCCTTCTTGGCAAAGAAATGACGGCTTGGGACTCTCCACCTCGGCTCGGCACAAGCCATCAGTTCTCTGAAAGGTGCAGATTCCACCACCTGAAAAGGGAGCGACTGCAGCACCAGCAACTTGGACAGGAGCACATTCAGCTTCTGCGCCGTAGGATGAGTGGGCGCATACTGCTGTCTCTTGGACATGGCTTCACTGATGGATTGCTGGCGGGATGCATGACTTGGAGGAGGAGGAGGAGGAGCAGGAGCGACAGAGGATGGGTGTGACGCACAGCTGCCTTCGGCTGAGGTGCTGGAGCCTTGGCTGGCAGAAATTGGGAGCTCACTTGGTGAGGAAGCAGACTGGACCACCCCTTGGGAGCCTCGGTTCTCCCAGGTCGTTTTATGGTGACGCATCATATGTTGACGCAGGGCCGTGGTGCCAACATTTGGACCCTGGCCACGCTTCACCTTTTGCCTACATATCTTGCATGTGGCCATGTTACCCTCCTGCGGATGCCTCAGGAAAAACTGCCACACTGCCGAGTAGCTACTTTTCCCACCCCCTGGCCTCACTGATTCACTGCTGCTGTTGCCAACTCCAGGAACCCCTGCTCCACTACCTCCCGATAAGGTAGACTGCCGCACAGCAGGTGCTCTACCCCGGCCCTGGCCCCGGCCGGCTCCAGCCTTTGGAATTGTGCCCCCATGCTGACTGCTACCACCTTGCTGCCTCAGCTGCTGACTCCGGGGCAACCTGCGCCCCTCTTCTCCTGATGATGACGATGAAGCCCCTTCATCACCCGGCTCCCAAGTGCGATCGGCTTCATCGTCATCATCATCATCATCACCGGGTTGTGGCTGTACGTCACTGATGTTCGTGGATTCGTCAACAGTGTCTGGCGCAGGAGCTGGAACGCTCGCAGCACCCACGACACTGTCCACATCACTATTTGTCTGCCTAGCTAAAGAAGCCACCTCCATTTCTTGGCTGGGCAGTAGCTGCTGACTGTCCTCCTGTATCTGATCGTCCTCCTCACTAAAGAGTGGAGCTGAACCCAAAGCATAGGATACGTCGCTGGGGGAGGGAACGGCGTAGGACAGAGGCAATGGGAGGACAGGGACTGCTCTCGGGGCATGCCAACTCAGGGTTGTGTCAGAGGAACCTACCGACCCTAGACTGGGGGTCTCAGATGTAAGTTGTGATGATGTTGTTGATGAGCGCGTCAGCCAATCTACCACGGCAGATGCGTTACTGGTGGAGACCCGACCGCTAGCAGATACTGGCAGATTAGGTCTCTCAGCGTGACTCCTGCTGCTACTGGCCCCCAGTCTGATGCGAGCTCTGCCTGCGGAATCTTGGCCTCTGCCACTCCTCTTTTCACTTCCAGGCACTTGTCTGCCCGACATAGTCTAACTGGCGTGGTAGTA
Source organism: Gastrophryne carolinensis (assembly GCA_027917425.1). Lineage (NCBI taxonomy): Eukaryota > Metazoa > Chordata > Amphibia > Anura > Microhylidae > Gastrophryne > Gastrophryne carolinensis. Next base: position 256,772,958 of record CM051240.1, read on the forward strand.
GGTGATATTTTAAGAACCCCCAGGCAGCAGTGGGTCTATATAAAACAGAATATAATGCACACCAAAAGTGAGCAGTAACACTCAGCCTCCAACAGGCCTGCTTAGTGTAAATAAGAGAGCTGCTTAGTGTAAATAAAGAGGGGTATGCTATGTTACAGAATGGGATGCCTCAACAGAAGTGCACCTGGCAGGCAGCAGTAAGCCTATGCCCAGCAAAAGTGTCTTATAATATAAATATAATAAGAGCAAATGCTTATATGGTCTTAAACAGAGGCTGCTTTAGTCACAGAATGGGATGCCCTGGGCAGGAATGGACCTGGCAGGGTCCAGTAGGGCTTTGGCCAGCAAAAGTGTCTTTATCAGGCTAATTTCAAATATGATAAGAGCAAATGCTTATATGGTCTTAAACAGAGGCTGCTGTAGTCACAGAATGGGATGCCCCGGGCAGGAATCGACCTGGCAGGGTCCAGTAGGGCTTTGGCCAGCAAAAGTGTCTTTATCAGGCCTGATTTCTATGAGAATAAGTGCAAATGGTTATTATGCTATTAAATAGAGGCTGCTTTAGTCACAGAATGGGATGCCAGTGCCACAAAAACCAGAGAGCATGCACAGCAAAAGTGTCTTTATCAGGCCTGATTTCTATGAGAATAAGTGCAAATGTTTATTATGCTATTAAATAGAGGCTGCTTTAGTCACGGAATGGGATGCCAGTGCCACAAAAACCAGAGAGCATGCACAGCAAAAGTGTCTTTATCAGGCCTGATTTCTATGAGAATAAGTGCAAATGTTTATTATGCTATTAAATAGAGGCTGCTTTAGTCACAGAATGGGATGCCAGTGCCACAAAAACCAGAGAGCATGCACAGCAAAAGTGTCTTTATCAGGCCTGATTTCTATGAGAATAAGTGCAAATGTTTATTATGCTATTAAATAGAGGCTGCTTTAGTCACAGAATGGGATGCCAGTGCCACAAAAACCAGAGAGCATGCACAGCAAAAGTGTCTTTATCAGGCCTGATTTCTATGAGAATAAGTGCAAATGTTTATTATGCTATTAAATAGAGGCTGCTTTAGTCACAGAATGGGATGCCAGTGCCACAAAAACCAGAGAGCATGCACAGCAAAAGTGTCTTTATCAGGCCTGATTTCTATGAGAATAAGTGCAAATGTTTATTATGCTATTAAATAGAGGCTGCTTTAGTCACGGAATGGGATGCCAGTGCCACAAAAACCAGAGAGCATGCACAGCAAAAGTGTCTTTATCAGGCCTGATTTCTATGAGAATAAGTGCAAATGTTTATTATGCTATTAAATAGAGGCTGCTTTAGTCACAGAATGGGATGCCAGTGCCACAAAAACCAGAGAGCATGCACAGCAAAAGTGTCTTTATCAGGCCTGATTTCTATGAGAATAAGTGCAAATGTTTATTATGCTATTAAATAGAGGCTGCTTTAGTCACGGAATGGGATGCCAGTGCCACAAAAACCAGAGAGCATGCACAGCAAAAGTGTCTTTATCAGGCCTGATTTCTATGAGAATAAGTGCAAATGTTTATTATGCTATTAAATAGAGGCTGCTTTAGTCACAGAATGGGATGCCAGTGCCACAAAAACCAGAGAGCATGCACAGCAAAAGTGTCTTTATCAGGCCTGATTTCTATGAGAATAAGTGCAAATGTTTATTATGCTATTAAATAGAGGCTGCTTTAGTCACAGAATGGGATGCCAGTGCCACAAAAACCAGAGAGCATGCACAGCAAAAGTGTCTTTATCAGGCCTGATTTCTATGAGAATAAGTGCAAATGTTTATTATGCTATTAAATAGAGGCTGCTTTAGTCACGGAATGGGATGCCAGTGCCACAAAAACCAGAGAGCATGCACAGCAAAAGTGTCTTTATCAGGCCTGATTTCTATGAGAATAAGTGCAAATGTTTATTATGCTATTAAATAGAGGCTGCTTTAGTCACAGAATGGGATGCCAGTGCCACAAAAACCAGAGAGCATGCACAGCAAAAGTGTCTTTATCAGGCCTGATTTCTATGAGAATAAGTGCAAATGTTTATTATGCTATTAAATAGAGGCTGCTTTAGTCACAGAATGGGATGCCAGTGCCACAAAAACCAGAGAGCATGCACAGCAAAAGTGTCTTTATCAGGCCTGATTTCTATGAGAATAAGTGCAAATGTTTATTATGCTATTAAATAGAGGCTGCTTTAGTCACAGAATGGGATGCCAGTGCCACAAAAACCAGAGAGCATGCACAGCAAAAGTGTCTTTATCAGGCCTGATTTCTATGAGAATAAGTGCAAATGTTTATTATGCTATTAAATAGAGGCTGCTTTAGTCACAGAATGGGATGCCAGTGCCACAAAAACCAGAGAGCATGCACAGCAAAAGTGTCTTTATCAGGCCTGATTTCTATGAGAATAAGTGCAAATGGTTATTATGCTATTAAATAGAGGCTGCTTTAGTCACAGAATGGGATGCCAGTGCCACAAAAACCAGAGAGCATGCACAGCAAAAGTGTCTTTATCAGGCCTGATTTCTATGAGAATAAGTGCAAATGTTTATTATGCTATTAAATAGAGGCTGCTTTAGTCACGGAATGGGATGCCAGTGCCACAAAAACCAGAGAGCATGCACAGCAAAAGTGTCTTTATCAGGCCTGATTTCTATGAGAATAAGTGCAAATGTTTATTATGCTATTAAATAGAGGCTGCTTTAGTCACAGAATGGGATGCCAGTGCCACAAAAACCAGAGAGCATGCACAGCAAAAGTGTCTTTATCAGGCCTGATTTCTATGAGAATAAGTGCAAATGTTTATTATGCTATTAAATAGAGGCTGCTTTAGTCACGGAATGGGATGCCAGTGCCACAAAAACCAGAGAGCATGCACAGCAAAAGTGTCTTTATCAGGCCTGATTTCTATGAGAATAAGTGCAAATGTTTATTATGCTATTAAATAGAGGCTGCTTTAGTCACAGAATGGGATGCCAGTGCCACAAAAACCAGAGAGCATGCACAGCAAAAGTGTCTTTATCAGGCCTGATTTCTATGAGAATAAGTGCAAATGGTTATTATGCTATTAAATAGAGGCTGCTTTAGTCACAGAATGGGATGCCAGTGCCACAAAAACCAGAGAGCATGCACAGCAAAAGTGTCTTTATCAGGCCTGATTTCTATGAGAATAAGTGCAAATGTTTATTATGCTATTAAATAGAGGCTGCTTTAGTCACGGAATGGGATGCCAGTGCCACAAAAACCAGAGAGCATGCACAGCAAAAGTGTCTTTATCAGGCCTGATTTCTATGAGAATAAGTGCAAATGGTTATTATGCTATTAAATAGAGGCTGCTTTAGTCACAGAATGGGATGCCAGTGCCACAAAAACCAGAGAGCATGCACAGCAAAAGTGTCTTTATCAGGCCTGATTTCTATGAGAATAAGTGCAAATGTTTATTATGCTATTAAATAGAGGCTGCTTTAGTCACAGAATGGGATGCCAGTGCCACAAAAACCAGAGAGCATGCACAGCAAAAGTGTCTTTATCAGGCCTGATTTCTATGAGAATAAGTGCAAATGTTTATTATGCTATTAAATAGAGGCTGCTTTAGTCACAGAATGGGATGCCTCACAGCAGACTTAAGATCAGTTCAGTATATATGCACAGTTAGTTACTATAAGCAGCCTGAAAACGCTAACAAAGGCTGGATGAAAAAAAAAAATTCTCCCTGTCAGCCAGCTCCGTTTTTCCTACCTTTCCCTGGCTTTCTGTCTGTCTCCTGTCTGTCTCCTGCCTGTCTCCTGCCTGTCTCCAGCCTGTCCCTGTCTGTCCCTGTCTCCAGCCTGTCTCCAGCCTGTCTAACTGCCTCAGCTACACAGCGTTCTGTCTGTCTGTCACGAATGCAATAGAGAAATGAGGAAAAGCAAGATGGCCGCCGTTAAATACCGCTGTGTGACGTCACCGGGCTTGCTGGCTGCTGATAGGCTGCATGTGACTGCCCCAGCTTGCACTGGCGCGGGATACATGTCCAGACATGTCCCGCCCGCCATCTTAGAATGCCTGTAATGTAAATGAATGGATGTTAAAGGAAAACTTCGAGTGATCGAATCGCGGGGAAATTCGGATTCGATCCGAATCGAATTTTTCCTGAAATTCGGATCGAATCCGGGTTCGTCCGGATCGATTCGCTCATCCCTAGTGAGGAGTAAAGGAATCGTCTTCATTACCTGCCTGTTAACCTGCCGTGTGTGGTGTAGGATCTGCTACTGCTGCTTTATATCTCCTCATCGCCTTCTGTGGGTCAAGAGTGAATCATCTCCTCGAGTCGTTATCAGGGACCCCTGCAGATTGCATCCTGTTTCGACTTTCTCCTGGAGGTATTTAGCTATAGACTATCTATATACCCGGGTATATGTGCACAGACTAGCTAAAGCTCCAGCTGGGCCTTTCATTGTGTTGTTATACTGTGTATGGTCCATTTATACTTGCAAATTAACCTTGACTACATAAAGTTCCTACTACTGTTATACTGTAGTATTGTTTTGCTTAGACAATTTAATCTATTTCCTAGAAAGGTGTTCCCTATTAGTTACAAGGGCCATATTCTGGGTGGAGGCACTGGCACACCACTCTTCCACTCAGCGAAGGCTTAGCTTTTCTATGTTATCAACAGGTTAGCGCCATAGCCTGTCTTAAGTGGGGTGTTTACAACATTTTTGTATTATCTTCCACCCATACTTATCTCCAATCCATCGCCAATGCCTTTGTTCAGCGCCATCCTCCTGCTGCTTCTGACAATCGGAGTGATCGGCGGAGTCCTTACTTTTTTGTTCAAGGATTTCAGGGAAACTTTTGCTGGGCACAAATCACAAGAAATTTAGATTCATGGTGAAGTTTAAGAGCTCAGTTTGCTCATCTCCATGGGTGTCCTTGTTGACCTCCCTGGCTTCTTCTCTGTAGTGAGGAGTAAAGGAATCTTGGTTTTGTGTTGCAGGACGCCTTTGTATTTCAGCGTGTTGCTGAAAATGTTAATACACCAATTTGCTTTCATAGCTCTTCTGTATCAGCAAATATTGTCTAGCACAATATGGCGGATGAGAAGTGACAAATGTTCCGCCGCTGTAAAGGTCATGACACATTTAGCCAATATTGATCTGACAAGAAGCAATGGCACAGAAAACCTGAATTTAACAGCTTCCATTTTACACGTAACACTAGAGGAACAAGTTGTATCGCTCAGTAGATTTAAAAATGGGATTTAAGTAACTCTCTAAAAAAAATAAAGACTGAAACTATGAGATGAGGAAACCACCCCTCGCCCCCACGCTGGAAGGCCTGTAAAAATATATATCTTACCATGGATGTTTCCGGTCGGAGGCTGGGCAAAGCGATTGCCCTGGGTGCTAAAGCCACTGTAAGTGGTGCAGGCCCCTCATCCCTCCGCATTGGGCTCAGTCATAGGGCTAAGGTAAAGGCACAGCATGGCACATACCACTATGGGGCAGCAGCATGACCATAGAATGGATGAGGAGGGGCAGAAGCTTTTCCTTCCTGCATTGAGCGCTATTTAACCTAGAAACTGTCCTGATCTTACCTGTGAAATCACTCCCCAGTGAATCAATTTGACAAGTAAGTGTTGTGTTGCTCCAGTTTAAAGTGGTTCATTGTAGCATACAGGTCCCTGAGGGGTTTAGCTCCTCAGGCGTATAGGGAGTGGGTTCTTTGCTAACGGGCTTGGGGGACCTCCTGAAGTGGGATTACTTCCAATAACTCCAAATGAGACCGACTTTATGAAAAGGGCACTTACTTTATTAGCAGGACTTCAGGAACACTTTAGGCTTCACAGCAGGTCATACAGTCTTTCCGCAACAGTTTCCTTAGAAGTTTCCATAGCACAGCATTACATCCAGGTGAATTTCAACAGGTGGTAGACACTCATCCTGAACCCATAGCAGAATACTGCGGCCTTAAGCTTCCTCCATCAGCATCTTGGGTGAAATGGTTCATCTTTCCTGTGGTCACTTGTATGAATGTGGCTCCTCTGCTCTCTCTCTTACTCCTCTGCGACTGCTACCAGTTGACCCTGCTGGTACCTTCCTCACTCCTGGTTACTACAATAGAGAACTACATCTTGTAGACCTCCCTCGTTCTGAGGTAACTCTCCTTATATAGATTCCCTAACTGGCTTCTAGAACCTTCTCTAGCTTTTACTCACCTTATCCAATGGCAGCTCAGCTGTACTCCTATGTGGTTAGGTTTTAGGTTTGGTAGACCTGCAGTGTCACAAGTCATTAGCTATCCAACAGTGCCATCTTGTGGTGATGTAGCGCAACTGCAGGACAGATATGAACCATCACACTGAAGAACCACAAAGATAATGGCTGAATACCTTCCGCCGGCTACACCATACCCCTCCATGGAGGGGAATGGCCCAGGAGTCAAAAAGACCGACAGAAAAAGACCATACGGTTCATCTAGTCTGCCTTTATGTGTATACTGTATGTTCTCTTTATCTTAGGATAGGTGTGTGCTTATCCCAGGCATGTGCTCATTCACTTAATACTGATTTTCCCACCACCTCTGCTGGAAGTTTGTTCCCAGCATCTACTACTTTTTCTGTAACATAATATTTTCTAACATTGCTCCTGATCTTCCCCCCGACTAGCTTCAGGTTGTTCCCCCTTGTTCTATCATTAAGCTTCTTCTTAAAAACACTTCCCTCCTGAACCTTATTCCCTCCTGTCACATATATAAAGGTCTCCATCATGTCCCCTCTCTCCCTTCTTTCCTCCAGACTGTACAAATTAAGTTCTTTAAGTCTCAACTGATGAGTTTTAAGTTTAGGTCCTTCTACCGTTTTTGTTGCCGGGCCGGCCTATGGACCCGCTCTATTTGAATAATGTCTTTTTGCAGGGGAGGTCTCCAGAACTGCACACAGTATTCTAGCTGTGGCCTCACCAGGGCTCTATATAGCGGCATCACAACCTCCCTCTTCCTACTGGTGATGCCTTGAGCTATGCAGCCGAGCATCCTGCTTGCTTTTCCCACTGCCTGGCTACACTGTCCAATCATCTTGCAGCTTTCAGTAATTAGCATCCCTAAATCTCTTTCCTCCGAGGTCCTGGATAACACAGCGCTGGCCATACAGTAATCAGAGCAGGGATTCCTTCTACCCAAGTGCAGGATTTTATATTTAGAGACATTAAACTCTAGTTTCTGCTGTTTTGACCATTTATCCAGTAAAGCTAAATCATTTTCCATGTTGCAGACTCCTCCAGGAATATCCACCCTATTACTAACCTTTGTATCATCAGCAAACAGACAAACTTTTCCTACCAAGTCTTCTCCTATGTCACTTACAAATATATTGAAAAGAATGGGGCCCAGGACAGAGCCTTGTGGCACACCACTTGTAACTCGCCTTTGTTCAGATTGCACGCCATTAACAACTCTCTGATACCGATCCCTCAGCCAACTGGAAATCCACTGAACTATCCAGGGATTGAGTCCTACCTTCAATAACTTATCTATGATCTTTATGTGGTACAGGGTCACAAGGCTTTGCTAAAATCCAAATAGACGATATCCACAGCACCACCTTCATCTAACACTTTAGTGACATTGTCAAAGAAATCAATAAGAAATCAATGAAATTAGTATGACATGATTGGCCATTAGTAAAGTTGTGCTGTTTTGGGTCCAACATGTCGTTAATTTTTAGATGGGAATGTCTGTTTATTCAAGAGTGTTTCCATTAATTTTACCTCTATAGATGTTAAACGAACTGGCCTGTAATTACTGGCTTCTTCTCTACTCCCCTTCTTATGGATTGGTGGCCATTCTTTAATCATCTGGAACCTCACCAGTTGAAAGGGAATGGTTTAGTAAATCAGTGCAATAAGTGCATATTATGGGGCGAAAAATATGGGTATTAAATGAAATCAAAGGCTAAATACTTCAATACAATGAGTTTTAATACAACTTAACATTTCAATACTCTATCACGACCTCATATACAATCATCAGAAATGTTGTACTCACAAATCCACTGCAAAAACATCACCAAGGGCTTGCATCATTGATCATGAGGGGTGGGCACACACCCATCAGCCCATCAGCAAAGGAGATTCGAGGACGTGCCAGAATCTAGTGGAACTTTACCAAGCTCACATGGCTTCATGCCAAATATTCCAGTGTGAATCACTGTGAGCAGAGAATAACAGTAACAAGAAATGTGAAAACAAGTTTTCAGGGTAAATCCTCACAAACAACAAACATAGCAACATAGTATGTAAGGCTGAATAAAGACAGTATTCCATCTAGTTCTGCCTGTTTATCTCCTTCCAGTGGTCTAGTAGCCATAGCTGGTAATATTATTACATGCAAGGAGGGCATCCCGGCCACTATAGATCTCCTTCCAGTGGTCTAGTAGCCATAGCTGGTAATATTATTACATGCAAGGAGGGCATCCTGGCCACTATAGATCTCCTTCCAGTGGTCTAGTAGCCATAGCTGGTAATGTTATTACATGCAAGGAGGGCATCCCGGCCACTATAGATCTCCTTCCAGTGGTCTAGTAGCCATAGCTGGTAATATTATTACATGCAAGGAGGGCATCCTGGCCACTATAGATCTCCTTCCAGTGGTCTAGTAGCCATAGCTGGTAAAGTTATTACATGCAAGGAGGGCATCCCGGCCACTATAGATCTCCTTCCAGTGGTCTAGTAGCCATAGCTGGTAAAGTTATTACATGCTAGGAGGGCATCCCGGCCACTATAGATCTCCTTCCAGTGGTCTAGTAGCCATAGCTTGTAATGTTATTACAGGCCAGGAGGGCATCCCGGCCACTATAGATCTCCTTCCAGTGGTCTAGTAGCCATAGCTTGTAATGTTATTACAGGCCAGGAAGGCATCCAGGCCACTTTTGAAAGTTTTCAAAAGGCAAGATGATGTAGCCAAGCAAGAACAGTGGGCATCTTGCATGTTTTATGCTCAAAACTATGGTTCTGCCATTTTTGGGTTGATTCAAAAACAGACGAGATTCTATTTTTAAGAGAGAAAACTGCCATTGACTTACATTGTCTACCAGGGGTACATTTTCACCTGGCTCTGAATCAGCCCCAAGGTAGACAATGAAAGTCAATGACAGTTTCCTCTCCTAACAAAGGAGTGAGAATTTTTACCTGGCTTTGAATCCACCCCATTGTGTGCCTAATTATGGTAATTATGGTTTGAGGTTGCCATAAACCATTTTATAGTACAGAAGAACTCTGCACCGCTGATGCAATAATAGCTAGGGGGTGCTGGCTAGATGGGGGACCCCCACAGTATCTCGGGGTAAAACAGTACAAATGTAAAAATGGGGGCTGCCAGATCAGTCCCAAAAATCCCCACAGACAAGCCCAGCCGCACAACCAAGATAAAATATTGTCACCCTTTATTGAATATGGGCATACGTATTAGTATAAACACACAAGGAAATACATATAAAACCAAATAAAATACATGCTGAGCAGCCAGATACAGCAATGAATAGCTCTCCAACATATATACATTGCTCCCATAAAGAATAGCTACCCTACACAAATGTGAATAACAGACTGATTCATTACTAACGCCAGGTAGCGACAGATGAGCGCCTGTAGAGCGGATTTCAGAGCGACCGCTAGTAGTCGCTGTGCTCGGCCATGGATCATTGTGTCAGAGCGCCTCGGTCGCTGTCCGGCATTGATGAAAATGATGTGTGAGTTACAGTACTACACTGTATGGGAGCGAATGGTAGCGCCAGCTCAGTGCGACTGACTCACACCACATTCATCAAAAACACAGCCTCAAACATCGCCGGCGCTCAAAATCATGTAGTTGTAGCCCAGAGCGCCAGAAGCTGTGTGATTAAAGTCTGTTTATGAACATGTATCCACCAGTAACAAAGCGAAAACACACGGAATGACATTGTTATAACATTGTAACACGAACACTTTAATACCAGACATGTCAGGACAATGCTGCATAAAAATATTATTAATTAAAAAAGTTTTCAAAAATGTCATTTTCTTGCCCAGGATACATGTCAGAGAGTTTCTTAAGGAAAAAAAAAAATTGGGGTCAGGAAAGGGATTTAAGGATCGTCCATAGAAATGTATTGGAGAGCGCCAGGTAGCGAGAGGTAAGACGTGGCGCTCTGCAAGGCTAAACGCCGGCGCTGTACGCTGAGCCTGGGATAATGATGAATCGGACGCTACAAGGCGTTGTTCTAGTCGCTCACAAGATTCGGCTTCATAAATGTGTAATTGCTGCCGTGCCCGGCGTTCACCTGCCGCTACCTGGCGCTGTACAGGCGCTACCTGGCGCTAGAGCTTCATGAATAAGGCCCTAAACTAATATGTACAGATAAGGTAGATAATAATGTACAACCTATCCCTCCCTCCCCTAAAAAGCAATCCAGGGGTTCGGAGTCAAACCCAAAATTAAGTGACAAGTGCTGTAAATAACATCTTAAACAGAATTGTGCAAGAGATAGAGAATACAATACAGTTATAGCTTAAAGAATAGGAACTAATAATAAAAAATGTCACCAAGTAATGGGAGATAAAAATGTATGCCCATATTCAATAAAGGGTGACAATATTTTATCTTGGGTTCTTATTAATAAAGGTATAGCGACAGGTAGTTCCTTGTAAGCGCCAGGCAGCGCCAGGTAGCGTCAGGTGAACGCCGGACACGGCAGCAATTACACATTTATGAAGCCGAATCTGGTGAGCGACTGGAACAACGCCATGTAGCGTCAGATTCATCATTATCCCAGGCTCAGCGTACAGCGTGGCCATTTATCCTAGCAGAGCGCCACATCTTACCTGTCGCTACCTGGCGTTCTCCTACACATTTCTATGGACGATCCTTAAATCCCTTTCCTGATCCCAATTTTTTGTTTTTTTTATAAAAACACAAATCTTTCTGATATGTCTCCTGGCCTAGAAAATGACATTTTTGTAAACTTTTTTGATTAATAATATTTTTATGCAGAATTGTCCTTACATGTCTGGTATTAAAGTGTTACAATGTTATTACAATGTCATTCCATGTGTTTTCGCTTTGTTTCTAGTGGATATATTTTCAAAAACAGACTTTAATCGCGCAGCCTCCGGCGCTCTGGGCTACAACGACCCGATTTTGAGCGCCAGCGCTGTGTGAGGCTTTTTTTTTTTATGAATATGGTGTGAGTCTGTCGCACTGAGCTGGCGCTACCGTTCGCTCCCATGCAGCGATGTACTGGTGTTATAGCGATTGACACAATATAATCATCAATGCCGGCCAGCAACTGAAGTGCTCTGAAATAGCGAATCATGGCCGAGCACAGCGACTACTAGCGGTTGCTCTCAATGCCTCGCTACAGACGCTCATTTGTCAGTACCTGCCGCTAGTAATGAATCAGCCTGCCGGTTGTGCGGATGGGCTTGTCTGTGGGGATTTTTGGGAATGATCTGGCAGCCCCTATTTTCACATAAACCATATCTGTGGACAGAAGGCGCCGTCCCTTTAGGGAGGGCAGCCCACATGACTGGCCTGCGTTCCTGCCCGGAAGTAGACCAGCCTTGTGGGAATGGTCACGGGGGGAAGTGACCTCAAGGGGAGGGGTCACTTTTGATCCCCGGCTTGGATGGACGAGCAGTACCACCCGCCCGTCCTGTTTTTGCTTATGGTTGGGTTTGTTCGGCCACGGTTCTGGTGGAATGGGGTATTATTGTTGGGTGATTTGTGGGGTAGGTTATACAGAATTGATTATGTGCAGGTTGACAAAAAACAAAAAATCAAAAGTAAAATAAGAGATGTTCTTTCTGTTTTTGCATTGTTATGGGCACTGTTGGGGGTGCTTCAGTTTTAATGTTATTTACTACTGTTAGATGCTGTTTTGTATAGATTAAAAAAAGAAAAAAAGAAGAAATGTTGTATTTTATTTATATGTTAATTTATAATCCTTTGTGTATGGGGGGATTCTTGTTATAATGTAATTGTCACAGCTGTTTGGCGGGTCTCCTCTCGGGTTTCGGGTCTGAGGTATCAGGTTTAATTCAGTTGGGTATGCGGCTGTTTCCAGCATAAAACGGCCAGGAAGGTTTTGGTTTGAAAGATAAGGAAAAGAGTGGCTTTCCTAGAACGGAAAGTATTTGCACAGTACCCAGTCCAAGGACTGATAGCATTACCCATCTATCCTTGCAGTAGGCAGAGCTATGCAAATCATCTCTTTACATCTCTGTGCCATCCAAGGCTCTTAGAACCACTAAGGGTGCAATGCCAAGGATCAGCTTTAAATTTTATACAGCCAGACACATCCAGCTAGTGGACACATGTTTCAAGCTTTAGGCTCTCATCAGCACTAGGGCAGATGCCTCTGGCTGTATGGGGGGGTGAGACTTGGTGAGTACCAAAACATAGTCGCAAGCCAGTATGTGGAGAGACCCATGTTAGGCTTAATATAAGGGGGGCTAAAGAGACCAAAAAACCCTCTACTTAGGTCAAGGAAAAGAGTGGCTTTCCTAGAACGGAAAGTATTTGCACAGTACCCAGTCCAAGGACAGATAGCATTACCCATCTACTCTTGCAGTAGGCGGAGCTATGCAAATCATCTCTTTACATCTCTGTGCCATCGAAGGCCCTTAGAACCGCTAAGGGTGTATTGCTATCTGTCCTTGGACTGGGTACTGTGCAAATATTTTCCGTTCTAGGAAAGCACTTCTTTTCCTTTATCTAAGTAGAGTGTTTTTTGGTCTCTTTAGCCCCCCTATATTAAGCCTAACATGGGGCTCTCCACATACTGGCTTGCGACTATAGGGTCGATTCAAAATCCAAAAGTTAATTGATTTCGGATCGGGAATCGGAAATTTGGGTGGGTGTTAGTCATTTTTTCCATTTTTTTGGCCATTTCGGATTCGCACGAACGTTCGGGCATAGACGTATATGCTCTTTCGATTTTCGGAAGTTTTCCGATCCAAATCGGAAATTTTCAGTTCGTTCAGAAAACTTCCGCTAATCAGATGTGTTTCCGTGTGAATCAGAGAGCTGATTACCACCCAATAAATCCGTTTCATTTCCGATCCACTTCCGACACCTTTGAGGACTCGGATTGCTATTGTTGAACATGTTTTGAGGCTATGTGGAGGAGTCTGCGCGCCTTCAGCTCCAATGAACTGCATGTATCAGCATGGCCGAGGCCATAAATTGTATAGCAATGCATACCTGAATCAATACATTTCATGTATGCCTTATAGATGCATTTTAATGCGGACCTTAATTAGTCCTTTGCATGTAAACCTTTATTTTGCCACACATCAATATAATTGCTATATTTTTTTAAAACTTATGTCTTTTGTTATTTATCTTTGGATTGTTGTACTTGAATCTTAATTTGTTTTCGGATTTATTGTTGTAGTAATTATTTTATCTCATCTTTGGTCAGATGCATCACACTTACTGAGGAGAGGAGAGCGGGATAAAGTGCAGGGTGTGGGTTACAGCTGTGTTTTGCTCAGACACAGCAGAGCTGGGGGCATGGAAAGGTCAGAAATCCCAGAATGCAGAGCAACACAGTCACAAGGCCCTTTCTGTTTGCAGGCTGCCTGATATTACCTGACCCGCCATCTTGGCTGTTTCCAGGCTCATAACATGCAGAAGATGCTGTTTTTTTTTTTCTTTGGAGAGCAATCTGTATGTACAGGGTGTGGGTAACAACACTAAAAATTTAAAGTTGTACCATTTGAAACCAAAAATTTCTATTAAACGCAAGAAAAAAATGCCAGGTCAAAAAACAAACAAAAAAAAAATCTGTATGATTTATTTTAAGAAATACATTCATTAATGGTTGGTTACCACTAAACGAATGAAATCAAGAAAAAGCAGATATGAAGATTCGCATGACCGCAAAGTGGTTTGGGTCAGTTTTAGAGGTAATAAATGTAAGTGTTAGACTAGCGCTAAGTAGTTGGGGTGAGCTTGGTAGTGTAATATATGTGGCCACATTTGTGGCAGAACAGTTTGATGAGTGTAGCTTGTATTGCGCATGCGCAAGATCTTCTACATTTCCGAACGAACGAATATTAGAGGTTAAAAACCATTCTAACCCATCGGGATACGCAAGGAATTCGTAGAGGTGGACGATGGAAGAAGGGAAAAAACACACGCTGCCGTCACTACAATAGATCACTCAACCTATAATTTACGATGGAAAATGACAGAGCCAAGGTCGGAAGATAGCATACAAACGGACGGGCATTTTACGATAGGAAACGGATTAGTTTATAGAATCGCTCGCAAGTTCATACGAGTGCACGAGCGTTCGGAAAAAAATACCATGATCGGCAACAAAAACAAAGCTTTTAAATGTTTCTCTGAATCAACCCTTATGCGTTGGTAAGATAAGGAATTTGGTGGATCAATTAAAGAGGTGGGGGGAGACAGGAGGAATTTTGTCTTCTGGCGGTTAGCTCAGTTAAGCTCCCAGGCCTAGGAGGTACGCGACCAAGCTTACGTTGACTTCCGCTTTGTGGTGCGTTTGTCTCTCCCTCCTCCCATGGTTGTCTTATCTTAGGCTTCTCAGACCCGGAACAAAAAGGGGGGGCCCTTTAATTGCGTGTAACTTGTTTATATGTTTGGCTGTGGCCGATTACATTTGAATCTTTCCAAAGATATGGTGGTTCGGAGTTGTTATTTGGTGGTGGAATTTAAGGGAGGTAGGGTATATGGAGCGCTAGCCCAGTCATGCCTCTATATGTATCACATAAGCTTTACTGAATGTATGGCTTTGCGTATTACTGGTCACCTCTGTTTTATAAAAAATAACATGTTTGATGGCTCGTCTGAACCGTACCGAATTGTGCGTCTCTTTCTTTCATCTCCAGCGTGAATAAGAGACGTGCAGCTTTTGTTTGACATCAAAGCCATGTTTTCAGCCGTCAGTATCTGAGAACGGCAGAGACCTGACACATCGGGGACACTGTGCCCTTCATAAGGCGGAACACAAAAATGCCAAAAGAACGTGTCTGCTCTCTTACATTCAATGGAAATCCAATCAACCAATTGAATGCTTGATGATTAATGTTCCTATGGGCTTCCTCTGGACTGTGCAGCCCCAGTCAGTTTAGTAGCAATAGGAGTTACAAAGGTTGAATGTGAAATTATAGATGTGTAATACACAATCAGGCTGATTCATTACCAGCGCCTGGTACGGACAAATGAGCGTCTATAGCGAGGCATTGAGAGCGACCGTTAGTAGTCGCTGTGCTCGGCCATGGTTCGCTGTTTCAGAGCATCCCCGTCGCTGGCCGGCATTGATGAATATATTGTGTGAGTCGCTCTAACACCAGTACAGCGCTGTATGGGGGGAACGATAGCGCCAGCTCAGTGCGACCGACTCACACCGTATTCTTAAAAAAAAAGCCTCACACAGCACCGGCGCTCAAAAGCGGGTCGTTGTATCTAGAGCGCCAGACGCCGTGTGATTAATGTCTGTTTTTGAACACATATCCACTAGTAACAAAGCGAAAACACATGGAATGACATTGTTACATTAAAACTTTAATACCAGACCTGTAAGGACAATTCTGCATAAAAATATTATAAATGTCATTTTCTAGGCCAGGATACATGTCATAAAGATCTGTGTTTTAAAAAAAAATGGGATCAGGAAAGGGATTATAAGGATCGTCCATAGAAATGTATTGGAGAGCGCCAGGTAGCGACAGGTAAGACGTAGTGCTCTGCAAGGCTGAGCCTGGGATAATGATGAATCGGACGCTACATGGCACTGTTCCAGTCACTCACCAGATTCGGCTTCATAAATGTGTAATTGCGTGCCCGGCATTCACCTGCCGTTACCTGACGCTGTACAGGCAATACCTGGCGCTATCCCTTCATGAATAAGGCCCAATGTGTAATACACAATGTGAGAATGTCTCTCTCTACTTTCTTACATCCAATCAACCAATTGAAATGCTTGAATGATTAGTGTTCCTATGGGCTTCCTATGGACTGTGCAGCCCCAATCAGTTTAGTACCAATAGGAGTTACAAAGGTTGCATGCGAAATTATAGATGTGTAATACACAATGTGCTACGGCTCCTGTTGGCTACTATGCAGCCAAGCTAGTTTTTTTATGTAAAAAAGACTTAAAGGAGCAGTATCGCGAATTTTTCTTGGTGACTTATATTTAAATGGTACTTTGAATGTAGGTAGGTGTTGGAGTAAGAATTACAAATTTAGAAAAATATGATGTGTGTGTTGTGCAGCTAGAGACTAATAGCTCATGTTTATGTCTGCTGAGTGTCGGAGCCCGACACTCTGGCCTGTTCCACACTGAGGAGAGGGGTGAAACAATGTATCAAAGTATCAGCTGTTCAGTGCTGGCAGCCGTCCAGCATAAGATAACAACATTGCAACATTGCCTGGCCAGAACTTATATATCTAAAACAGAGAGAAAAGCTCTAGAAGTCCTTTAGCTGATTTTGACAGTTTTCCCTTCATGTTGGCTCTGCTGCAGAATCTTTCAGTTTACCATTTTCTCTTTCATATTCTTATTTTTCATTTTTCCATATGATCTTTCTTTCAGCTTTGTGTGTTTTGAGCAAAGCCCAACCCAGGATTTTCACTATCTGGAGTTTTGTTTTGTGCCCCTAGGAGCATCCTGACTTGGGATGCCCTAATATGTGAAACCCCCAAGTTTGCCTGTGAAAACTTACCTTTGCCTGTCCCATAGCGCATGCGCGGGCTCTCATCCAATCAGCGCTGTTTGCACGCAGATGGGGAGCCTGAGCAGTAACCTTCCTGGCCGCCCGGCCTGTCTAAATGACTATCTGCGTGAGCGCGCCAGAAAAATGGGGGGTCTGTGGTTATCCAGGGGTCGTTTCACACAGTGGGGCATCCCGATTTAGAATGCCCAAGGGGCAAGGTCAATGGCCGGGTCTTATAGACTTCAGGGACGGCCACTCAGGGTTTTGTTCCACTTTAATACCTTTAGATTTTCCTGCACAGTTATTCAAAGAAGAATTTCAGTCATTTTCAGTCAGTTTAGTTGATTTTGTATAGATTTTACACATTTGAGTCACCTGGTCTCACCTCACACACACACAGCCGTTACCACTGATTACAGTGTCAGCCTCTGGGGTAAAGTGTTGCTAGGAGACCAGTGGGATAAATGAAGCAGCTCACTAAATACAACCCAGCAGATCCCCCTATTCAGCAAATGGACTGAGCCATTGTCATTATACAATTTAAAAGTAAGGCAGATATTTTTTCCTTTTTCTATCGCCACATTATTTATACACATGTTAGAAGCTATTGTGCGCCTATTTAATTATTTATCTTTTTTAATGCAAATTTCGCGATACTGCTCCTTTAATAACCAGGAACTAGGAAAAGAACATTAAAGTGTACCAAAACTCACATAGATCAGCCCAGGAATCTATAAGATTCCCTGGCTGATTGGTTGCCCATAAACTCACCATTTTTCCGGGTCCAACCGCGCATGCAAAAGCCGCAGCCGCATCCCTGCTATCCATCTAGCAGGGAGCTTGCCCGCACCAGCCATTTGTGAATGTCCGGCGTGGGGACGCTCCCTGTTAGAGTGATGCGGCCACCAGCGCGCTGATTAGACGAGCGGCCGCGCATGTGCCGTAGGGCCGGGAAGAGGTGAGTTTCCATGGACGATCTGGGGGGTTTCACACAGCGGGGCATCACAGATCGGGGTGCCCCGGGGGAAAGGACCAAAAGAGTTTGGGTCCTCTTTAAGCCATTGTGCCCCCGTTCCCCCTCCACACACACAATGTGGTTCAGGAGCATTTGTAAGGAGGCATTAAAGTGGACCAAAACCAAGGATTTTGACTATCCTGGATTTTAGTCCTTTTCCCGGGGGAACCCCGATCGGGGGTGCCCCGCTGTGTGAAACCCTCCAGATCGCCACAGCCAACTCACCTCTTCCCTGTCCCACGGCGCGTCTAAGAGCAGCGGCTCTGACGGCCGCATCTTCCACTTTCCTGTAGCAGTGTGCGTGCCCGCGCCAGGCATTTGTGAATGGCCGGCGCGGACACGCTCCCTGTTAGAGGGAGGTGGAGGATGTGGCCGTCAGAGCCACTGCTCTTAGACGCGCCGTAGGACCGGGAAGAGGTGAGTCCGTTTGGGCGTCCTGGGGGGTTTCACACAGAGGGAAAGGACCAAAACCCAGGATAGTCAAAATCCTGGGCTTTGGTCCTCTTTAAGCCATTGAGCCCCCTCTACACAGACACAGGCCCTTATTTAAGAAGGGATAGCGTCAGGTAGTGGCTGGTTAATGAGAGGTAGCGACAGGTGACGCCGGACACGGCACGCAATTACACATTTATCAAGCAGAATCTGTTTAGCGACTGGGATAGCGCCATGTAGCGCCTGATTCCTCATTTTCACAGCCTCAGCGAACAGCGCCGGCGTTCAGCCTTGCACAGCGCCAGGTATGACCTCTCGCTACCTGTCGCTCTCCCATACATTTCAATGGACGATCCTTTTCTTCTCTTTAAACAAGGTTTTTGTTTTTGTTTTTTTTCAAAAAATCACAAATAATTCTGTGACCTCTTCTGGCATTGAAATAGCAGTTTTTTTTCACAATTTTATCATTTTATATATATATATTTCTTTAGAAATGACATTACAGGTCTGCCATTAAAGTGTTCATGTTACAATGTGGTTACAATGTAATTCCATATGTTTTCGCTTTGTTACTAGTGGATATATGCTGAAAAACAGACTTTAAACACACAGCCTCCTGCGCTCTGGGCTTCAGACAAGTATTTTTCAGCGCCAGAGATTTGTGAGGCTGTTTTTTTGCTGAATATGGTGTGAGTCGGTCGCTATGAGCAGTCGCTACCATGCGCTCCCATACAGTGCTGTACTGGTCAAATAGCGACTCCTCACAATGTATTCAATAATCTCCAGAGCATGGGATCCCACAAGACCCCAAAACAATGCCTAACCAAACAACTGGCACCACCACATACTCTTATAACAAAATGTATTCAATTTATTATTAATCCAATACAAAAAAAGTTTAAAAACAATTAAAAACACACATCTCATGAGGGGGAGGACTACAAGAACACATGAATGCCTAGTACATCTATATACATACAATTATTAACCCCATGTTATCTTCAAAAACATCAATATACAATATCAACCAACTTATATAATGTGTATAAACTATCCTATATACTATCCCATATACATGTAATTTCTTGCCAACCAGGCACACCAGTTACTACTAGGTACTTTAACACTAGCTGGTGCGTTTTTTTCTTTCCTTTTTTCACAATGTATTCAACATTACTGAACAGCGACTGAGTCGCTATGAAGTAGCGACCCACGGCCGAGCACAGCGACTACTAGCAGGCACTCTGAAAATGCCTGCTACAGACGCTCCTTTGTCGCTACCCGGCGCTATTGATCAATCAGCCTGCCCATGTGGCTCAGAAGCATTTGTAAGCAGGCATTAACTGATCAACAACTTTTTTCAGTTTTTTTTAATCTATAGCAGTAACATCTGTGCCCCCCCCCCCCCCCCTTGCAGGGGGCCACCCTCGGCCTAATGGTATATACAGCCCTGCATATTTGAGTCATGTTCACAGCTCTCCAACTTTGAGCGCGGAGGTGCGAGAGGGAGACTGTGAACAATTCTGCAGTTCTTCTCAGTAATGTTGCTTTATGAACTACTATATTAATAGTTAAAGCTTTTGTGGAAACTTAAAAGGAGGCAAAAAAAAAAAAAAAAATAAGCAATAACTGCGCGGAACAATATAGGCATCATAATAGAGAACGTGTTGCACAAGCGCCTGCGCTCGTTACATTGCCTGTATAATTAAGATAATGCATTCTGAGCCACTAAATAGTACAATTACTTTGCCAGTAACGAGGCCGAGGCTGACGGGCTCAGATGAATGCCGCCGTAAAGTTTTAGCATCTAACAGTAGTCAAAGGATTTTCGCAGGGGATTTTTTTTTTTTCCGTTATTAAAGCTCTGGTTTATTTATACTGTAAAATTGTGTGAACAGTAGACGGTGGACTTAGAGAAGTCAATTAGGACTTTTGTTTTCCTGCTCATTTTACAATCACAATTATGGTTTTTCTTTTGTTCTTTGCTTGTAGTTTTATAGTGGGGCTAAGCTAACGCGAATAATGTCGATTCTGTTGGTAAAAAAATGAGGCAAATTCCTTTTGCTGTTTTGGAAGGTGGGCAGGAGGAGCTTGTGGGGAGAGTAAAATGTGTTAGTTGTTTGGGGTTCTAGGCCTGTGAGGACTTAAGGCAAGCAACATATGCGTGTTTAGCAGATGAGAAGGCCGTTTCGAGTTCCCCAAGGGTTTGTTTATATATTAGGAAGTTGTCACTGTTTTTATTTTTCTGCCATCGCCGTTCCAGGACTCGGGATTGCGGTTTCAGTCTGGCAACATCTGTGTTGTGCCAATGTTTTTGGCCTCCGCAGCCAGGATGGCTTTGGGGAGGGATTACAAAGTCTAGGGCAGAAGTTAGTGCATTTATCTACTCTTGGAAATGCCAGTATCCTGGAATCAAAGCTTTGCCTGCCATCAGGAAATGTCTGATTGCGTCCTTCTTAATACAAGGTGAAAGGTCTTGGAAGCTATCTACTACTGTTTGACTAACGGTAGTCGAAGAATTTTCACAAGGGATTTTTTTTTTCTTCGTTATTAAAGCTCTGTTTTATTTATACTGTAAAATTGTGTGAACAGTAGACGGTGGACTTGGAGAAGTCAATTAGGACTTTTGTTTTCCTGTTCATTTTACAATCCAAAGTATGTTTTTTCTTTTGTTCTTTGCTTGTAATTTTATAGAGGGGATAAGCTAACGCAAATAATGTCGATTCTGTTGGTAAAAAATGAGGCAAATTCCTTTTGCTGTTTTGGAAGGTGGGCAGGAGGAGGTTGTGGGGAGAGTAAAATGTGTTAGTTGTTTGGGGTTCTAGGCCTGTGAGGACTTAAGGCAAGCAACATATGCGTGTTTAGCAGATGAGAAGGCCGTTTCGAGTTCCCCAAGGGTTTGTTTATATATTAGGAAGTTGTCACTGTTTTTATTTTTCTGCCATCGCCGTTCAGGGACCCGGGATTGCTGTTTCAGTCTGGCAACATCTGTGTTGTGCCAATGTTTTTGGTCTCCGCAGCCAGGATGGCTTTGGGGAGGGATTACAAAGTCTAAGACAGAAGTTAGTGCATTTATCTACTCTTGGAAATGGCAGTATCCTGGAATCAAAGCTTTGCCTGCCACCAGGAAATGTCTGATTGCGCCCTTCTTAATACAAGGAAATAGCTCTTGGAAGCTATCTACTACTGTTTGACTAACGGTAGTCGAAGAATTTTCACAGGGGATTTTTTTTTTCTTTGTTATTAAAGCTCTGGTTTATTTATACTGTAAAATTGTGTGAACAGTAGACGGTGGACTTAGAGAAGTTAATTAGGACTTTTGTTTTCCTGTTCATTTTACAATCCAAAGTATGTTTTTGCTTTTGTTCTTTGCTTGTAATTTTATAGAGGGGATAAGCTAACGCAAATAATGTCGATTCTGTTGGTAAAAAATGAGGCAAATTCCTTTTGCTGTTTTGAAAGGTGGGCAGGAGGAGGTTGTGGGGAGAGTAAAATGTGTTAGTTGTTTGGGGTTCTAGGCCTGTGAGGACTTAAGGCAAGCAACATATGCGTGTTTAGCAGATGAGAAGGTCGTTTCGAGTTTCCCAAGGGTTTGTTTATATATTAGGAAGTTGTCACTGTTTTTATTTTTCTGCCATCGCCGTTCAGGGACCCGGGATTGCTGTTTCAGTCTGGCAACATCTGTGTTGTGCCAATGTTTTTGGCCTCCGCAGCCAGGATGGCTTTGGGGAAGGATTACAAAGTGTAGGGCAGAAGTTAGTGCATTTATCTACTCTTGGAAATGCCAGTATCCTGGGATCAAAGCTTTGCCTGCCATCAGGAAATGTCTGATTGCGCCCTTCTTAATACAAGGAGAAAGCTCTTGGAAGCTATCTACTACTGTTTGACTAACAGTAGTCAAAGGATTTTCACAGTGGATTTTTTTTTTTCTTCGTTATTAAAGCTCTGGTTTATTTATACTGTAAAATTGTGTGAACAGTAGATGGTGGACTTGGAGAAGTCAATTAGGACTTTTGTTTTCCTGCTCATTTTACAATCCTAATTATGTTTTTTTTTTCTTGTTCTTTGCTTGTAATTTTATAGAGGGGCTAAGCTAACTCAAATAATGTAAATTCTGTCGGTAAAGAATGAGGCAAATTCCTTTTGCTATTTTGGAAGGTGGGCAGGAGGAGGTTGTGGGCAGAGTAAAATGTGTTAGAGGCTGATTCATTACTAGCGCCAGGTATCGGCAGATGAGCGTCTGTATAGCTGCGCTTAGAACAACCGCTAGTAGATGCTGTAAGCTGGTATCGAGCACTGTAACAGAGCACCTCAGTCGCTGTAGTAACCTGGCCGGCATTGATGAATGTGATGTATGTTGGGCGCTCTAACACCAGTACAGCGCTGCAGGGAGCGAGAGGTAGCGCCAGCTCAGTGTGACCGACTCTTGGCGACCACACCATACTTATCAAAAAAGGACACACAGCATCGGCGCTCTAAAGCTGGGCGTTGTAGCTTAGAGCACCAGACGCTGTGTGATTATAGTATGTTTTTGAATATATATCCACCAGTAACAAAGTGAAAACACATGGAATGACATTGTTGTAACACTGTGACATTAACACTTTAGTGCCAGACCTGTAATGACAATTCTGCATAAATATATAAAAAGTCAAAAAAGTTTCTAAAAGCGTTTGTTTGCAGCCAGGAGATGTCACACAATGATTGGAGCAAAAAAAAAAAATAATTGTCAAACACGCTGTTTATACACAAGCAAACGAACGTCCGTTGAAATGTATGGGAGAGCGACACTGAGCGAAAGGTAATACCTGGCGCTCTGGAAGCTAGAGCGTCGGCACTATACACTGAGCCGCCTGTAATAATACATGTGACGCTACATGGCGCTGTTAGAGGCGCTATACACTGACCTGCCTGTAATAATACATGTGACACTACATGGCGCTGTTAGAGGCGCTATACACTGACCTGCCTGTAATAATACATGTGACGCTACATGGCGCTGTTAGAGGTGCTATACACTGACCTGCCTGTAATAATACATGTGACGCTACATGGCGCTGTTAGAGGTGCTATACACTGACCTGCCTGTAATAATACATGTGACACTACATGGCGCTGTTAGAGGCGCTATACACTGACCTGCCTGTAATAATACATGTGACACTACATGGCGCTGTTAGAGGCGCTATACACTGACCTGCCTGTAATAATACATGTGGCACTACATGGCGCTGTTAGAGGCGCTCACCAGATTCGCTTTTATAAATGCGGTTTTGGGTACAGTGCCTGGCGTTCACCAGGCGCTGCCTGCCACTACGAAGCACTACCTGGCGCTATCCCTTCTTAAATAACTTAAATTAGTTGTTTGGGGTTCTAGGCCTGTGAGAACATAAGGGAAGCAACATATGCGTGTTTAGCAGATGAGAAGGCAGGTCCGAGTTCCCCAAGGGTTTGCTCATATATTAGGATATTAGGAAGTTGTAACTGTTTTTATTCTTCTGCCATCGCCGTTCAGTGACCCGAGATTGCTGTTTCAGTCTGGCAACATCTGTGTTGTGCCAATGTTGTTGGTCTCCGCAGCCAGGATTGCTTTTTGGGGGGATTACAAAGTCTAGGGCAGAGGTTAGTAAGTTAAGTTAGCTTAAGGTTAAATCAGGGCTGGCTTCAGCACCCAGAAAGGCGGTGCAGCTGCCAGGGGCCCCTGTCATCCCGGGGGGCCCACTGACAGGGCCGGCCTTTGGGGTGTGCGATGGTGCTTGACCGGCGGTGGACTGGGAAGGCACCACCACAGCTGGTGCCCACATCTCCTGGAATGGCGGGGTTCCACACAACGGAGCATCTCGATTTAGATTCCAGGGGAGGAAGTGTTGAGTTTGTTCTGCTTTTAAGTTGCCACCCCAGCTAATTTCCTATCCCTGGAGCATCCCAATCTGTGATACCCTACTGTGTGACACCCCCTGGGATCGCTGGCATACCCACTATGCAAGCAATTCCTCCCCTGGGTTTTGGTCCGCTTTATAGGGGCATCTCAATTTGTTGGGATGCCCCTGTTTGTGAAAGAGCCCCCCTGGTTTGGCTATTAACTCTAACTGGCGATCCCACAGCGCATTCACCAGTTCCAGGAAAGTAATGAAGGGGGGGGGGGGGGACACACACAGGGGCATCCATAATCTGGAGGATCTAGACTCGTTAAGACGGGTGAAGGGGTTTGGTGTGCTTCAAAGTAGGCCAAAACTAGAGTTTTGGTCCAAATAGCAAGATCCTTAGGGGGCATCCAGATTTGGGACATTCCTCAGTGATGTGACTCTTCACCACAGAGGGGCCCACTGAGACCATGCCGGCCAAGGGCCCATATAAACCTGGAGCCGGCCCTAAATATGTATGTTCCTTTTTCTGGACATTCTATGCACTTTATATATTTGTTTGGTGTGTTTTAAAACATCTATAGGTGAAGACGATCCATACATACCATCCAGGTGGTACTTATGAGATATATAGAAAATTAAAAGTGGAAACCTCTGCTTTATGGGGACCTAAATCGGATCAACAACCATTTTACATGTAATAGGTGATGGTTCATCCTACACTTAGCATGGGGGAGCATCTTGATTACTGGGGGTACCCATCCATACCCATAGCACTATAGAACTATAGCACTAGAAGTGTTCTCACTCGTGGGAGCTGGCGGACATCTTTTTGTAGCCCCGGCTGGGGCCAGATTCAAATGCTGCCACCGCTGCCCCCGACAGAAGAGGATCACGGGCAGAGGTAAGTCCCAGCAGCACGCTTATGCTGCACACTCAACCCCCCCACAGCCCCCCCCCCCCCCCCCCCAAAGCTCGGGTTCCCATTGATTTTAATGGGGAACAGGTTCAGGTCCCGGAACTTGAACATTTTGGGCCTTATTCATGAAGGGATAGCGCCAGGTAGCGCCTTGTAAGCGGCAGGTGAACACCGTACACGGCAGCAATTACACATTTATTAAGCCGATTCTGTTGAGCGACTGGGATAACGCCATGTAGCGTCCGATTCATCATTATCCCAGGCTCAGCATACAGCGCCGGCGTTCAAACTTTCAGAGCGCCACGTCTTACCTCTCGTTACCTGTCGCTCTCCCATACATTTCTATGGACGTTCTTTTATTTCTCTTTAAAAAGGGGTTTTTTTTTTTTTTTTTTTGTATTCTCAAATAATAATGTGACCTGGAAAAAGCCATTTTTGAAAACTTTTTTCATTTTATTTATATTTATGCAGAATTAACATTACAGGTCTGGCATTAATGTGTTCATGTCACAATTTTATAACATTGTAATTTCATGTGTTTTTGTTGTTACTGGTGGATATGTTTAAAAACACCCTTTAAGGGGGTGCGCATGCGCGCGGAGCGTGAATGGCCGCTGATTGATTCGGCTCCGCGCCCGGCAGCCTAATACCGGGGGAGAAGCAGCTCAGCTGTGCGCACCGGAGCGCTGTTCGGAGCGGCTGAAATCGCGGGAGTCCCAGGGTGTCAGCGGAGGTGTCGGCACGCGGGAGCGAAGACTGCAGAGGTGATTGCTGGCCCTGTCTACGCGGAGCGCAGGAAGCCAAAATGGCGGAGGAGCTGACGATGGCTGATCTGGCGGAGATAGAGAGCAGCGAGGCGTCATTCAGGGAGACCATCCGAGAGAGAAGCAGTCCCCAGCTGATGGAGGGGCAGTCGGTGGTTAATACTGCAGTGCTCACACAGTTTGAAGGTATGTTGCAGAAGGCCCTTCTGTTGAATACTACTGCTTTAAAAGAGCACCTATCCAAGGAACTGGATAAAGTGACCTTAGGCTTGCAGTCTCTTGATACCAGGTTACGTGAGGTGGTGAATGCACAGGAAGCTTTAGATTCGGATGTACATCAACTTAAGATGGCTAATTCTATGTTATCGGCGAGGCTAGATGACTTTGAAAATAGGGACAGAAGGTCTAACCTTAGAATCAGAGGCCTTCCAGAGCACATAGAAGATGTGTCATCGGCTGTTACAGCGTTGTGCCAGGACTTAATCCCCGAAGTCCCTTTGGATAGACTTGAATTTGATCGGGTGCACAGGGCGCTTGGCCCCCGCAGGCAACCTACAGAGCCCCCCAGAGACATAATTGTCAAATTTCATTTTTTCAAAACCAAAGAGTTGGTTCAAAAAGCTTCGCGACAAGCATCTACACTCTCGTTTCAAGGTTATGCCTATCAGATTTTTTCTGACCTGTCTGCCATGACTATTGCTAAGAGAAAAGAGCTGAAACCACTTCTAGTGATCCTGCAGGAGCGCAATATTAAGTATAAATGGGGTTTCCCCTTTCGCATATCATTTGTATTTAAGGAGGTTCCCTATTCAGCAACTTCCTTAGAGGAATTACAATCTCATTTGATCGCAGCTGGTCTACTACAATCGGCGCCAGCTAAGTCATCTAGAGATCTGGAAGATTCACCCAAGGCTCAACGGGCAGGAAAAAGGCAGCGTCACGGCAGTCGTCTATTAGGCTGCAGCTCCTCCCTGTCTTTTAAAGATGGATGAATGGGTCCTGTTTCCCTACGGTTCCTTTGTCGCAAGTGATAGCCTATGTGGCTTAATCTTATGTCATTATGCTTGCTGTACAGCTATTAATGTTTTTTTGTGTAAATTTTGAATAGTATCTCTTAATAGTGTTCTCCTGACTAATCTAGTTTATCTAATGTTAGGTAGAGTAATGGTTATTAACAGTAGTTATATAACAAAAATGTTTAGCCGTTTTTTATATTTAATATATATTATTGCGCGGGCTTGTTTATGTAGGTTTGGGCATCCCCTGAGGCTGCCGGCAGATGCATGACGTACTCCTATTATCTCGCTTGGATTGCTTTTTTTTTTAAAGTTTCCAAGCGATTTATTCTCTAGTTAGTTTGAGTTAGTTTTTTTGGGCGCTCTTAACTCTGCTATAGTTAAGTAGGGTTAATTGCGCGCTATTGTTGTATTTAGAACCCTACCAAGGGTCACCCTAACTTCTTCCCTTCCCTTCTTTCCCTTTTTTTTTTTTTTTTATTTTTTTTTTGTATTATATTTATTTTATCTATTGTTAGTAGTCTACTGTAGCTACATTTTCTTAGACTGTGTGGTGGAAATGACCTCTATTCTATCCTTAAATGTACAGGGCTTCAACTCCCCATATAAGCGTAACACCGCTTTTAGAAAGTTCAAATCTATCCGTTCTGATGTGATTTGTTTGCAAGAGACCCACTTCTCGAAATCCTCCAGGCCTAGATATTTCGATGCGGCATACCCTCAGGTATTTAATGCATGTGCTGACACTAAGCAGAAGGGGGTATTAATAGGGTTTAGAAGGGGTTCACAGTTTTCTTGTAAAAGGGAAATTGCGGATCCGGAGGGGAGGTATTTAATCTTGATTGGAAGTTTGCAGGATGTAGAGATCACTATTGCTACTTACTATGCCCCTAATGTGGATCAAATGGCATTCTTGGGTTCTTTTTTTAAAGAGGTGTGCGAAGTGGCCTCAGGGCAATTAATAATTTGTGGAGACTCGAATCTTACTTTAAATCCCTTTATGGATAAACAATCGCCAAAGGGTACTTTAGTTTCACCTCAATCTGCTGCTGCATCCAGAGCCTTTCGGGGATTATTGGATAAGTACCATTTGGCTGATTGTTGGAGAGAGATTAATCCAGGGGTGCAGAATTTTACTCATTTTTCGCATCCCCATACAGTATTTTCTAGGATTGATCATATTTTCTTATCCCAGAGGTCCCTTCCAACCTTGAAATCTGCTAAAATATTGCCGGTTCCCTGGTCCGACCATGATGGTGTATCTATTAAACTGGGGTCATTATTGAGTAGACAGGAAGGATTTTCATGGTCACTTAATGATACTCTTTTATCAGATCCTGAGATAGTTGATACAGTAGCCAAGGCTATTACTGAATATTTTGAGCTTAATGAGGCTCCTAACATGTCAGCAATCACATGTTGGGAGGCTCATAAGCCTACTATTAGGGGTCAGTTAATCAAAATAGCTTCCAACAAAAAACGAGAGAGAAATAGATGCATTGACGCTCTGGAAAGGGAATATCTTGAGGTGGCGGAGAAGGTGAGGACAGATATGTCGCCATTGCTACGATCTAAGCTCCAGAAAATTTCCCAGGAATTAAATTTAGCATTGGCGGGAAAGGCGGAAAAGGTTCTTAAATGGGTGAAACATAAATTCTATTGCAAGGCTAATAAGCCGGACTCACTTCTTGCTAGGAAATTGAGGGTTCCGGATCAATGTTATAAACCAATTAGGCTTAAGGGGGATAGAGGTATTGTAACTAGTAATCCTAAGGTTATTACAGATATTTTTGCCAGTCAGCTTAGTAAGTTGTATGCCGGGTCCTCTTCCACCAATCAACAGGATCTGCAAACCTTCTTTGATAAATGTCCTCTTCCGAGAGTACCAGTGGAGCTTTTTGAAGGGCTTGAAGCTGATTTTGGTGCAGAGGAGATTGTGCATGCAATTGCTAACTTGAAATTGAATAAGAGTCCGGGACCTGATGGTTTCTCGGCGGTGTATTATAAGTCATTTGGTTCTATATTAGCACCAAAATTAGCAAAGATGTTTAATGCCGTGAGATCAGGCGGGTCTTTTGGTCAGGAATCTCTTATGGCCTCAATTTCTATGATCCCTATGATCCCTAAACCGGATACGGACTCTACGGTTTGGTCCAATTTCAGGCCTATTTCTTTAATAAATTTGGATATGAAAATTTTTACTAAAATATTGGCGGAGAGGATGTCTGCGTTTATGCCAGGTCTGGTCCATTCTGATCAAGTAGGCTTCATTCCAGGGCGACAGGCGGGGGAGAAAAGCTATACAATGTGCATATTTAGCTAGTTCTGGTGGCAAACAATCAATGTACCTCTCATTAGATATTAGAAAAGCCTTTGACTCAGTGTCTTGGGAGTATCTTTTTTCATTGTTGGAACGATGGGGTTTTGGACCCAAATTCTTGGGTATGATTAAGGCGGTGTATGCTAACCCATTAGCTTATGTAAAATATAATGGCTTTAAGTCCAATAGATTTCCCCTTTTGAGAGGCACAAGACAGGGCTGTCCTCTGTCTCCCCTCCTGTTCGCCCTGGTAATGGAGCCTCTGGCACATTTAATAAGAAGTTCCCCAGATATTACTGGAATTCAGGTTGGGGATTGTAACCACAAATTATGTTTATTTGCTGATGACGTGCTACTGATCATTTCTAATCCACTTATTTCACTTCCCACTCTTATGCAGATTCTTAAGGAGTTTGAGTCTGTTTCAGGTTTGGAGGTTAACACAAGCAAATCCAAAGCTTTGAATATTTCTGTTCCCGCGTATATCTGGGGTCAGTTACAAGAATCTTTTAGATTTCAATGGGAGACTAAGACACTTAAGTATCTAGGAGTTCAGTTGACAAATAAGTATGATACTTTATTTAGAGCCAACTATTTTCCGCTCCGTCAGAAGTTATTTAAGCTCCTGGATGATTGGAAAGATTGTGGCCTCTCCTGGCTTGGAAAGATAGCGGCCATTAAAATGACGCTCTTACCGAAATTTTTGTATTTGGCTAGGACGTTACCTGTTAGTATACCTCCTAATTTTTTGAAGTTGCTACAAAATAGGATTATGGGCTTTATTTGGGAGGGTAAAAAACCGAGAGTTCAGAAAGCGGTGATGATGAGGTCTAAAATTGGGGGTGGATTGGGGGTTCCAAATGTTACTAGATATTATCAGGCGGCTCAATTGGCCCAGGTTCTCTCTTACCATGCAACGGGGGATGTTCCGTCGTGGGTTCAGGTGGAGGAGTCTGAGTCATCTCCATTGCCAATTGAGGGTTTGATATGGGTTATCCCCAAAGCAAGAAGGCATATACAGAATCCGATTTTATTACATTCTTTGAGGATCTGGGATGCGCTTAAGTTTTTTGGGGGTTTGGCTTCTACTCATCTACCGTTGCTCCCACTATGGAACAATCCCATGTTTCCACCAGCTATCATAGATTTGGCAAGATTTTCTAGTTGGAAGAGGGCAGGGATTGTGAGGTTGGAGGATTGTCTTTCGGGTTCGGACATGATGTCCTTTCCACAACTTAGAGAGAAATTTCAGTTGCAGACTAAAGATTTTTTTGGTTATATGCAGATCAGACATTTTGTCCACTCGGTCTTGAGGGGTTCTACCAGTCAGAGGGGAGAGCTCATATTGTCTTTTTTTGAAAAGCGTTGCAAAACTGATCCTAGGGGTAGAGG
Organism: Gastrophryne carolinensis; assembly: GCA_027917425.1. Taxonomy (NCBI): domain Eukaryota; kingdom Metazoa; phylum Chordata; class Amphibia; order Anura; family Microhylidae; genus Gastrophryne; species Gastrophryne carolinensis. The sequence goes on from CM051240.1 coordinate 256,803,401, forward strand.
AGCTATATCTGAAATATACGAGCAGTTAGTTAAAGGCAAGAGTGGAGGGGAGTTAGGTTATAGGAAGAAATGGGAGAGAGATATTGGGGAAAATAGAAATCCACAGGAATGGCAGGGGATGTGGAAAGTTTATTTCGGTACAGCGGCATCTACAGCTTCTATAGAAGCAAACCTTAAATTGCAGTTGAGATGGTATTTAGTCCCTAAACAGTTGGGCCATTTTTCTGGATCTGATCAGGGGGTCTGTTTTCGTGGGTGTGGGGTAGAGGGGACTTTCTATCATATTTGGTGGGAATGTACAGTGGTACGGCGTTATTGGATCAAGATTTTTGCGGTGGTGAGTAATATTGTGGGTAGGTATATTGCTTTAGATCCTTGGTACGCTCTCCTCAATAGTCCGGTGGAGGGGTCCTCTAAATTACAGAGAGTCCTATTATACCACATATTTACCGCAGCTAAAATGGTGATCTCTAGATCTTGGAAATCGGGGACTTTACATTTTTGGGAATTTCAGGCCAAGGTAGGCCAAATTATGGCAATGGAAAAATTATCTGCGTTAAGTGGTCGGGGTCTGGAGAGATTTCGAGAGGTGTAGGCTCCCTGGCTGCAGGATTATATGCCTGTAGACTTTGATAGGTCTTTATTGTTGTTGTGACTTTTTTTTTTTTTTTTTTATATATATATATATAATTATGTTACCCCATTCTTTCCTTCCCCTCTTTCCCGAATGTTTTAATTGTGGTTTGATGTTAGCGTCTCTTTTGTTAAAATAGAGGGTATGTGATTTGGGTCTATTGCCCCAGTGCAACTAAATGCCTGTATTTTATGTAAAATGTGGGGCAGAGGCCAGTTTGTTGAGTATTAATGTACCACAAATTTTAATGGCGTAGATATTTCGCTTTTGGTGCGACATCTGTTAAGATATTGTGTTACTGCTATTTTTTGTATGTATCTTTCCTGAAAGATCGAATAAAAATATAATGAAGAAAAAAACACCCTTTAATCACACAGCCTCCAGCGCTCTGGGCTACAGCGAAGCATTTTTGAGTGGCGGCGCTGTGTGAGGCTGTTTTTTTTATGAATATGGTGTGAGTCGGTCGCACTGACCAGTCGCTACCAATCGCTCCCATACAGAGCTGTAATGCTCATATAGCGGCTCCCCATAACGTATTCATCAATGCTGCACAGCGACTGAGGCGCTCTGAACTAGCGAACCACGGCCGAGCACAGCGACTACTAGCGGGCGCTCTGAGATGCCTGCTACAGACGCTCATCTGTCGCTACCTGCCGCTAGTAATGAATCAGCCTGCCCTTTACAGTTTGGCCGAACTCACCAAACACAAACTTTGGGGGTTCGCCCATCCCTAATGGCACATCCGTGTTTTTTAGTAAAAAACGGGAAAATCATCCATTTACCAATGCACACTTTTAGTAGCCAATTTAGGGTACAAAGGCTTACTGAGGGACAGCGTATAACCAAAGAGGCAAACAAGAGCCAGCACTCCAGTGCACCAAAGGCCATTGTAATCCATTAAGAAAATAAAAAACAATCAGAATATTGTATAATCCACATTTCAGATTTCAGGGTCATACAACACGTAAAGCAACACGCTCCAACAAGGCACACATATAAATCTAGAAAATCCCCACCCCCATGCATTTTCTATATTTTCTATAAAGGGTAATTCCACTTTCAATGGCATTTTTAAAAGTTTCCAATATTGCCAGACAGACATCTCGATATATATATATATAATTTCAACTCTGTTTCAACTCTGTTTTATAAAAAAAAAAAAAAAAGCTTTCCATAGCAACAACATGATTACCTTAGCTATTGTAGCGATAACCCTTATCGCCGGAGGGCTTCACCGCCCGAGACGTCCTTTTCCCAATCGTAAGAGGTGCTGCTGGAATTCCAGAGTCGTCCGTGAGGAAACAGGAACAGCCCTTACAAGGGCTAGTGAATTGTAATATAGCGTTTCCCCCAATAAGAGACAGAACTCAGTATTGAGGGTGAAGGTGAAGTGTTTTTATTAGTGCCACTCTAGGCCTTATATACACAAGTCTCCATGCAATGACAACCACACTGACCAATAGCAGCAGGGCACACAATCCCTCAACTCTGCCGGTGACGCAATCAGTAGAACAATAGCAGGCCGTAATACAATCAATCAGGACAATGCCATTGACTGTGACGTAATCAACAATACACAATGGCAGTCAAAATACAATGACATTGCCTGTAACAGTATCAAAATACAATGACCTAGTTAAGAAAAGGCCAGTGAATGACCCGGTGGGCCACTGAATAGTGATGACATCCAAAAGACAGAGCGTATGTCACAGCTATGTACACCAAAGTGGTGATTTCCGAGTACATATCATAGACTCCCTCACTCTAGCTTGCTAATCATCTAATCATCTGATTGGCTAAAGCATGGGTGACTGGTTTAACCCATTCTGCTGAACCAGTCTTGTGTTCCAGTAGCAAGGGTTACTGGCTGAGTTCTCAGCACAATCAAAATTCTGAATACAAGATTCAATAGGAGAGCCCTGGCCTTGTAAGTTTACAGTCTAAAATACTATCTTTCTACCTAAGTCTCCATATCTATTTATCTATCCCATATCTATCTATCTATCTATCTATCTATCTATCTATCTCATATCTATCTATCTATCTATCTATCTATCTATCTATCTATCTATCTATCCCCTATCTATCTATCTATCTATCATCTATCTATCTATCTATCTATCTATCTATCTATCTATCTATCCCCTATCTATCTATCTATCTATCCCATATCTATCTATCCCATATCTATCTATCTATCTATCTCATATCTATTTATCTATCTATCTATCTATCATCTATCTATCTATCTATCTATCTATCTATCTATCTATCTATCCCATATCTATCTATCCCATATATATCTATCCCATATCTATCTATCTATCTATCTATCTATCTATCTATCTATCTATCTATCCCATATCTATCTATCTATCTATCTATCTATCTATCTATCTATCTCATATCTATCTATCTCATATCTATCTATCTATCCCATATCTATCTATCTATCTATCTATCTATCTATCTATCTATCTATCTATCTCATATCTATCTATCTATCTATCTATCTATCTATCTCATATCTATCTATCTATCTATCTATCTATCTATCTATCTATCCCATATCTATCTATCTATCTATCTATCTATCTATCTATCTATCTATCTATCTCCTATCTATCTATCTATCTATCTATCTATCTATCTCATATCTATCTATCTCATATCTATCTATCTATCTATCTATCTATCTATCTATCTCATATCTATCTATCTATCTATCTATCTATCTATCTATCTATCTATCTCATATCTATCTATCTATCCCATATCTATCTATCCCATATCTATCTATCTATCTATCTATCTATCTATCTATCTATCATCTATCTATCTATCTATCTATCTATTTATCCCATATCTATCTATCTATCTATCTATCTATCTATCTATCTATCTATCTATATCTAAGGCCTCAATTAACAAGGAGTTTAAAAAGATTCTCATGGTAGTAAAAAAATCAATTCATGATTTACAGAGCAAAAAGGATTAAAAAGTTCAATACTTTTTTCAAGAGTAAAAAGTGCCATTGACTTCCATTGACTTTGTGTCTGGTGATTCACTAAAAGTGAAATTCTCAGGCTTTTTTCTCACAAATTGAATCTACCATGAGATTTTTTTCAACATTTAGTGAATCAAGACCTATGTCTCCACATCTATCTATATGTCTCATCATCTTCCATCATCTTCCATAGCGCAGGGTAGAAACATACAGTACATAGACAATTATAAATGTGTCAAATGCAGTGTTAAAGAGTTTACAATGAATAATCTAAAAATCTATTTCCATATCTATCTATCTATCTATCTATCTATCTATCTATCTATCTGTAATATTAATATATATATATATATATATATATATATATCAACATCATCTTCCATAGCGCTGTACAAAGCGGTAATTATGGACAGTATAGATACAAGATACAACAGGAGAGAGCCCTGGCCTTGCGAGTTTACAGTCTAAAGATAATAATAAAAATCCATATACATATGTTGGATGGAATGAGAAGGAGTCACTTTTACACCCAGCATCAGGAAATATCCAGCCTTGTTTCTTTCTTTTAATAGGGGGAAATCAGGGGTAACAGGCTTCGTCACCCCGATACACTCAAACCTGTCACAAGCATGACAGGTGTTTTATTCAGTTGGGGCGTATAAGTGACCCTTCCTCTCATTAGCCATTGTGTTTATATGGATTTTTTTACATTTTACACAATTTGCGTAACACCTCCTTTAAACGGCATTTTAATGTGTAATATTCCATCCGCTAACACCGACGTGTCCGTAAGATGTCAGCAAAACATTTTCACGGTAAAGACACACAATTCGCAATACGCATGGAAATGAAGCGTGCTGCCAACAGGGCCCTCTTTTTCTTCTCTCCATATTTATGACAGCTGAGGCTAAATGAGCATTATATATAGAATTGCCTATCACAACCCAGATCCTGTACAGTAATTGTTGAGAAACTGTACACTTACCCAGGCAACAGACCATTTACCATTCTGTCAGAGAGAATGCGAACAATGTCATGCGCTTCACATCAAGCCCCCGCACCAGTAGTAATCTCTTTTCATTAGAAATAGAAACGGAGCAATCGCCATTAAAAAGAAGCAAACATGTCATAAGGAAAAGCACATGCTATGTATTATGGAAATGTAGCCGTAATTGCAGCTATAGGTTGGGTTTGTATACAAATGATAGATGTGCCAATTACAACCACATGTTGTGCATGTACATATATAAAGACAAACCACATAAACATGGGCTGCAATGCAAGGCAAGTCCAGTACACAGGATCCTCTAGGTTTTAATATTTTCTGTGCTGATATAGACAGTGTAGGGCTGTTTTGGGAGGTGATGGTAAACACCCCACTCAAGACAGGCTATGGTGCTAACCTGTTGGTAATAAAAAGAGGCCGAGCCTTCTCTGAGTGGAAGAGTGGGTTAAATGTTTTGTGTGCTAGTGCCTCCACCCAGAATAGGACCCTTGCAACTAATAGGAACACCTTTCTGGGGAATAGGTCAAGTTGTCTAAGCAAAACAATACATTCAGAGCAGGGAGACTACTGCTCCCAGCAACTATTTACTTAAGTCACTCACTGACACAGTCAAGTATAACAGTAATATGAACTTTATGTAGTAAATGTTAACTTGGCAATAGAAATGAATCATACACAGTATAACACAATGAAAAGCCCAGCTGGGGCTTTAGTTAGTCTGTGCACATATACCCAGGTAAATATAGTCTATAGCTAAATACCTCCAGGAGGAAGTTGGCACAGGATGCAATTTGCAGGGGCCCCTGATCTTGAATCAAAGAGATGATTCAATCTTGACGCGCAGGAGTCGATGTTCAGATATGCAGTAGCAGTCGAAGCTCTACACAGGGCACACAGCAGACGGATACACAGGTCAGCAGGCAGAAGACAAGATGTTCAGGAGCAGCTACAGAAGATCCCCCTCATGGCACCATCAGCTGAACATGCAGGTGAACCATGTAGTAGTCTGTGAAGTGATCCAGGCTCCCCTGTGAGGCTGTATATGTAGGTTGCAGCAGCACAGCTTCTGGCAGCAAGCTGTGGGCTGTTTTCCTAGCATACAGGAAGTATTGGCTTGATGCAGAGCCTCGCTGTTCAGCTATCCCGTGCCGTTTCCCGTTGGTTTTGGGCTGTGGCCGGGTCAGGAAAGGGTGCTACGTTGGTTTTAGTGTGCGTTTATGCGCTCAGGTGTGCGCTCAGCCGCCTTTCCGATTGTCGGCTCGCAAGAGGCTGTTTTCCGGGAAAACGGACGCCTCGTTCATTGGTCCGTTTTTTTCAGTGATGCAGAGCCTTGATTTCCGATTGAGATCACCATAATAAAACGGGGCTGCCGTGCCTTCACTGTCTGACCACCCGTATTTGCACTCGGGCAATAATATGCATTCCTCTGTTGGAGCACATCAGCGGCGCCAGCTCCGCGTTCTTGTCCTGCTGAGTATGGCAGAAACCAGGCGGCACCGCACACCTTTGGACATCGATTGCATGAGTGACGTTGACCTATTCGAGCTCACACGCCTTAACCGTGTTTCTCTCCATGCCTTGTATAGCGAGCTGCGGCCATGGTTAGCCCCCACCACAAGAAAGGGGCATGCAATTGCAGGTATGACCAAATTGGTTGGCTGCCTTCAATTTTTGGCGAATGGCTCGTTCCAGAGACTGGGTGCCTTCCCCGTGGGGATGTCCCAGTCTACGCTGAGCCGCAGCCTTACCAAGTTTTTGGATGGCATGGCTACCCTGGCACAGAATTACATTTATTTCCCTCAAACAGGTGAAGCCTGGAATGCGGTTAAGCTGGGCTTTTATAACATAGCCGACATGCCCAACGTCATTGGTGCAATTGACTGCACCCATGTCTCGTTGGTCCCCCCTGCTGACCAGGAATATCTGTTCCGGTATGTGGTTTGGGTTTTTTTTTATTTTAAACTGTTTCTATTTTTTTACTTTCCTTTTTTAACCCTTTTGTTGCCAAGCCCGTAACACCTACGTGCTGGCTTGGCTGGGCCTTAAGTGCCAAGCCCGTAGGTGTTACATGCTTGACTTTCCTCGCTTCTAGTTTAAAAAGTAAAAATAAAAAATACTCACCTGACCCCTTGTTGGATCCAGCCGGGTCTCCTCTTTAATTTGGTGCCATCCGATCCCCCGTGGGGGGTCGGATGGCTCCAGGAGAGCCCCCGGAATAGGCCGCCCCCCCCCCACTTCTGCAGCAGCAGCTTCTAACTGTAAAAAAAAAAAAAAAAAAAATGACATTCACTTACCTGTGTGTGCGCTGGCTCCCGCTGTCCCTCCTCTTCACCTGGGGGGCCTCCGATCCCCCCCCAGGACTTACCGATCTTCAGGAGAGAGCCTGGGAGGCTCTCTCCTCTCTTCTTCTCGATGGCGGCCGCCATCATGCCTCTAAGCCCCGCCCCCTTGGGGGCGGGGCTTATGAAGTCATCCCGGCCCCGAACGGGCTTCAGCTTTCTCAGCTTCTCAGATGCCGGTGATCGGCGCTGGGGAAGGAGGTGACAGGAGATCCTCTGACCTCCTGCCTTCTCCTTCTCTGGATGCCGATCACCGGCATCTGTCAGCTGAGCGGCGAGGGACAAGAGCTTGCAATCGAAGGTAAGTACAGTAAAAAAAAATTTTTTTTTTTTCTAATAAAATACTTTTTATTATTGTGTCGTGGTTTTTTTTAACAGTTAACCCTTTGTGAGCTGGTAAGGGGTCCATGAGACCCCTTATACCAGTTCACAAGGCTGGGGGGGTGGCAAGTCACCTGCCCTAGCGGGTGGCTTGCCATTAACCCCCGCACCCCCATTACCTGCCTCCCCAAAGGCCAGGGGGGGGGCAGAAGAGCCCGGGCCCACATAGGCTATGTGGGCTCGTAGGCTGCAGGGTGGGGGGGCCACCAAAGCTGGCCCCCCCACTCTGTGCCTACAAGCCCCCATAGCTGGTCCCGGGCTGGTTACTTTGGGTAAGGGGGACCCTATGTCATTTTTTTTTTTAATTAACCATTTGTCATCCAGCAGCTATAAAAGGCTTCTGGGCAGGAAAGGGTGTCTACCTATACATATGTGGTATCGCTGTAACCGGGAGAAATTGGGGTTTCTCACGCAATAAGATTTTATTGACAAACTTACATTTTTTATTACAAAAAAACTCTACAAATTGTAAAAAAATATTTTTTTTTTTATTTTTTTTCACACATTTCACCCAAAAAAATTGAGAATACACCTAAAAAATACAAACAAGACATTTCATGTTAAAGCCCAGACTCTGTTGAAAAAAAACAATATATAATTTTCCTGGGAAATCCCTGGAAATCCTTTCAAAAATGACAGTTGAATATGTGTAGCGCAAAATAGTGAAACATCGTCTGGCAACAGGGAGTGGCAAATGCTGCAGGTAGGCTGGCAGCGAAAGGGTTAAGGGTCTACCTATTTTTTTTTTATTGCCTGTGTGCAGGAACAGGAAGATGGGACATTCGATAAATGTCCAGGCAGTGGCTGGCCCTGATTTGTTGTTTTTGAGTCTTTTTGCTGGATTTCCTGGCTCGACGCATGATGCGCACATCTTGAGGAATTCCAGCCTATATGAGCGATTCCAATCTGGCGATCTGTCTGGTGGCTGGGTACTGCGTATGTGTATGAAACTTGTATTGGTTGGCCACCCTGTCTGACTTTGTTTTTTCCCTTACAACACTATTTTTGTAATTTTTTATTAGTATATTTTTGTGCTAATTTTTTATCTTTAAATTAAATGGGTTAAGTGATTGAAACCTATTGCGTCATGTTCTTGGCCTCTTATGTAAGTAGTATTCCCCAGACTTTTTTAATGAGTGTACAGGTTGGATGTGCATGTAGGCTCATTACAAATGTCCTTTCCTCCAACCCTACCCCGCTCACCTATTTGTCCCTCTTTTCTATTGTTGCAATGCACACCTTTTTTTAATTTTATTTTGACATATGTTTTTTTTTTTATGTTGGCAGGAAACTCTGGCTATCCTTTGCTCCCCTGGCTGCTCACTCCCATCCTGCACCCATCTTCACAGGCAGAGGAGCGCTACAATACTGCCCACAGGAGGACTCGCTCTGTGGTGGAGCGAGCCTTTGGTCTCTTAAAGATGAGGTTCCGGTGTCTTGATCAGACTGGGGAGGCACTACAATATACGCCTGCAAAGGTCATAAAAATAATCATGGCTTGTGGGATACTCCCCAACCTGGCCATTAGGAGCCGTATTGGCCGATATCTAGACCTGCCGGTTGAGCATGTTCTTGTTTCAGACGAGCCCACCCCTCCTTTTTCTGGCACCCAAAGTGGCACCGCGCAAACCATCCGTGCACAACTTGTGTTTAATGTGTTTTCATAGAACATAATATTGTTTTTTGATAAATACTTTATTAGTGGCTAAACACATTTTTTGGTGTCATTTGTTTAGTTTTTAACAAAAGAAAAATTACACGTGGGGTCAGAAACTGTAACCAAAAAAAATTAGTGGTATGTTGGGTCGGATGGTGACGATGACTGATGGTGTGGCAGCAAATTGGCTGCAATGTGGGCCAGGCTTTGACTAATGTCACCCATATGGCTGTTTAGGGCAGACACATTTCTGTTTAATACCTCTAATTGGGCGTTGAGGCTTGTTAGTTGGGTGCACACAGTGTCATTGATTTGCTGTGTGCTAGCAGAAAAGGCAATATTTGCCTGCCTCCACGCTTCCTCCATAATTTGCAGTTGCCTTCTTTGGCTAATATGGCGCCTGGAATGGGTTATAGCAGTGGGACGGGTGGTTGGTTGTGGTTCTGAAGGTGGTTGTGGATGTGGTGGTTGTGGCGGGGTTGACTGCGTTGCTGCCACTGGCTCAGTACTGGTTAGTGACATCTGTGGTGTGTCCTCCTCCAAATCTCGGATATTTTCTATTATGGGTGGGCTTACTGTGTTCTGGAAATAAATATAGGTTCATTTTAGTATATTTATGTCAACCAAATCTATCCAAGATCAATGTTAAAAGTACACACAAAGGACCATTGACTTACCTCATCCAAATCCACAATTTGGGTTCGTTGTGTAGAATCCTGGTGTGCCCTTGGCCTCGGTGATAACGCAGGGGTTTCGGGGCCTTGTGTGTCCTGTTGACTTTGTCCTTTGAATGAAGATTGTAAGATTAGTTAAAACCCCAAGTACAGTGTGTGGTCTAGCATTGGCACCTTGGGACCTTACATTCCGGTCTGTGTCTTGTGCCTCTGCCAGGCCCTGGATGCTGGCCGGGTGTATGTATGTATATACATGTTCCTCGGCGGGTGTAAGGATTATTTTAGTGGGTAAGCCACCCCCTATCTGTTGGCTGGGGTAGATTAAATCACACCTAATAAGTGTAACATCCTGTTACCAATGCAACTATAAAGGCATTTAAAATGGGCTTTACCTCTGCTGCCGGCACATGTCCATTTTTTTTTGCTGTAATATTTAAGGTCCCCAAATTTCCTTTTGATTTGTTCAATATCTCTCCGGACAGATCCAACACTATTGACTTGCCTGCAAATATTAGTCCATATCTCATGCTTAGCCTGCTTAGTGGTTGATTTTGAGGTCCGGCCAAATAGGGCATCATAATGCTCACAAACTGCATTTGCAACAGCCATGCTTTGAGCATCGCAAAAACGTGCAGTTAGTGAGCCACGGCGTAGTTGTCGGCCACATGGGTGTGTTGTGTCCCCTGCATCTGTGGAAATTGATGGTTGACTATCTGGGGAGTCGTGTGTGTGTCTTGGGCTTATGGGGGGTGGTGATGTGGTGTGTGTGCTGCTGTGGGTTAATGTATGGGTTCCTGTTGAGCTGTCACCTGTTGAGCTGGATGATGTTTCTGAGGTACTTGAATTGGTAGAACCAGAGGGTTGAGGTGGAGGGGTGGGTGACCTTGGTGGGGTGGAGGGTTTGGCACTACGCTTACCCTTGCTGATGTGTTTGCTTTTGTGGGTATGCTTGCTGTGTTGCGGTTGAGGATGCTGCAGGGTCTTAATCGATTTGGCACCCTTTTGTGGTTTGTTTTTTTTGGCAGGTGGTGGAGAATGTGTTCTTGTATCTTTGCTCCTACGTTTTTTTTGAATGTTCCTGTGTCTGTGGAGTACCCACCGTTTTAGTTGGGGTATGTGTCTTGTGCCTGCTCTTTTGTGTTTTTTTAGATGAGGCATGTGTGCGGCTGCTATGTGCCTCGGGGCTTTGGTGGCTCTTTTTGCTCCCTTTAGGTCTGCCCATATTGATATGGTATCCAACACAGAGCTGAGTGCCTTGTGCTTTAAATATGTTTCCTGTGTGGGCGTGTTCAACAGCGGCTGCGCGCCTGCACGCACGTCACCGCGGGGGAACGTCATAGCTAAACCAGGAAAAGCAAGAAAAGATGTCGCCCGCCATCTTCACACAGGAGCAGGACGACATCATCATGGATGTGAGTAGGAGAGCGTGCGTTTATGTGCGCGCACACATTACTTGTAATAAAAAAAAAACAAAGCGCTAGACTAGTCTGTAACAACTTAGTTTGTAACATTAAATACAAGCCCACCTTAGTTTAAGACATGTACGCAGCTAGAAACTAGGCTAGATGCAGATAGAGGAACTAGGGCAATGTGAGTCAGCAAGAGGTTAATAAAGTGACTTTAGTTAGGCCAGGAAACTTGTTAAGGTATTTTGTGGATTAATGGTGGGTCATTGTATATTTTTATAACAGATGATGCTGAGGAATCGCTACGACTTCCTGCCGTCAGATTATGAGAAGCGGACGTTGGCCCTGGCGGTGGTGGATGCGATAAGCTGAATTTCCCAAACCACCTATACCTTCACCCAGATCGCCCAACACTGGTCTGATTTGAAGAGAAGGCATAAGCCCCGGGTGAGGCGCTACTTCGCCAAACATTTCCCATGTAAGTGTTGAAAATGTAAATGCACCTATAACCCTGGCCTCGCCTGGGCGTGGTTTAATTATTGTGCTTGTATTTCAGGCCATGAATGGAATATGCGATTCCGCCCCACCCGGACCAGGACACGCAGCCCAGTGTTGGGCGAAACAGGTGAAGGTGTAGGTGGTCCACCGCCAGTGTCAACGCCCACCCCCTCCTCTGCCAGTGAGTATGAGGAGCCTCTTGACCTCAGCATGCAGGGCAGGGGGGAATCTGACGGCAGGGAGTCGAGCATAAATGACCAATGACCTGACTCCTGTAAGGGAAATATAGTTAGATATGTGCTAATACATGCATTAAATACATATACTCATGTGCACTATTGTTAGTTGTAGATTCAGACGTCGCTGGGACATCCCAAGGGATGAGCGAGGAAGGGGGCGACGAGGAAGAGGTGGCTGGGGAAGGTGAGTAAATTGATACCTAGAAGCCTAACTTAATATGATATTCATGATACAACAACAGTCTCTAATATCAGTGTGTTTGTCATCCAAACAGATTCACAGCAGCAACAGAGGGAGGAAGAACGGAGACTCCGCCCCCGACGCAATGTGGCCCAAAAACATTGTAAGTGGTTTTTTTGTTTAGCAAAGTAATTGAACAAACAATTCCCTTTTTTAAAAAAAGGCCAAAGAAACATTTAACTAAAGACTTTGTAAAAAAAAATTAAAAAAGGGCCTAAAAAATCCCACTACAAAACCAACCATAAAACAATGCTAAACTAATGTTGTTTTTCATTCACAGATCAAAGAAAACGACAGGCGCCACAACCTGAGGCCTAATTTTTTGAATTTTTCCAGAAAAGTTTTAAAGTTTAATTTTTGTAAAAAAACTAATTTTTACCAAGGCAAAAAAAAAATTAAGAAAAGTTTAGACAACGTTTTAAATAAAAAAAACATAAAAAGATTTGGTGTGTTGTCTTTCCTGCAAATGTACAATCACACAACATCATCACACATTTACATGACACAAAAGGTTTAGATAAGGGACAATATATATCGAAAAAATAAAAAAAAAATAAGGTAAGCATTAAAGGCAAGGAAGAAGGAACACAAAAGAGATTAAGGTATGCATTAAAGGCAAGGAAGAAGGAACACAAAAAATTATATTTAAAAAAATATATATGTGTCAAATTGGCAGTTGGTGCCATATGTATATTCCAATGGAGGTTTAGGGATGTGCGCTTGCGTGTAGCCAGATTGGCAATTGAAGAGCCATGGAGATGTAAGTATACTTGTAAAACACAAAAAAATGGAAGGAAAAATACGACGGAAGGCGAGCAGGTACGATCAAACGTGAACGGAAGCCACGATCAAATTGAAGACACCCGAGAGAGAAAAAAAAACTTCCCGAGTGAAGACAAATTAACGGATCAGTTAGGGAGCCATTCCGACGGAGGCTCTGCATCACATTTGAGCCACGATTCAAACGGGACACCCGGACAATCGGAAGGTTTTAAGGTCAGTTCAGGGGAGGCTCTGCATCAGGCCATATGTCCAATATTTAAAGTCTTTGATACCTCCAGCGAGGGGCTGCAAACCCCAACTTGCAGGGGCAGGAAGTGTATCATCAGCAGTTAGAGAGTGAGAGTGATCTGCAGCAAGCTCTCTTCTCTATGATCTCCAGCAGACATGTATTGTTCCCTTTTCAACTCTGTGGTAACAGGACACTTCCCTACAACAGAAAAGATTTGGGGCATCATTGATTAATAAAGATAATATTGCATTTGTAGGTAATGCACACGTTTTGACAACTGTTACTGTGAACAGTTTTTGGTGTGGTACAATTGTATTGTGCAAACAAGGAAAGGAGGTCCTTGCAAAGTATGGGAGCCTGAGATTTGTGAGCTCAGATTCCTTTCACCCAGTCCTCAGACCTTATATAACCTGTTAGAATAAAGGTTGGTTCTCAATAACTAGTATATACAGAGTTCTGATGGCTGGGCAGAATTTTCCTAAGTGATGATTTTTTAAAAGTGCTAAGAAGAATTACACCCAAATTAAGATCATGAGACCCTTCTCTCTCTGTTAATGCCTTCTTTGAAATCGATTGAAGCCGATTTCTCCACCTACAGTGATCAGTATTAACCCTCTTTGCTTCCTGCTTTATTCAATCCTAAACATCCATTGGGTTTTCTGAGCCTTTTGCAGGCCGATGCAGTCTCAGGCTGCCTACAAACAGGAAGTGTCTTCTGACTGTGCCGCTCTGTATTTTGGGATTGATGTCCTTTTCCTGACCCCAGTTCTGCTCTGTCTTTGCAAAGCACAGCTATAACCCCATCCCCTGCACTTTCTCACTCCTCTCCTTAGTATGTTATGCTTCTGAAGCAAGAGGGCGGCCCCCGTATCCTAGAGTCCTGAACAGAGATGAAGCCCAGTGGGGGAAAGAATAATAAGTAAGCGACTAAAAACTTGAAATATATAGATTTTAGATGCTGGTAAATAGTTTTTCAAGGGTTTGGGCTTTTCATTAAATGATGCTAAAGGTCCAGTTTAATCTGGGTATGCTACAGATTTCTCATGAGGTTTTCCCAGAGACACTGTTCGTAATTTTAATTTGATTTATCATTGTGTAGACAGAAAATAACTTATCTTATTTTTTTCAACAATGCACAGCAAGCGCACTGCCTCTTTTTCTTCCCACAGCCATCTCTTCTTTCTCTCTCTGCTCCTCTTTGCTACAGATGACATCTTACCCAATCCTGGCCCAGGTCTTTGCCCTCATCCAACCTTCAACTCCATCTCTGCAAGCAATACAAACTCTCTCCACTGCCCACTCCTCATGCCCTTAAACGTTTTAATCTAATACACATAACCCCAACACCACTCTCCCCTACTGCTGTTACCTGTGAGCTATCAAACGATTGGCCAGTACATAACAAACTTACATACGCTCATGATTTGTTAATCACCAAATTCTTTACAGTCCTGGGCTTTACAGAGACATGGCTGACCCCCTCTTACATAGTTGCCCGGGGGGCCTAAAATAGTTTACGGGGGCCTAAAATTCAGCCACACCCCCAGACCCAGCAACAAATAAGGTGGGGGTGTTGGGGTCCTTACTCTCCGAATGTCGTTCCTTTACCCTGCCTTAAGATCATTATCCTTTCCTTCATTTGAAGTTCACCTATACACCTATACTTTCCCCTTCAGTTCAGAATCTCCATCACCTATCACCCCCTTTTCATGACCAATTCTCCATCTAGCTTCACTTTCCCTCTACTGACTGCAAAAATCATGGGAGACTTTAACATACCTATCGCAACTTACAGTCCTGTTGCTACCAACATACTCATGCTAACTTACACCTTTGACTTAACACATTGGTCCTCTGTTCCCACCCACAAAGACGGCCATGCTATAGACCCTGGCTTAGTATCCAATTTCCTTTCATCTTCTCCTCTCTGACAACAACCTGCTAACATTGACCCTCTCTTCTGCCCCTTCTACTTATACTACCCCCTCCCCTCCACAGACAACCTTGTGCCAAAACCTGTGCTTGCTAGATCTTTATTCAGTTGCTAACTCTTTGAAACCTCTCCACATCGTCTTCATATTCTCCAAAATAGACTCTGCAGACTTGCACTACCACAATACCTTAACATCAGCCTTGGCCTCTGCCACCCCTCACTCACAGACACCCTCAATGCATGCAAACAAACAACCATGGCTCAATATGAACATTGCTAAACTGAAACGGCACTCCCGAGTTACTGAACGGCGCTGGTGGAAATTGAAATTAATCTTTACAAACAAGCCCCTCACAAACTCAGACCATGTTTTTTTTACCTGCTGAACCAGCATTATTTACTTCTCTCATGTCTACACAGGCCCGGAATCCCAAACACCTGTTTAAAAGTTTTAAAACTCATCTTCCAAATAACATCTGAGCAGCTTGCCATTCTTCACTAACTAAATTTACAGCCTCAGTGCTGGCTTAACTCCTCTATCTACGTCACCCCACATGACTCCCCCTTTGACATTTTCCCTAACCCATTTCACTGCAAACAGAACTATCCTCCCTCATCTCTAAGGCCAACCTCACTTCTTGCTACCTAGATCCTATTCCAGCACATCTTATCCCACAACTGACCTCATCCCTCACTCCGGCTATCACTATTCAACCTCTCTTTCTCATCCTGCAGTTTCCCTTCACTATTCGAATACGTGGTCAGAACCCCAATACTCAAAAAAGCCTCTCTGGACCCTTTGGCCTTCATCAGTTACTGACCTATCTTGCTACTTTCTTTTTCATCGAAACTTTTGGAATAGCGCGTTCCCTCAAAATTGGCACACTATATCTCTTGCTCTATAACGCCTTACTGGAACATCTTCAATCTGTATTCCGCTCCAACCACTCGCTCTCACTAAGGTAACTAATGATCTATTAATAGCCAAAGCTAAAATCCACTACTTTATCATTATCCTCCTTGACCTATTCTCTGCTTTTGACAATTATGACCACCTGTCAGGCTTCCCGGCTACAACCAAAGTAAAGGTAGACTTCTGAGAAGAAGTGATGGCTGGGCAGGGCTTCGGATGTGGGGTGAATCATGGAAATGAAGGTTAAATGAGACAGAACAGAGTTCAGGGATTTAATAATGATCGAAAACAGATACAATTCCTGAGTTGGTGGCAGACAGGCAAGTCTATAAACAAACTGTGTTCAGAGGCTGGCAATAAACTAAATACGGACTCCAGGGCTGATGACAGACAGACAAGTCCATTAAACAATCTGTGTTTTGAGACTGTTGAAAAACAAAATACAAATTCCAGGGCTGGTGGCTGACAGACAAAGTCCATTAAGCAATCTGTGTTTTGAGGTTGGTGACAAACGAAATACAGATTCCAGGGCTGGCGACTGACAAAGTCCATTAAGCAATCTGTGTTTTGAGGCTGGTGACAAGCAAAATACAGATTCCAGGGCTGGCGACTGACAGACAAAGTCCATTACACAATCCGAGATCATGGGCTGGCAGAGAACAAGCAAGTCCAATAAACAATCCGAGATCATAGGCAGGCAGAAAACAAGCAAAGTCCGTTAAACAACCCGAAACTCAAACCGATCCTGCGATAAATCCAATAGCTGATTGGGAGGCAGTCCAGGTCAATCCAGTATAACAGTCAGGAGTTGGTAACAGGAATCACGGCTTCCAGGAACGAAGCTGATAACACAGCAATGAATACAGGCCAGATGTCCATTTAAATAGGGCTGTCAATTAGAGCAGGGAGGGAAGTGTCAGAGTCTGAGTGAGGTCACTTCCTGTCCATTCAGAGCCAGGAAACCCGGAAGTAAAATACAAGCCTCTAGGCTTCGTGCAGTTGCAGTAAGCCGAACACCAGGTGGAGCTGTTGAGCAGTGCAATGAAAGAATTGGCAGGTCTAGAACAAAACACCCAAAGCTCTGCTGAGGCTGCCTGCAGAGATCAATGGAAGACGTCCAAAAGGCACGAAGCCTGACACCACCCTCTTCTACCTGACATCTCTGTGAGTTTAGGAGCGTGTACTCATAACCTTCCTCTTACTTCTCTGATTGCACATGTAGTGTGCCCCACACAAACATGGTTTCCTCTTCCCGTCCTCTGTCTGTTGGTGTACCACATAGCTCTGTTCTTGAAATCTCGTTCCACACCTATGGCCTTGGATAACTCATTTGACTTCCAACATCACTTCTATGCAGACGACATCTACTACTCAGGCCCAGATCTCTCTTCTCTCCTAACCCAGGTTCCTGACTGTCTGACAGCTACCTCATCATTAATGTTATCTCGCTCCCTCATCTAAACATGGACAAGACTGTGTTTGTTGTCTTTCCACCATCAAACCTTCCTATTGTCTCCACACCACTTATATCTGTCAATGATCTCACAATTACTGCAACCCTCCAAGCATGTTGTCTCTGCTTTATACTGGACTCCTCTCTCATCCATCCCTCACATTCAGTCACTTCCTGTCACCTCCAATTCAAAAATATCTCCTTTTCCTTCTTCTCACCTGACACCACCAAAATTCTAATGCATGCCCTGATCATATACCGACTAGACTACTTCAACACTGTTCTTTGTGGTCTCCCAACAAACAGACAGGCACCTCTTCAATCTATTTTCACCTCTGAAATTCATCTCTCCTTTCTTTTCTCTAGTGCTGCTCTGTATCAGTCCTTCCACTGGCTGTTAATATCTGAGAGAATTCAATTCAGAATACTAACCTTAAAGTGCACCAACAGTCAAAAATTACGTAAACCAGACCAACACAACAAACAGTGCTCATATGCATCCCTCCCCAGGGCAATTTAAATTTCTGCACAAAAAAAATACTCCTGCTGTGGTAAATCTGTAAAATATCATTATTTGTGATATTTCTCTTTTTCTTTGTTTGACTTTTTAACAAGGACTGGGCCATCCAAAAATGATCTCAGCTATAAGTACTTCAAGTATTGGCTGAAACCAAAAATCAATAAATGGATTTAATATAAAATAGAGCTGATTACATCACAGGAAAATAATAATATGAATGGTGTAAATGCGATATGAAGCGATATGAAGTTACAAAGCAGAAATGTAAATAGTGTCCATAGGAAAATGCAGCAATCTTTCCCTCTCAGGCAAATCAACTAGGGTCTTTGTCTCTCTCGCCCAACCCCCACCATACTGGCCATGTGGTGATCTCTTACATGTTGTCTGTTTAGAGACCCAAAACAAAGAGCTTGAAAGACTCCGTCCTTTGTCCTTAAAATGTTATCCTCTCTCGCCATACCTTTTCCCCTCCCCCCAAGGGGGAGGCATGTAACACTATACTTATATATGGGTTCACTTAAATAGTTGAAGTTATAGTAATTACTAGGAGAAGCTAACCCAAACATTACTTGAGTCTGTGTATACACATATACATATATCTCTACATACACACACACACATATATATATATATATATATATATATATATATATATATATATATAATGAACATTGAGGCAATTCACCGAAATAAACCTTATATTATATTATATGTGCATCAGCCAGCCCTGGATCAGAATCATAATAACCAGGTAAAAATCTACAGACTCCATTCATCCAAGTTACCTATTTTCCAGTAATATTAGTGATTTAATAATAATTCATTAATAATTGAGATCATAAACATTTTATTCCTCTGGAACCTTCTTACAAAATCTTAGAAACAAAATGGCAGCTCATGCATTTGCAGGCCTCCTGCAAACAGGAAGTACTGCCTGTTACTGTGCATTGTCAGTTATGTCAGTGGAATCCAGGCAGCAGAATGGCTGAGATGCTGGGAGTGGAAGCTCCAAAATGGCCGCTGCCTTTTTTTCTCAACTGTGCCAAGGCGGTTGGTCCGGTTTAACTTATCCTGTCTACATTTCTTCACTTATCAACAAACACCATCTCAGACACAAATAAGCGACAGCCTGAAACACTTCAGATCACTTGCCATCATACTAAGTATATATTATTTATGACCTACCCTTTGTCTCCATGTCTCAACCTTTATAATGTAAGCCTGCAAGGGCAGGGCTATCTTTCCTCTTGTCTATTTCAGTGTGACTGCGCATTTCTGTCACATCTGACTTATAATGCTCATCTATAGTTACTTGTATTACCCTGTTTGTAATTCCACATTGTACAGTGCCATGGAAGATGATAGCGCTTTATAAATACGTATTAAAAGGGTGAAATAGCCCTACTCTTTTGGGGGTCTGCTGTTCCTCTTTAAACCGGACCTTCACCCGGAATAAGAGCTTATCTTATATGTTTCCCCCACCCTGTACATACCGATTGCCCACATTAAAAATCATCCTACCTGCACCTATTGCATTTCCTGAGCCTTTTAACATCCAAAAGTCTTAGGCTGCCTGCAGGCAGGAAGTGTTTTCAGATTATGCCTCTCTGAATTCTGGGATTGCTGTCCTTTTCCTGACCCCAGCTCTGCTCTGTCTTTGCAAAGCACAGCTATAACCCGACCCCTTGCACTTTCTCCCCCATCTCCTCTCCTCTCCTCAGTATGTGATGCTTCTGAGGCAAGATGGCGATCTGAGTCATGAACAGAGTTGAAGCCCTGTGGGGAAAAGAATAATAAGTAAGCAAATAAAAACTTAAAATATATACATTTTAGATGCTGCAGAATAGTTTTTTAAAGGTTTGAGCTTTTCTTGATATGATGCTGAAGGTCCAGTTTAATCTGGGTATGCTACAGATTTCTCATGAGGCTTTTTCTTAAACACTGTTTGTAATTTTAATTTGATTTATCATTGTGTAGACAGAAAATAACTCTATAGATATAGTCTCCCTACCCACTGATCACAATGTTAACCCTGACTACTGACTATTGTGCTACTACAAGGTTTCTTGATATGATGCTAAAGGTCCGGTTTAAACGATTCCCTATCATGTCTCACTTTTAGTTTCTCCTGTTGCGGTAAATAACTAAAGGTTGAAAGTCTTTTGGACTTAGCAAAACATATTGAGATGTATTTATTCCATGGAATGATCCTCTTCTGCCCGGGCATCCAATCCGAACTTGTTCTCTGCTTGTAAACATCAGGCGAATGATGTGACCGAGGCGAGGCGGAAAAAGTGAAAAAAAACAGGTAATTCAGCATAGGATCAACTGTTCCCATTAAGAGCAAGAGGAAGCCACAGTCATGCATTGACAACCTCTGTCTATACCTGTACAGAGCCACTCAAAAAAATCTGTCCTTGTAAAATGACCACCAGTGGTCACGTGGCCTCCACAGCTATGAGCTGACAAAAGAGTCTGGGCCACGGCCCCCTTTGTCGCTGGGTGGAAGCCTCAATACCCTACATGTTCCAAAGTCAAGCCACGTTTAACTCTAACTATCATAATGGGATGCAGCTTCCTGTTGTAACTCCCAACAGGAAGCTGGCAAGCTTTTCTGGGTATCTCATCTTGTTTGTTATAGTCACAGTAGGACAGAGAGATAATACACACTGATTTTTTCAACTCCCATTCCAATGTATTGCATTGTGAGATCTGTCACGCCTATACCTGTATAGAGCCACCCCCCAAAAAATCTGTCCTTGCAAATTGGCCACCAGTGGTCACGTAGCCTCCACTGCTATCGGCTGCCAAAAGAGTCTGTGTCACAGCCCCCTTTGTCACTTGGTGGAAGCCTCAATACCCTACATGCTCCAAAGTCAAGCCACATTTAACTCTAACTATCATAATGGGATGCAGCTTCCTGTTGTAACTCCCAACAGGAAGCTGGCAAGCTTTTCCGGGTATCTCATCATGTTAACTTAAAATATATAAATTTTAGATGCTGCAGAATAGTCTTTTTAAAGGTTTGGGCTTTTCTTGATATGATGCTGAAAGTCCGGTTTCAACGATTACCTATCATGTCACACTTTAGTTTCCCCTGTTGCAGTAAATAACCAAATGTTGTACTGGTTGAAAGTCTTTTGGATTTAGCAAAACATATTGAGATGCATTTATTCCATGGAATGATCCTCTCTCCCGCCCGGGCATTCAATCCGAACTTGTTCTCTGCTTGTAAACATCAGGCGAATGATGTGACCGAGGCGAGGCGGCAAAGGAAAAAAAAACAGGTAATTATCAGCACGGGATCAACTGTTCCCTTCAAAGAGCAAGAGGAAGTGGCAGTCATGCATTACCAACCTCGCCTCCTAAATCACGACCAACTGTGCATATCAATATGGAAGAAATAGCACTTCACATCTGTTTTCTGATCGTTCATCAAAACCGAGGCTCTGGCAGCTTGAGGAGACGTGTTTTACTGGCGCTGTGTGGGGTCTGTACAAAGCCTTCTCGTATTAAAGGCGAAATAAGCATAAAAGCGAAGAAAGGAGCTCTGGAGATAATGGCGCAATCAAACGATCACAGCATGCAAATCGGAGGGAAGGGGGATTATAAAATTACAATTACATTCCAATATTGCTAGGAAAAAAAAGAGACCAGGGCCATGGTCACCACAAAGTAGGAATACACTGCTGCTAAAAAAAAAAAGCACGTGATGTACAGTATAAACCAGAAAAATGTGCACAAGGATGTCAAAGCAATATTTCTTAACCAAAGTTGACCAACACAGTGTTAGTTCAGATTTCTGAAGACCGCTCCCGCACTTGCACCCACCTCTCCTTACAGAGAAGACAATCTTCACAGGGTTCTCTCTATCACTACAGCGTGATGTACATGTAAGACGTGTACCCCAGGATACAGCAAAGCCACGAATGAGGAAAGCGACACTGACACCAGCGTTTCTATATCAAACTTTTACTGTAATGAGGTTTCGAACACACTCCCACCAACAATTGTGGTAAACAATAAACCTGGTTACATACACTCAGCCTAGGCTGAGAACCCCTGCTTCACAGCCAGATGACCCTTATTGGATATTAAAAAAAAACTCCTGTAATTTACCTATTAGCGGGTGCACCAGAATGCCCCCACCATACCTGTTAATACCCTGTTGCTGAAATGAATGATTGCGTGGGTGCTCACTGAGAGGTCATCGGCGGTACAGCACAGCAGCTTACAATCTTATAAACTTACAATACAAGAAAAACTACTTCCCTCCCCCACACTAGTCCAGAACCCGAAAAGAAGGTTGTTCCTGAGCAATTCGCTGACCAAGAATTTAGAAGTGGCACAGTTGTCAGCTCTCACAGGTGAAATGTTCCTTTAAGCTCTAGAATCCAGGTAGCAAATGGGGAAAACACTTTTGGCCTAGGCAACACCTATCTAACTAACTAACAGGCCTAGTCTGCTCAGTTAAGCATGCATGCTCTTGTTTTACTGACCCGGGTCTGGTTGCTGAATCCGATGATGTCTCCAAGCTGAACCACAACAAGTCTCTTCCACAACCATGAGGCACCGCAGGCTGGCTCCTTTACACAGCTCTCAGCAGCCGCCCTGGAAGAAATTCTCTGCTTCTGGCAAGGATCAGGATACAGGAAAACGATCAGTCCCTCTGTTGCACGTCTAGTCTCCTTGGAACACAGGACTCTCTTTCACACAGCCTTTCGCTGTTCTCACAAAATGGAGGAGTCTCCACTTCCTCCTTCTTCTTCACAGCCAAAGCTGAGTCATATCCTCTTTCTTTTTGCAAGTTCCAGCAGTAGCATAGCTGCGTGGTGGAAACAGCGGCCTCTTGTGGGAAAACAACAAAACAACAGTCTTCATGTAATGACTTCTGTAAGCCAGCTGTGAGCTATTTACATTTCAGTATCACAGCTGATTACAATAGAAACAATTGATACATCAGCTTCTCCTTGATGATAACAATATATATAACATATATAACATAATTAACCTAATAATTAACAACATAACATAACTTCAGGTTTCAGGTGGCAGGTTCGATTCCCAACAATGGGACATGTCTGAAGTGCCCTTGAGCAAGGCACCTAAGCCCCAATTGCTCCCCGGGCACCTAGTTTAGGGCAGCCCACCGCTCCGGACACATGTGCACTTCACTGCCCCTTAGTGTGTCATTCACTTGTGTATAGTCACTCACATGGTGTTTATTCACTGTGTGTTCACTGTGTGTAATTCACTTGTGTGTAGCCACTAATATAGTGTTTATTCACTGGTGTATTCACAGAGTTGTGTTGTTCACAGTGCACGGATGGGTAAATGCGGAGGAGGAATTCCATGCGTGCGTTGACACACAATGGCCACTATTGCACTATTATCTATTATAATGTAACTCTCAGCAGGGAGTCGGCAGGCTTTTTCGGATATCTCATCTTGTTTGTTATAGTCACAGTAGGAGAGATAGATAATACATCCTGATTTTTATAAACTCCCATTCCAATATTTAGCATTGTGAGATGTGTCACATCTATACCTGTACAGAGTGACCCCCTCACAAAAAATAAAAAATCTGTTTTTGCAATTGGCCACCAGTGGTCACGTGACCTCCACAGCTATGGGCTGCCAAAAAGTCTGAGCCACGGCCCCCTTTGTCGCTTGGTGGAAGCCTCAATACCTTACATGCTCCAAGTTCAAGCCATGTTTAACTCAAATTATCATAATGGGATGCAGCAAAAGAGACAGAGAGCCAAATTCTTCAAACTATCAACATGAATGATGAGCAAGAAGGCCCAGCCAGCCACTGGAATGTCTTGTGAAGCTGTGGTCATGCCCCTGCCCCAACACTGGAGGCTAGTCAGAACTGGACACATCGAGAATTCCCCAAAATCTATGAAGCTCCTTTCCTATAGGTCTTTAGAAAACTACGTGATATCTGATTGACCAGGCCACCACAGAATCATAACAAAGAGACAGGCCAAAAATGTCAATAGGCAACACAGGCCCAAAAAGAAGAGATTGATAGAATGTTCCATGCATTCGTACTGTAGATTAATTCTGACTTCCCACCCGCTCATGTCTGTGCACATTAAATTCTCTACTTTCATCTTCAGCATAAGACTGTCTATGCGCATCCGTTATTTTCCTCTTGTTCCTCAGTCTCATCTAGTGTCCCAGTGCTACCATTGGACTTCGTAGAACTCTTTTTGTGACCTTGGATTGTTTGACCCTACTATCCCTTTAGAGTCTTATTGTATTTCCGGGTAGACCCTTACTGTTTTGAAACACAGCTGCCGGCACTGACCTTTGTCCTGTTACCTGTATTTGAACTGTACCTTGGATTGTTTATCGACCCCAAACCTCGTCTTTTACTTCTAGCCTCAACCTCCTGGTACATGTAGTGGTTTCACAACCTGGGCCTTACCTGCCACCCACCCAATCTTTCTTGTGGGTGGGGGGATACAATGTAGACCTTGTTGTGGATCTGCAGAGATGTAGACACAGATTACTTCCAGCAGTACCACCTGCGGCTTCCCCTGATAGTGATTACAGGAGCAACACAGCAGAAGGAAAGGCCAGAGTGTCGGGTAATGATGAATTGCAGTTTCCGGTGAGCTGAACTGAAACTCAGGAGATGGAAGACAAGGCAGGGTTAACACTGACTGAGCTGGGAGGAGGCCAGCTGGAAATATCTGCAGTACTACACCACAAGCCAAGCTCAACATGGGGAGTCTTCCGGCAAGTCTTGTTTTCGCCAGGGCTTCCCCCAAGAGAAAACTAACTGCACAGCAGACAGGCCAGGCTTCCACTGCTGCTGCCAACAAGGGGTGAGCATGGATTCCGGTATGGAGTGCATGAAAGAACAGATCCTAGAAGCTCAGAGTTCAGGTAAGTGTATAAACAGAGCTGGCCATTCAGGGTTCAGGTGCGTGCAGGAACAGAGCTGGGCATTCGGCGCAAGGCCGTAGTATGGAGATGATCTGCAAAAAGCTTCTCAGTGCCTCAGGCCTCCTTTCAAAGGCCACTAACACCAGGAAATGTCTGCTGCACATGCTAAGCAGTGCGGAGTGCTACCAGGATCAGATCGGCCACCTGGATGGTCCAGGTCAAGTGTGGGTATTTTCTCCTGCTATCAGAGCTCTACCTTTTATATTAGAGTCTTCCTTACTCAGCAAAACTCATCCCACTTGACAGCCTAACCGAGACAGGGCAAGGTTGTGGTCAGGCAGCTTTGCATCATAGTTGAGAGGGAAACCAAAGTCATACACATAAAGAGCAAGGCAAAGCAGCAAAGTCAATAGCGGTTTATACAACAAAAGACCAGAAGCAGCCCCAAACGCTGGCCATTGACGACATTTTGCTGTTTTTTTTTTTCACTTATTGAATACACAATTGGTGTGTCATGAATGACTTACCTTCAGCCCATGCCTGTAGGGCCCGTGATAGCTTTTAGCTGGCTTTGTGATTTCTTCTGTGATTTCCTGTACATATCGTTATTGACCATTTGCTTGAATCTTGACCATGTTTCCGTCTTATCCCTTTGTACCGCGCAGCTCTCTGACCTCCTGGTGTGACCCTTGGCTTGACGTCTGACTTTGCTTGATTTCTCCTGAGCACTAGAACTGTTTCCAGTACTTACCTGTTTCTGAAGCACCCGAACTGTTTCCAGTACGTACCTACTTCGCCCAGTCTGACCTTTGGTTTATCTGTTTTCACTCCCCTACAATCTTTGACCCATCAAGTCCTGGGGGCAACTGTGTCCTGCGAGGCATATATAGCGTCCTGGTAAACTAGGGGCTTGTCTATAGGTGAAGCTGGCTGTGGAGATTGTGGGTTGCAGGCTCACAATGAAGACAGGTATTTTCGGGGTCTGACATGATGTGAAAGTTACTTGATGTGCGGGTTCTTTCTTTGGACTTTGAATTATTGTGGTGCCTCTACCATCCAATGCACTAATACACTGTAAGTGTTGCTATACGTACATTTGAAAGTGTGTGATGGTGACCAGACATACACTATAAAGGTGGTTTTGAGAAAGGTGCTAGCATGGGAGCCAAGGTCATTGGCTGTTTTCCGCAGATCAGTCAACATCAGTCAAGGCCACAGTGAGTGGTTCTAGCAATAAAAAGGTCCCCTCCCATATTGTCCTGGCCACTATCTTAGGCCTAACATGTGTCTCTCCCTAGGGTAACTTGCTACTCTTCCATCCAAGTGCCCCCCTGAAAATGACCGAATGATCATACCCCGTACAATGACTTGTCTGCAATGTTTATCCAGCACGCCTCTTTTTTTGTTGCAACCCGAGGAGCCAATAACTTATGGCTGATGCATCATTCTTTTTCAAGCCGTTCTCGCTTCTCACTGCTCACAAAAAATATATATTAAACTTCATTGCTGTAGTTCTAAATTACACACAAAGCCTTGATTTGTTTAACGTACGTTGTGATTGCTATCATGCTGTTTTTTTATGGCAATCGGCAAATCATTGTATTTGTTCCTAATTTAAAATTCATGGCCAGAGTGAGTAGCTTAAATGACTCGCTCACTCAGCTCACACCCAAAGGAAAATGTGCTTCGCCAAATCTTTAGCATGACACCAATTGGAGGTCATGCTTAATATTTAGTGATGTAAGTGTAAAAAAAATACTTCCTTGACCCTAAGGGCCTTATTTATCAAGGAATAGCGACAGATAGCGACTGGGGAGCCGGCCAGTAAAGCCAGGTACCGCAACTAGAACGCCGGCTCCCCTCCACAATCACACATTTATCAAGCCGATACTGCTTAGCGACTGAGATAGCGCCACCTAGCAACTCATTCATCATTATCCCAGCCTCATCCCACAGCGCCAGCGAACATCCTTGAGCAGCGACAGGTATGACCTCTCGCTACCTGGCGCTCTCCAATGCATTTCAATGGCAGAATGTATTTTAATTAATAATTATTTTTTAATATAAATATTTTTTTTTAATAAAAAAAAAAAAATCTGTGAACACTTCTTCCTTTGAAAATGTATTTTTTGGGATTTAAATTTTTTTTTTTTTTTTTTTTGCAGAATTGATATTACAGGTCTGATTTTAAACTATTGAGGTTTGAATATTATTTCAAAATCATTCCATTATTTTTTTTTGGGTGGTTAGGGGGTTAAAAAACTACTTTTAACACATCGCCTACTGCGCTCTGGGATTTAAACATGCATTTCACAGCGCTAGGAATTTTTAAGGCTGATTTTTTAATGAATATGGTGGGTGCCGGTCGCTATGTCCAGTCGCTATCATGCGCTCCCATACAACAGCGAACCTGTCAAATAGCGACTCAGCATCTTGTATTCAACATTACGGCACACCGACTGAGTCGCTATAATCCACCGAACAATGGCCAAGCACAGCGACTACTAGCGGTCGCTGTCAAAATACAGCTACAGTCGCTATCTGTCGCTATCTGTCGCTATTAATGAATCAGCCTCTAAGAAATAAAAAAAACGGGTATTACATTAGGTGCTATTATTAAAATACATTTTTTTTTAAATTAAATGGGAAAACTCTGTTTTTTGCTAAACTTTGGAAAAGAATTGGGCATATAATCCCCGTAAGAGTGAACAGGTAACCCCCCCCCCAAAAAAACTAGTGTTGTTTGCACCATAAGACGCTCTAACAGGCCTTTCTGGGTGAGAAAAGTGTGTCTTATAGAGAAAAAAAATAAAATAAAATGGGTGTGCGTGTATACACACACACACACACACACTCACACACTCACACACACTCTGTATGTTCCCATTTCCAATCCAATCACCACTGTGGTGAGTCATCTTTTTTGGTGTGAATTCCAACCTGCACATTGGTGAGCTTAACTATTTTTTCAGGTTATAACGCCAAAATGCTTGGTAACCCATTGCTAAATGGAGGAAAGATTACAATAAGTGGTGCCAGCAATGTGGGGGTATATACCATGTACAAACGCAAACAAATGGCAGGGCCCTCAGGTTGACCCACCAATACCCACCAAAAATATTGATATAAATGGTAAAAAATGATTTCATGTTTATTGTACAGACATTAAAAACTACTAACAAAAATTGACTAACACCGCATAGTTAAAAACACATAGGACAAAAACAATGGTGAAAAGGGAACTTGCTCTTATCAGATACAAAAATCTTTGTAGATAAATGGAATGCTTAAATTGGTTAGGTCCCCAGGCAAATAAATATCCCCCATTCCTATTATTTGGGATGTGTTATATGGATAAAGTGCTGCATGTCAAGTCTAGAGTACCTCTGCGTCTTGGGAGCATGCATCTGTTATGTACTGCTTTTGGCTGGCTCCCTTTCCTTGACTTTCCTCTGCTATATTCTGCTCTGCCAGCAGGTGGCCCTCTCCTGCAGAGGTACAATACAATCAATTAGCACAAATGAAGCCCATCCCAAAGTTTTACCTCTCCTTCCAATATAAGGCTCTCTGAGCTTTATAGCTTCTGTACAGTACGAAAAGGCAAGCCGAATCTTGTAAAGTCCAGATTGGTGAACCAAATATTTCCTGCCTGTAATAATACATGTGACACTACATGGCGCTGTTAGAGGCGCTATACACTGACCTGCCTGTAATAATACATGTGACACTACATGGCGCTGTTAGAGGTGCTATACACTGACCTGCCTGTAATAATACATGTGACACTACATGGCGCTGTTAGAGGCGCTATACACTGACCTGCCTGTAATAATACATGTGACGCTACATGACGCTGTTAGAGGTGCTATACACTGACCTGCCTGTAATAATACATGTGACGCTACATGACGCTGTTAGAGGCGCTATACACTGACCTGCCTGTAATAATGCATGTGACGCTACATGGCGCTGTTAGAGGCGCTATACACTGACCTGCCTGTAATAATACATGTGACGCTACATGACGCTGTTAGAGGCGCTATACACTGACCTGCCTGTAATAATACATGTGACGCTACATGACGCTGTTAGAGGTGCTATACACTGACCTGCCTGTAATAATACATGTGACGCTACATGCCGCTGTTAGAGGCGCTATACACTGACCTGCCTGTAATAATACATGTGACGCTACATGACGCTGTTAGAAGCGCTATACACTGACCTGGCTGTCATAATACATGTGACGCTACATGACGCTGTTAGAGGCGCTATACACTGACCTGCCTGTAATAATACATGTGACGCTACATGACGCTGTTAGAGGCGCTATACACTGACCTGCCTGTAATAATACATGTGACACTACATGGCGCTGTTAGAGGCGCTATACACTGACCTGCCTGTAATAATACATGTGACGCTACATGACGCTGTTAGAGGCGCTATACACTGACCTGCCTGTAATAATACATGTGACGCTACATGACGCTGTTAGAGGCGCTATACACTGACCTGCCTGTAATAATACATGTGACGCTACATGACGCTGTTAGAGGCGCTATACACTGACCTGCCTGTAATAATACATGTGACGCTACATGGCGCTGTTAGAGGCGCTATACACTGACCTGCCTGTAATAATACATGTGACACTACATGACGCTGTTAGAGGTGCTATACACTGACCTGCCTGTAATAATACATGTGACGCTACATGACGCTGTTAGAGGCGCTATACACTGACCTGCCTGTAATAATACATGTGACGCTACATGACGCTGTTAGAGGCGCTATACACTGACCTGCCTGTAATAATACATGTGACGCTACATGACGCTGTTAGAGGCGCTATACACTGACCTGCCTGTAATAATACATGTGACGCTACATGGCGCTGTTAGAGGCGCTATACACTGACCTGCCTGTAATAATACATGTGACACTACATGACGCTGTTAGAGGCGCTATACACTGACTTGCTGCCTGTAATAATACATGTGACACTACATGGCGCTGTTAGAGGTGCTATACACTGACCTGCCTGTAATAATACATGTGACACTACATGGCGCTGTTAGAGGCGCTATACACTGACTTGCTGCCTGTAATAATACATGTGACACTACATGACGCTGTTAGAGGCGCTATACACTGACCTGCCTGTAATAATACATGTGACGCTACATGGCGCTGTTAGAGGTGCTATACACTGACCTGCCTGTAATAATACATGTGACGCTACATGACGCTGTTAGAGGCGCTATACACTGACCTGCCTGTAATAATACATGTGACGCTACATGACGCTGTTAGAGGCGCTATACACTGACCTGCCTGTAATAATACATGTGACGCTACATGGCGCTGTTAGAGGCGCTATACACTGACCTGCCTGTAATAATACATGTGACGCTACATGGCGCTGTTAGAGGCGCTATACACTGACCTGCCTGTAATAATACATGTGACGCTACATGGCGCTGTTAGAGGCGCTATACACTGACTTGCTGCCTGTAATAATACATGTGACACTACATGGCGCTGTTAGAGGTGCTATACACTGACCTGCCTGTAATAATACATGTGACACTACATGACGCTGTTAGAGGCGCTATACACTGACTTGCTGCCTGTAATAATACATGTGACACTACATGACGCTGTTAGAGGCGCTATACACTGACCTGCCTGTAATAATACATGTGACGCTACATGGCGCTGTTAGAGGTGCTATACACTGACCTGCCTGTAATAATACATGTGACGCTACATGACGCTGTTAGAGGCGCTATACACTGACCTGCCTGTAATAATACATGTGACGCTACATGACGCTGTTAGAGGCGCTATACACTGACCTGCCTGTAATAATACATGTGACGCTACATGGCGCTGTTAGAGGCGCTATACACTGACCTGCCTGTAATAATACATGTGACGCTACATGGCGCTGTTAGAGGCGCTATACACTGACCTGCCTGTAATAATACATGTGACGCTACATGACGCTGTTAGAGGCGTTATACACTGACCTGCCTGTAATAATAAATGTGACACTACATGGCGCTGTTAGAGGTGCTATACACTGACCTGCCTGTAATAATACATGTGACGCTACATGGCGCTGTTAGAGGTGCTATACACTGACCTGCCTGTAATAATACATGTGACGCTACATGGCGCTGTTAGAGGTGCTATACACTGACCTGCCTGTAATAATACATGTGGCGCTACATGGCGCTGTTAGAGGTGCTATACACTGACCTGCCTGTAATAATACATGTGACGCTACATGGCGCTGTTAGAGGTGCTATACACTGACCTGCCTGTAATAATACATGTGACGCTACATGGCGCTGTTAGAGGTGCTCACCAGATTTGCTTTCATAAATGTGGTTTTGCGTACAGCGCCCGGCGTTCACCAGACGCTGCCTGTCGCTACGAGGCGCTATCCCTTCATGAATAAAGTAAACCCCTAAGTGGCGCTACGTGGCCTCAGCATTTTAAATCTTTCGTTATCTTTCTCAGTTGAGACGCGCACACATAGAAGTCCGTCTCTATTATAAAGTCTTGTTATTATAAAATAAACATTCACCGAGTTGATTAATCATTTCCTCTTCCGCATCAAGTTCAATATCTGATGCGAAGTGAAAGCTTGTCCGGGAGCATCTAAATAAATAAACATGGACGCCTTGCATTGTTAATGAAGAGCCATCGCACGAGATGGATGGAAAAGCTCTGCATTCAGCTGAAATCATGCAGATAAACCGCTCCTCGCCGCAGGGAACAGAATGCCACGGCCTCTTATCTGGCGATGAACTTGTTTTATTATTATTATTTTTTTTTTTCTGCATTTCAACAAATGCCCCTAAGTGTTACACTTCATGTGAAAACAGAATTCCAACCAATACCCCAAGTGGCACTCCACAGCCACTACTATAACGGACAATTTAAACCAGACCTTCACCCTGAATAAGAGCCTATCTTATATGTTTCCCACACCCTGTACATGCAGATTGCTCACATTAATCCGGACCTTCACCCTGAATAAGAGCCTATCTTATATGTTTCCCACACACTGTACAGTACATATAGATTGCTCACATTAATCCGGACCTTCACCCTGAATAAGAGCCTATCTTATATGTTTCCCACACACTGTACATATAGATTGCTCACATTAATCCGGACCTTCACCCTGAATAAGAGCCTATCTTATATGTTTCCCACACACTGTACATATAGATTGCTCACATTAATCCGGACCTTCACCCTGAATAAGAGCCTATCTTATATGTTTCCCCCACACTGTACATACAGATTGCCCACATTAATCCATACCTTCACCCTGAATAAGAGCCTATCTTATATGTTTCCCACACACTGTACAGTACATATAGATTGCTCACATTAATCCGGACCTTCACCCTGAATAAGAGCCTATCTTATATGTTTCCCACACACTGTACATATAGATTGCTCACATTAATCTGGACCTTCACCCTGAATAAGAGCCTATCTTATATGTTTCCCACACCCTGTACATACAGATTGCTCACATTAATCCGGACCTTCACCCTGAATAAGAGCCTATCTTATATGTTTCCCACACCCTGTACATACAGATTGCCCACATTAATCCGGACCTTCACCCTGAATAAGAGCCTATCTTATATGTCCCCCCCCCCTGTACATACAGATTGCCCGCATTAATCCGGACCCTCACCCTGAATAAGAGCCTATCTTATAT
Source organism: Gastrophryne carolinensis (assembly GCA_027917425.1). Classification (NCBI taxonomy): domain Eukaryota; kingdom Metazoa; phylum Chordata; class Amphibia; order Anura; family Microhylidae; genus Gastrophryne; species Gastrophryne carolinensis. The sequence goes on from CM051240.1 coordinate 256,835,967, forward strand.
GTTTCCCCCACACTGTACATACAGATTGTCCACATTAATCCAGACCCTCACCCTGAATAAGAGCCTATCTTATATGTTTCCCCCACACTGTACATACAGATTGCTCACATTAATCCGGACCTTCACTCTGAATAAGAGCCTATCTTATATGTTTCCCCCACCCTGTACATACAGATTGCTCACATTAATCCGGACCTTCACCCTGAATAAGAGCCTATCTTATATGTTTCCCACACCCTGTACATACAGATTGCCTGCATTAATCCGGACCTTCACCCTGAATAAGAGCCTATCTTATATGTTTCCCACACCCTGTACATACAGATTGCCTGCATTAATCCGGACCTTCACCCTGAATAAGAGCCTATCGTATATGTTTCCCACACCCTGTACATACAGATTGCCCACATTAATCCGGACCTTCACCCTGAATAAGAGCCTATCTTATATGTTTCCCCCCCCTGTACATACAGATTGCCCACATTAATCCGGACCTTCACCCTGAATAAGAGCCTATCTTATATGTTTCCCCCCCCCTGTACATACAGATTGCCCACAATAAAATTCATCCTACTTGCATACATTGCATCTTATGTGACTTTAAACATCCAAGATGGCGGTCCATGGAGGTGCAGGCTGGCTGCAAACAGGAAGTGTCTTCTGACTGTGCCGCTTTGTATTCTGGGATTGCTGACCTTTTCCTGACCCCAGCTCTGCTCCGTTTGTTCAAAGCACAGCTATAACCCCGTTCCCTTGCACTTTGCGCCCATGTGCTGAATAGAGTTGAAGGCCAGTGAGGGAAAGAATAAAAAGTGACTAAAAACGTTAAATATAATGATTTTTATATGCTGAGGAATAGTTTAAGGGTTTGGGCTTTTCATATAATTATGCTGTCAGCCATAAGGGCTATTATTCCAAGGCATTGGAAGCAGCAGGACCCCCCCCCCCCCTCGCTGATAGAATGGGTACAGGAATTAGAATCGACCCGCTATATGGAAAGCATAGAGGCTGATTCATTACTAGCGCCAGGTTCCTGCAGATGAGGCGCTCATAGCAACTGCTAGTATACGCTGTGATCGGCCATGGTTCTCTGTTACCGAGTGCCTCAGTCGCTGGCCGGCATTGATGAATTTGATGTGTGAGTCGCTATATCACCAGTACAGCGCTATATGGGAGCGAACGAGAGCGACTGGTCAGTGTGAGCGACTCAAACCATATTCATCAAAAAAAAACTGCCTCACACAGCGTTGGCGCTCAATATTGGGTCGCTGTAGCCCAGAGCCCCAGACACTGTGTCATTAAAGTCTGTTTTTGAACACATATCCACCAGTAACAAAGCGAAAACACATGGAATGACATTGTTATAACACTGTGACATTAACACTTTAGTGCCAGACCTGTAATGACAATTCTGCATAAAATTATAAAAAATCTCATTTCAAAAATGAAAAAAAAAAAAAGAATAATAAAAATAGTATAAAAATATAAGTATAAAAATAATAAAAATCGGCCAGGAGAGGTCACACAATGGTTGTTAGTTTTTATAGATGTAAAGTTGGTAATATATGTAACTGTGGAATATATATGCTGTATCCCCTTCCCCCTCCTTTTTGCCTTCTGTACCCCGTCAGTACCACCTCATTTACCTTTAAAACCAATAAAATTTGATTATACTCGAATTCCATCCAAATGTGACCCCGAATTCTAAGCCCCCCCTGTTTATATTTTTATTAGACCTAGGCCCTTATTTAAGAAGGGATAGCGTCAGGTAGCGCCTGGTTAATGAGAGGTAGCGACAGGTAGCGACTGGTGAACGCCGGACACGGCACGCAATTACACATTTATCAAGCAGAATCTGATTAGCGACTGGGATAGCGCCATGTAGCGTCTGATTCATCATTTTCACAGCCTCAGCGAACAGCGCCGGCGTTCAGCCTTGCACAGCGCCAGGTATGACCTCTCGCTACCTGTCGCTCCCCCATGCATTTCAATGGACGATCCTTTTCTTCTCTTTAAACTGTGTTTTTGTTTTGTTTTTTTTGTTTTTTTAAATCTCAAATAATTCTGTGACCTCTCCTGACATTGAAAAGCAGTTTTTTTCATAATTTTTTCATTTTTTATATATTTCTTCAGAAATGACATTACAGCTTATAGCTTATAGTGTTCATGTTACAATGTTGTTACAATGTAATTCCATATGTTTTCGCTTTGTTACTAGTGGATAGATGCTGAAAAACAGACTGTAATCACACCGCCTCCTGCGCTCTGGGCTTCAGAGAAGCATTTCTCAGCGCCAGAGATTTGTGAGGCTGTTTTTTTGCTGAATATGGTGTGAGTCGGTCGCTATGAGCAGTCGCTAACATGTGCTCCCATACAGCGCTGTACTGGTCAAATAGCGACTCATCACAATGTATTCAACATTACTGAACAGCGACTGAGTCGCTATGAAGTAGCGACCCACGGCTGAGCACAGCGACTACTAGCAGGCGCTCTGAAAATGCCGCTACAGACGCTCATCTGTCGCTACCTGGCGTTAGTGATGAATCAGCCTGCTTATTAGAAAAAGGTGTGAAATGAAAAGCTTGTGTGGGTCAGTTTGCAGGACATAAATTCTACATCAACAAAACACAAAGTGACACCACCTAACGAATCAGTGAAGAAATATCTATTTTTGGGGGTGCTCCCCCAAGCTAAACCATAGAAAGCACTGCAATTTGTAGTAGGACTAGAAAACTGGGCACAACCCCAAAATCTTATTAAAAAGTAAATCAATTTATTAAAGCCACAAAATTATGATAAAAACATATAACAATCAAACAATCACAAAATCAAAAATATTGCCTTCCCTGTACCCAGATAATACATGGGGAGGCCGATTCATTAATAGCGACAGTTGAGCGACTGTAGCGGCATTTTCACAGCGCCCGCTAGTAGTCGCTGTGCTTGGCCGTTGTTCGGAAGTTGATAGTGACTCAGTCGGTGTGCAGTAATGTTGAATATTGGGTGAGGAGTCGCTATTTGACAGGTTCTGCGCTGTATGGGAGCGCATGATAGCAACTGATCAGAGTGACCGGCTCCCACCATATTCATCAAAAAATCACGCTCAAAAAATTCTCGCGCTGTGAAATGCATGTTTAAACCCCAGAGCGCTGGCGGCGATGTGTTAAAAGTAGTTTTTTAACCCCCAAACCACCATATTTTTGGAAACAAAAAACAAAAATGTTTAAAAGAATTTAGTAATATGAATACATTAATATCAGACCTGTAATATCAATTCTGTACAAATTTTTTTTTTTTTTTTTTTTATCTTATCTAATATTGCTGGGTGGTAGCTATTGTACTGTTATGGGTCACATTTATTTTTGCAAGCCTGCCTTTTCCACTTATTGCACTCTGCACTTTACATTGTAAGGCTCAAGGATATTATTTACTTAGGCCCTTATTTATGAAGGAATAGCGACAGTTAGCGACTGGTGAGCGGCCGGTAATGACGGGCCCCACCACGAGAACGCCGGCTCCCCACCACAATCACACATTTATCAAGCCAATCCTGCTTAGCGACTGAGATAGCGCCATATAGCGACTCATTCATCATTATTCCAGCCTCAGCCCACAGCGTCAGCGTCCGACCTTGAACAGCGACAGGTATGACCTCTCGCTACCTGGCGCTCTCCAATGCATTTCAATGGAACAATCTTTAAATATTCATAATTAATTGTTAATAATTTTTTTTTTTTTTTTTTTTTTTTTAATGTGAAAATTTCTGTGACCACTTCTGCCATTTTAGATATTTTTTTTAAGGGAAAAAAAAAAAAAAAATTGTACAGAATTGATATTACAGGTCTGATATTAATGTATTCATATTACTAAATTATTTAAAAAACTTGTTTTTTTTGGTTTCCAAAAATATGGTTGTTTGGGGGTTAAAAAGCTACTTTTAACCCATCGCCGCCAGCGCTCTGGGGTTTAAACATGCATTTCACAGCACGAGAATTTTTTGAGCATGATTTTTTAATGAATATGGCGGAAGCCGGTCGCTAGGGCCAGTCGCTATCATGCGCTCCCATACAGCGCGGAACCTGTCAAATAGCGACTCCTCACCCAATATTCAACATTACGGCAAACCGACTGAGTCGCTATCAACTACCGAACAACGGCCAAGCACAGCGACTACTAGCGGGCGCTCTGAAAATACCGCTACAGTCGCTCAACTGTCGCTACCTGCCGCTGTTAATGAATCGGCCTCTCAGCTTGATTAGACCAGGAAGGTAGGGGTTTAGGCCGGCCCCAAAAGTACAATGAGAGCTCAAGAGAACCTACCCCGCGTGGATAGGAAAATTACCAAAATTTTGTAGTTTTTAGAGTATAAAACATATAAAAATTATTACAGTCAATTTTAAAACCACCTACATGACCATAGGTATGAACACATCATTGTTTTGATTCCCCCACAAGGGTTCGCCCTGTTGAGCTCTGAGTCTAACAGAGATGGCGGTGGAGCTTAAAACAGCTTCTTCTTACTTAGGGCCTTATTCATGAAGCTCTAGCGCCAGATAGTGCCAGGTAGTGCCTGTACAGTGCCAGGTAGCGCCAGGTAGCGCCTGTACAGCGCCAGGTAGCGCCAGGTAGCGCCTGTACAGCGCCAGGTAGCGCCAGGTAGCGCCTGTACAGCGCCAGGTAGCGCCAGGTAGCGCCTGTACAGCGCCAGGTAGCGCCTGTACAGCGCCAGGTTGCTCCAGGTAGTGCCTGTACAGCGCCAGGTAGCGCCTGTACAGTGCCAGGTAGCGCCAGGTAGCGCCTGTACAGCGCCAGGTTGCTCCAGGTAGTGCCTGTACAGCGCCAGGTAGCGCCTGTATAGCGCCAGGTTGCTCCAGGTAGCGCCTGTACAGTGCCAGGTAGCGGCAGGTAGCGCCTGTACACCGCCAGGTAGCGCCAGGTAGTGCCTGTACAGCGCCAGGAACTGCCAGGTAGCGCCTGTACAGCGCCAAGTAGCGGCAGGTAGCACCTGTACAGCACCAGATAGTGCCTGTACAGCGGCAGGTAGCGCCTGTACAGCGCCAGGTAGCGGCAGGTGAACGCCGGACACGGTACACAATACCACATTTATGAAGCCGAATCTGGTGAGCGACTGGAACAACGCCATGTAGCGTCCTATTCATCATTATCCCAGGCTCAGCGTACAGCACCGGCGTTCAGCCTTGCAGAGCGCCACATCTTACCTGGCGCTACCTTGCGCTCTCCCATACATTTCTATGGACGATCCTTAAATCCCTTTCCTGATCCCATTTTTTTTTTTTAAATAAAAACTCAAATCTTTCTGCCATGTCTCCTGGCCTAAAAAATTACATTTTTGAAAACTTTTTGATTAATAATATTTTTATGCAGAATCGTCATTACATGTCTGGTATTAAAGTGTTCATGTTACAATGTACTAACAATGTCATTAATGTGTTTTTCGCTTTGTTACTAGTGGATACATGTTCAAAAACAGACTTTAATCACACAGCGTCTGGCTCTCTGGGCTACAACGACCTGATTTTGAGTACCTGCCCTGTTTGAGGCTGTTTTTTTGATGAATGTGGTGTGAGTCTGAGGGGTGAACTGAGCTGGCGCTACCGTTCGCTCCCATACAGCGTAGTACTGCGACTCACACAACATATTCATCAATGCCAGACAGCGACTGAGGCGCTCTGAAACAAAGATTTAAGGCCGAGCACAGTGACTACTAGTGGTCGCTCTGAAATCCTCGCTACAGACGCTCATCTGTCGCTACCTGGCGTTAGTAGTGAATCAGCCTAGTAGGTGCATCAAGGATTTTACCTCTCCGTCAATCTCAAAGGTTTAGTTTGGTTGCTGGCCACTCTATTGAGGGTTTGGAGATTTGTGGTGTCTTGTATGTATTTGTGTGGCTGATTAAATTGTATCATTCCAAAGATATATACCGTATTTTTCACCCTATAAGACGCACTTATTTTTCCCCAAAAGGGGGGGAATGTCTGTGCGCCTTATCGGGCGAATGTAAAAAAAAAAACAAAAAAAAAAAAACTCCCCCGTTCCCGGCGCTCCCGCGTTGTCTGCCACACTGCGAGAGGCCAGAGGAGCGGCGGGGGCTCTGTCCCGGTCCCACCGCTGCGATCGCTGTCTTTTTAGGCAGCGATGACAGCGGTGGGGCCAGAGACAGAGCTCCTCCGTCTGCTGCCTCTTCCGGGCTCAGAGCACACGCGAGCACGAAGGTCCGGCAGTGGGTGGGCGTGGCCTGCACCGGTGCAGGCCACGCCCACCCGCTGCCCGTACCTTGGTGCTCGCATGTGCCCAGGAACAGCAGATGGAGGAGCGGCAGGAGCTCTGTCTCTGGCCCCGCCGCTGTCATCGCTGCCTGAGAAAGACAGCTATCGCAGCGGCGGGGCCGGGACAGAGCCAGCTTGTGAATGGGGTGGGCGTGGCCTGCGCCGACGCTGCGGCGCAGGCCACGCCCACCCCATTCACGGAGCCGGCCGCTCGGCGCAGCGGTGTCAGCGGACAGGTGAGTTTAACTTTTTTTTTATATATACACGGTGCCTGCCTATACTAATGGGGGGAGGGATGCCACACTGCCTATGGGAATGGGGAGAGGGGGAAGCCACACAGCCTATGGGAATGGGGGGAGGGGGATGCCACACAGCCTATGGGAATGGGGAGAGGGGGATGCCACACAGCCTATGGGAATGGGGAGAGGGGGATGCCACACAGCCTATGGAAATGGGGAGAGGGGGATGCCACACAGCCTATGGGAATGGGGGGAGGGGGATGCCACACAGCCTATGGGAATGGGGAGACAGGGATGCCACACAGCCTATACTAATGGGGAGAGGGGGATGCCACACAGCCTATGGGAATGGGGGGAGGGGGATGCCACACAGCCTATGGGAATGGGGAGAGGGGATGCCACACAGCCTATGGGAATGGGGGGAGGGGGATGCCACACAGCCTATGGGAATGGGGGGAGGGGGATGCCACACAGCCTATGGGAATGGGGAGAGGGGGATGCCACACAGCCTATGGAAATGGGGAGAGGGGGATGCCACACAGCCTATGGGAATGGGGGGAGGAGGATGCCACACAGCCTATGGGAATGGGGAGACAGGGATGCCACACAGCCTATACTAATGGGGAGAGGGGAATGCCACACAGCCTATGGGAATGGGGGGAGGGGGATGCCACACAGCCTATGGGAATGGGGAGAGGGGATGCCACACAGCCTATGGGAATGGGGGGAGGGGGATGCCACACAGCCTATGGGAATGGGGGGATGGGGATGTCACACAGCCTATGGGAATGGGGAGAGGGGGATGCCACACAGCCTATGGGAATGGGGAGAGGGGGATGCCACACAGCCTATGGGAATGGGGAGAGAGGGATGCCACACAGCCTATACTAATAGGGGGAGGGGGATACCACACAGCCAATGGGAATGGGGAGAGAGGGATGCCACACAGCCTATACTAATGGGGGGAGGGGGGATGCCACACAGCCAATGGAAATGGGGGGAGAGGTGGATGCCACACAGCCTATGGGAATGGGGGGAGAGGGGGATGCCACACAGCCAATGGGTATATGGGGAATGGGAGGGCGGGATGCCACACTGGGTATACGGGGAATGGGATAGGGGAATGCCACACTGTCTGTAATGGTGCGTTTTTGGTTTAAAATATTTTTTTCTTATTTTCTTCCCCCAAATCCTAGGTGCGTCTTATGGCCAGGTGCGTCTTATAGGGCGAAAAATACGGTACATTGTGCAGTGTTTTATTGAAGGGGATTTGGGGTAATAGCGGGAGATGCAATGAAGCTCTAGACTAGACAAGCAAAACTCTGCGCCCACCTGGTCTTCAAGAGACACGGCGCCATTATTACAGCGGTGAATGGTGCGTTTGTATTGTGAGCACATACTTGGCGGCTGCCTTTATCAAGCTGCATTATATCTTTGGGATGGTTCCGGGAATGACAATGTCTTCGTTCTGTTTCGCAGCATTGTAGTCGCCGTATAATGAAAGCTCAAGGTTTTAATTTTTGTAAACCGATGTCTGAAAGCGCCTTTATCAAAAGGAACGCCGGACGACGATTGCGTGGGAGAGCAAGAAGTGATTCAGCAGCCCCCAAGTTCAGGGAAGAGCTACATGTAGTCGGGTTGAAAAACACACGTCCATAGAGGAGATGGAGGAAAGATAACTCGGCCGGTCCAGTGTTTACCACAGCGGGGTCAGTGTCTAACAGAACATTACTCAACATACTGCCACGACAGTTACAAGGAAGCCCTGTGACCCATGACCTGTGAAGCCCAACCTAACCCTGGTGCTTGTTTACACGTCAACCCACAATGCCGTGCCGGGGATGCGTGCCCCGTGGCCTCCCTCACTCACCCTGAAAAAGGGGGCCTCCACCAACCTTTGGGTTATGGTCTGGTCCAGGAGGCTTTTCAGTATTTGGCCCATTTAATGCTGGCATCAGGGCCTGTAGCATCTAGTTATGCCACTAAGTTGCGGGTTTCTTTCTAAGATGGTACCATTGGACCACGTACAGGGGTGCTAAGAATAGGGAGGCAAGAATTGGACAGGGGTGTAATAAAAAGCAGCCTACCGGGAGTTCTCCTGGGTCTCGCTATGGCTAGTCTACCCTCTGGTCTCTGATGGCCATAGGTCTCATATCTTGTATGTCCAATGGAAATAAATGGACGAAAAAAGTCAACTCACATGCTCCAGCGCTCCCACGTTGCTGGCCAGGTGAAGAAGACGAAAGAGCGGTGGGTGCTGTTCCCTTCTCTGTCGCTGCTGCCACCGCCACCACTTCTTACCCACTGGGGCACACAAACACCCGACTCCGTACAGTGGGTGGGCATGGCCTGTGCCAACTCGCAGGCCATGCTGACCCACTGCATGGAGCTGGGTGTTTGATTGTGCTCTAGGCCGGAAGAGGCAATGGCAGCAGCAATAGGGATGGGGACAGCGTTCCTCCATCTTCTTCTGGCCTCCCTGAGTATGGCAGCCCAGCCAGCAACGTAGGAACGCCAGAACATGAACAGTTTTTTTTTAATTCGCCCCAAAATGCGCATACAGGCCATGTCGACCCACTGCATGGAGCTGGGTGTTTGATTGCGCCCCGGGCTGGAAGAGGCAGCGGAGGAGCAGCAGCGGGGATTGGGGCAACGTCTGCTGCTCCTCCATCTATTTCTGGCCTCCCGCAGTATGGCAGCCCCGCCAGCAATGTAGGAGCGTAAAATTTTTACATTCACCCCAAAAGGTGCATGCAGACACACACGCACACTTTTGGGGGAATAAAAGTGCGTCTTATGGTGCGAAACACATGGTACCTATAACACTGGTTTGCAGCATGCAGTCATCAACTCTTGTGCTTGATGGACATGCCACCATCATGACTTATCACCCTGGGTCTCCCTATGGCCAGTCTACCCTTTGGTCTCTGATGGCCATTGGTCCCATATCTTGTATGTCCAATGGAAAAAAATGGACGAAAAAAAGTCGACTCACATTTGCCAGAAGAGGCCAGAAGAAGATGGAGGAGCGACGGACGCTGTCCCCATCCCTGCCGCTGCTGCCACCACCGATGCTTCTTACCCGCCAGAAAACACAAACACCCGACTCGGTACAGCGGGTGAGCATGGCCTGTGCTAACTCAGCGCAGGCCATGCCGACCCACTGCATGGTGCTGGGTGTTTGATTGTGCCCCAGGCCGGAAGAGGCGATGACAGCAGCAATAGTGACGGGGACAGGGCCCGCCGCTCCTCGATCTTCTTCTGGCCTCCCACAGTATGGCAGATTGACCAGCAACGTGGGAGTGCCAGAACATGAACTGATTTTTTTTTACATTCACCCCAAAAGGCGCATGCAGGCCATGCCGACCCACTGCATAAAGCTGGGTGTTGGGGACAACGTCTTCTGCTCCTTCATCTTTTTCTGGCCTCCCGCAGTATGGCAGCCCCGCTCGCAATGTAGGAGCGTTAACTTTTTACATTCACCCCAAAAGGTGCATGCAGACACACACGCACACTTTTGGAGGAATAAACGTGCGTCTTATGGTGCAGAACGTATGGTACCTATAACACTGGTTTGCAGCATGCAGTCATCATCTCTTGTGTTTGATGGACATGCCACCATCATGACTTATCACCCTGGGTCTTCCTATGGCCAGTCTACCCTTTGGTCTCTGATGGCCATTGGTCCCATATCTTGTATGTCCAATGGAAAAAAATGGACGAAAAAAAGTCGACTCACATTTGCCAGAAGAGGCCAGAAGTAGATGGAGGAGCGACGGACGCTGTCCCCATCCCTGCCGCTGCTGCCACCACCGATGCTTCTTACCCGCCAGAAAACGCAAACACCCAACTCGGTACAGCGGGTGAGCATGGCCTGTGCCAACTCAGCGCAGGCCATGCCGACCCACTGCATGGAGCTGGGTGTTTGATTGTGCCCCGGGCCGGAAGAGGCGATGACAGCAGCAATAGGGACGGGGACAGGGCCCGCCGCTCCTCGATCTTCTTCTGGCCTCCCGCAGTATGGCAGCTCGACCAGCATTGTGGGAGCAGCAGAACATGAACTGTTGTTTTTTACATTTGCCCCAAAAGGCACATGAAGGCCAAGCCGACCCACTGCATGAAGCTAGGTGTTTGATTGTGCCCCGGGCCGGAAGAGGCAGCGGAAGCAGCAGCAATAGTGACGGGACAGCGTCCGCCGCTCCTCTATCTTTTTCTGGCCTCCCGCAGTATGGCAGCCCGGCCAGCAACGTGGGAGCGTTAACTTTTTTTTCTTTTACATTTACCCCAAAAGGTGCGTGCACACACACACACACACACACACACACACACACACACACACACACACACTTTTGGGGGAATAAACGTGCGTCTTATGGTGCAAAATATGGTGCCTGTAGCCAGGGCCGTATTTGGTGTTCATGGTGCCCTAGGCACTTTAGGTGTTTGCACCCCCTTTTTTTAATTTCGGTCTTGGTCTATAGAAAAAAAAAAAGTGTGTAGGGGGCAAGTGTGCAATGGCATACCTCCCAAGTGTCCCTGATATGGAGGGACTGTCCCTCTTTTGAGTCCGTGTCCCCCTGCCCCTCATTGTTCTCATTTGTCCCTCTTTGAGGTGTAACATGCAGATCTGCATCAATAAATGATTAATTTGCCTATTCAAAGTGTTTCTATTGTTGTAACTGTTACATCCTATCTCCTATCCATTCGTCAATGGGGGGGTGTGGCCCAATTTACAAATTGTCCCTCTTTCCCACCCTGAGAAGTTGGCAGGCATGCAATGGGCTAGATGCAGAGTATGTGTGAGGAAGAGGGACAGGGCACAAACGGGGAAATGCAGAGAAGCTGGCAAGCATGCATTCTGACATACAGGAGTCACATGACCAAAGCAGTGGAGAGGAGATGCTCCGGCATGTGTTCAACCCATTGCACCCCCCCCCCCCCACCTTCACACAAATACACTGCATCCTTCTGTGGCTGGGGGATGCTTGTTAGGAGGCATTAATATTCATGATATGAGAGTTGTAACTCCTTTTCTTTACTACAGTAGTAAGTGCAGCACCCTCCCCCTCTTCCAGGTTGCCACCCTAGGCACGTGCCTAGGGTTGCTTAGTGGTAAATACAGCCCTGCCTACAACACTGGTTTGCAGCACGCAGTTAACTCTTGTGTTTGATGGAAATGCCGCCATCATGAATTAGCACCTTTCTTCTAACTTTCTACAGAGCCAATCACATTTTCCCCTTTGACATCTAAAAATGAACGAAACAGACGGCACAGATTACGGAAGGCGCCGAGCTCTTACTTTGCTTTATGTGTTGCTATTATCTCAGTAACCGGTATTAAGTCTGTCGACTCCAGACAAAAGCACATAAACAAATATGAATATAAAACGTTGGGAATTGGTTGAGTGGTCTCGATTTCTGTGAGACGCCATCATTTGCCGGTTGCCGAAAGCGAAAAAGCATTTCAGATGTGGAAAGCACCTTAGCCCGGAAAAATTCAGAACAAAATAGCTTTCTATCAGATGGCACATGGTTTAATCTTAAGAGTAATAATATTTTCATTGTTTTATTGGAAGCTCATAAATACTCGTTACTGTCAATGTTCTCTTCTTCTATGGCCAGAGAAAATACAATAAAATGCAGAGTTTAATTTGAGATGCCCGATGGATCATTCCGGGCAGCTCTGTGAACTTATATCTTATAAGGGCCCATTCCGCAAGCGGGAAGTTTATTCTGTCTATTGAAACAAACAACATTTATTGTAGGTGTTGCGTTGTGCTCCATCTTGGAAAATGCTGCCTGCAGTGTTTTTTCCGCCATGCAAATACAACGCAGGCCATAGGTGTCTAGGGGCAATGCAGGTTAAGCAGCTCCAGGGCCACCAACCACCGTGGTATGTCTGTGAGCCTCCTCCTTTTCTCAATGGCAGATGCTGGCCAGAAGCTAGAGGGCCCACCACCACACCTAGATCCTGACCTAGGGGACAATGCAGCACATAGATGTCTATGGGCAGCGAAGCTAAAGCACATGTATTGCAATTTTTCTCATTGTTGCATCCTGGTTTCTGATGGCTAAAACACCCCATTACGGGCAGTGTGGCATTCCCCCTTCCCATTCCCCATGGGCAGTGTGGCATTTTCCCCATCTCATAGGCAGTCAGGCATTCCCCCATCCCATTCCTCATAGGCAGTGTGGCATTCCCCCCCCCAATCCCCATATAGGCAGTGTGGCATTCCCCCCTCCCATTCCCCATAGGCAGTGTGGCATTTCCCCCATCCCATAGGCAGTGTGGCATTCCCCCCTCCCAATCCCCATATAGGCAGTGTGGCATTCCCCCCTCCCAATCCCCATATAGGCAGTGTGGCATTCCCCCCTCCCAATCCCCATATAGGCAGGGTGGCATCCCCCCCCTTCCAATCCCCATATAGGCAGTGTGGCATTCTCCCCCTCCCAACCCCCATAGGCAGTCTGGCATTCTCCCCCTCCCAACCCCCATAGGCAGTGTGGCATTCCCCCCTCCCAACCCCCATAGGCAGTGTGGCATTCCCCCCTCCCATTCCCTATAGGCAGTGTGGCATCCCCCATCCCATTCCTCATATAGGCAGTGTGGCATTTCCCCCATCTCATAGGCAGTGTGGCATTCCCCCATCTCTTTATTCAGCGTGGCACCCTTATCCCATTCCCCATAGGCAGTGTGGCATCCCATTCCCCATATAGCCAGTGTGGCGTTCCCCCCTCTCATTCCCCATATAGGCAGTGTGGCATTCCCCCTCCCATTCCCCATATAGGCAGTGTGGCATCCCCCCTCCCATTCCCCATATAGGCAGTGTGGCATTCCCCCCTCCCATTCCCCATATAGGCAGTGTGGCATTCCCCCTCCCATTCCCCATATAGGCAGCGTGGCATCCCCCCTCCCATTCCCCATATAGGCAGTGTGGCATTCCCCCCTCCCATTCCCCATATAGGCAGTGTGGCATTCCCCCTTCCCATTCCCCATATAGGCAGTGTGGCATTCCCCCTCCCATTCCCCATATAGGCAGTATGGCATTCCCCCCTCCCATTCCCTATAGGCAGTGTAGCATTCCCCCTCCCATTCCCCATATAGGCAGTGTGGCATTCCCCCCTCCCATTCCCTATAGGCAGTGTGGCATTCCCCCCTCCCATTCCCTATAGGCAGTGTAGCATTCCCCCCTCCCATTCCTCATAGGCAGTGTGGCATCCCCCTCCCATTCCCTATAGGCAGTGTGGCATTCCCCCCTCCCATTCCTCATAGGCAGTGTGGCATCCCCCTCCCATTCCCTATAGGCAGTGTGGCATTCCCCCTCCCATTCCCCATATAGGCAGTGTGGCATTCCCCCTCCCATTCCCCATATAGGCAGTATGGCATTCCCCCCTCCCATTCCCTATAGGCAGTGTAGCATTCCCCCTCCCATTCCCCATATAGGCAGTGTGGCATTCCCCCCTCCCATTCCCTATAGGCAGTGTGGCATTCCCCCCTCCCATTCCCTATAGGCAGTGTAGCATTCCCCCCTCCCATTCCTCATAGGCAGTGTGGCATCCCCCTCCCATTCCCTATAGGCAGTGTGGCATTCCCCCTCCCATTCAACATAGGCAGTGTGACATCCCCCTCCCATTCCCGATAGGCAGTGTGGCATCCCCCTCCCATTCAACATAGGCAGTGTGACATCCCCCTCCCATTCCCTATAGGCAGTGTAGCATTCCCCCTCCCATTCCCCATATAGGCAGTGTGGCATCCCCCTCCCACTCCCTATAGGCAGTGTAGCATTCCCCCTCCCATTCCCCATATAGGCAGTGTGGCATCCCCCTCCCATTCCCCATAGGCAGTGTGGCATTCCCCCCTCCCATTCCCGATAGGCAGTGTGGCATCCCCCTCCCATTCCCCATAGGCAGTGTGGCATTCCCCCCTCCCATTCCCCATAGGCAGTGTGGCATCCCCCTCCCATTCCCCATAGGCAGTGTGGCATCCCCCTCCCATTCCCCATAGGCAGTGTGGCATTCCCCCCTCCCATTCCCGATAGGCAGTGTGGCATCCCCCTCCCATTCCCTATAGGCAGTGTAGCATTCCCCCTCCCATTCACCATGGGAAATGTGGCTACAAATTGTAAAAAATCAATTTTATTTTGCACATATTTCACCCAAAAATATTGAGAATACACTAAAAAACAGGTGGAGCACAAAATGGTGCAAAATGGTCTGGCAACAAAGAGTGACAAAATCTCCAGGTGGGCTGGCAGTTAAAGGGTTAAATTGAGTTGTTATTTCCCCCAAAATCCTGCATCTAACCTGTAGAACTGCCCCAAATCTACAGCAGAAGATGATGGTCTTGAAAAATCTAGCGCAACCCCCCCCCCCCCCCCTCCTCAGCTTCCCTTCCCTCACTATCTTTGTCAGGAGCAAAGCTTTAAAATGCTATTTCGGTGCATCTAAAATAAGTATTCAGCTTTTATGCTAATGTTTTCTACAGGTGAATCCACCTGAGTGTGAGACACATGGGACCTCTATGACCCCACTGGAGGTAGAATGTCTTTTTTTGGCTCATGTCAGTGTTGTCCATCCAGCAGTTGTCAGCAACATGTTATATTTAATTTCGCTTCGAGCTGTCACATTGCTATCAGTTGTCAACAAGTATTTCTTTCCAGCCACATCACTGCAGGCAATGGCCAACTGTCCTCAGTCCTCGTTCCATCTGCAGTGTAATGTGTGTCATTGCTGGTAATTGCACTCCTCATAGGTGACCGCACACTGAAGGTAGTGACATCTACAAAAAATCGCCACGTATGCAATATGGTATCGCCATTGTTAGGATCAGTTGGGGGATTTTAGGGAACCTTTAGCGTCCCTTAAAGAGGACCAAAACCCACACCCTGTCAGCCCTGAAATCTATAAGAATCGGGATGCCCCGCTGTGTAAAACCCCCCCAGGTTGTCCATAAAATCAACTGGAAAAAAGTATGGAAGAAAACCGCGCTAAATAAGTGCAAATGGCCTCTAGAGTTAATTAGATATGTAGATACTGCTCGACGTGTAAAAACCTAATATCCCCAATAGGTTCAACAAACAATAGAAAACCAGTAAACACAGAGCAAGTTGTTAATTAGCAAGATTGAATCATTAGGAATTGGCCCTTTGCAGCCAGAAGTGATCCATGATCAAGTCCCTTGATTATGTAAAAGTGTGTATTAAAATCCAGATGTCTGTCACGTGGTGGTTATTTTAAAACTACAGTCCATGCCAAATGTCCCAAATTTCATGCAGCAAATGTCCAGTAGTGCTCAGGCATGTAGATAACATCCACCGTGTGCCCACCACCTGTTTCAGGTACTCTTACCAGGTGGCGTATAATAGTACGCCTTGAGAATAAGCGTCTCTTGGGTTCTCAACTCTGTTCACTCTGGGTAAGATATCCTTGCTGCTTAGCGTAATTCCCTTTTTGTAACTCCTGCTGTAGTCTCATGGAGCTGCAGGCCTCTTGCAAAAAGGAAGTTTCCTGCTGCTGTGCATTGGGGTGGGGGTGGGGGGGGGGTATGTCAGGTAGATTCAGAAGCTCCAAAATGGCTGATTAGGATTCAGGCTCTTCACGAGCTTGTGAAGTGAGAGGTCTTGATGAGGGACAGGACAGTCAGAGTCAGGCCCTCTCTTTGGTCTATTCTGCTCCAGCTTGTCCTAATCAGCCATTTTGGAGCTTCTTTTCCCTGCTGTTGCCTGAATCTAACTGACATATCCACCCCCAATCCCCATGGACCGGAAGGAATCTTCCTTTTTGCAAGAGGCCTGCAGCTCCATGAGACTACAGCAGGAGTTACAAAAAGGGAATTACGCTAAGCAGCAAGGGGATCTTACCCGGAGTGAACAGAGTTGAGGACCCAAGAGGGGCTTATTCTCAAGGCGTACTATTATACGCCACCTGGTAAGAGTACCTAAAACAGGTGGTGGGCACGTGTTAGATGTTAGCTACATGCCTGAGCACTACTGGACATTTGCTGCATGAAATTTGGGACATTTGGCACGGACTGTAGTTTTAAAATAACCACCACGTGACAGTCTTCATAAAATCAACTGTCTCTGAAAGAAAAGATAAGTAGTAGGTGGTAAGTTGTACTGCAGCTTTCTGCTGCTGCACACATTAGGTGAAGCTTGTTGATGGATAGCATAGAAAAGGCACAGCGCTTAATGTTTTAAAAGCTCAGTACTTATTGTATACAGTTCAGAATCCCACGTTGCATGCACAATTGAAGATTACTTAAAATCATTCACATAGTCGCAAGCCAGTATGTGGAGAGACCCATGTTAGGCTTAATATAGGGGGGTTAAAGAGACCACTGTACGATACAGAGGTACTGTGCAAATACTTTCCGTTCTAGGAAAGCCACTCTTTTCCTTAAAATCATTCAAAATCAGGTTCTAATCCACGAGTGCACTTATGAGAATGTGAGTAGTGCAGGTGACACACTTGTGAAGCCACCACCACATGAGTTTACTCTTACCAGAGATCATAAGAACTGTCGCTTTAGAAATATCAGGCCGTTCACCGATGACTATAATAGTTCCACTTCCAATGAAGTAAATATAAAATCACGCAATCACATGTAAAACAAAGATAAAAGCCATCTAGTGCAACACCGTATTGTACAAAACTAGGAATTTTAATATTTCCAAATTTCCCACTTACAAAGCTCTTTAAAAGGCACAGCTTATACAGATATGGTGGATCCCCAGGAGCCCTACTGCGGCCGTCAGTGTGGAAAGCTTGTTGATGGGCGAGACTTCGCTGAGTGGCACAAAGCAGTGCTGTCACTTACAGATGGCTAAACCGACAGGGGGCAGAGGATCGGGCCCTGAAGACGCCGCAGCGGACATCGTCGAAATAAGGTAAGTAGGGGGCGGTGGGGGGATATCGGCCAAATATACAGCAGGACCTTCAGTGTGCAGTCACCTATGGGGAGTGCAGTTACATACCTCCCAACTTTTCAGAATGGGAATTCGGGACAATATGTAAATTAAGCCACACCCCCTCATTGAGGGATGGATAGGAGATACATTGTAACAGTTACAACAATAGAAAAACTTTGAATAGCCAAATGAATCATTTATTGCTGCAGATCTGCATGTTACACCTCAAAGACAGACAAAGGAGAACAACAAGGGACAGGGGGACACAACCTCCAAATAGGGACAGTCCCTTCAAATCAGGGATGTATATGTATAGTGAGGGGATCCTAGATCTATCCCCACAAACAACCACCATACAAAGGCCGCACTCAAGAAAGTAAGAAAATATATCTATTTTATTTATAAATACATCCAAAGTAATTTAAGAAAAAATATCAACATATACAACAACACATTACACAATTAAAAAACATATACACAAACACAGGGGATCCAACATATACGGTGACTAAACTGATGATAATAATAATTGGTGGCGTATAATTATCTGGGTTAAAAAATTTGGGCTGCTCAAAATTGCACATTATATGTACATTATGCATTATGCACTTTAATTTTGTATTAAAATAGTGATAGCACATTTTTTATTCATTGTTGGTACACTTATGAATTATCCAATCAGGCTAATTTTTTAACCCAGATAATTATACGCCACCAATTATTATTATCATCAGTTTAGTCACCGTATATGGTGGATCCCCTGTGTTTGTGTATATGTTTTTTAATTGTGTAATGTGTTGTTGTATATGTTGATATTTTTTCTTAAATTACTTTGGATGTATTTATAAATAAAATAGATATATTTTCTTACTTTCTTGAGTGCGGCCTTTGTATGGTGGTTGTTTGTGGGGATAGATCTAGGATCCCCTCACTATATATACATTGTTGTTTTGACCACACGGGCTACAGCACCTCTATAATTGAGTAGATATTGGGACAGTGCACATCCATCTTTTTTGCATCCTCCAAATCAGGGACACTTGGGAGGTATGCAATTATCAGCAATGACACACATTACACTGTCGATGGAGCGAGGATTGAGGACAATTGGCCATTTAAAGTAGATCCTGGGTTTTGGTCCTTTCCCCAGGGGCACCTCGATCGCCCAAACCCAGCTCACCTCTTCCCATTCCCATGGCGCGTCTAAGAGCAGCGGCTCTGACGGCCGGATCCTCCACCTCACTTTAGCAGGGCGCATCCCTGCACCAGGCATCTGTGAATGCCCATCGTGGGCACGCTCCCTGTTAGAGGGAGGCAGAGGATGCGGCCGCCAGAGCCGCTGCTCTTAGACGCGCCATGGGACCGAGGTGACTTGGCTGCGGCGATCTGGGGGGTTTCACACAGCGGGGCATCCCTGATCGGGGTGCCCCCGGGGACAGGACCAAAACCCAGGATAGTCATAGCTATTGTTTATCCTGGGTTTTTCATCCACTTTAAGATCATCTTCGGCATTCAGGTCACGCTTCTGTGCCCACCATTCAGGTAGGCTGGATGTGGGAGTGCACACAGCTACATGGAAGCTAGGGATGCACCAGACGGCGATTGTGGTGTCACAGGAACTAGAGATGAGCGAACTTCTTGAAAGTTCGATTCGGGCGATTCGCCGAATTTCCCCAAGAAATTCGGGTTCGCCCGAATCGAACTTTCACGAATCGCTCATCTGAAAAAAAACAATGCCAGCATGGTGGGAGCGGGCAGGCCGGCTACGCTGTCAGCTGTCATCAGAGGACGCGTCATCAGAGGGCGCCTGAGAGCGGCGCCGGCCTCCACGCTCCGACCATGCAGGTAAGTGTTTGCTTTTTAAAAAAATGCCGGCATGGTGGGAGCGGACAGGCCGGCTGTGCTGTCAGCGGGCCGGCTTCCGCCGCCCGCTGACAGCGTAGCCGGCCTGCCCGCTCCCACCATGCCGACATTTTTTTTTTTTTATTTCAGGGAAAATTCGGCACGAACCAAAAAAAATTCGGGTTCGTGCCGAATCGAATTTTCCCTGAAATTCGGAGCGAATTCCGGTTCGTCCGAACCGCTTCGCTCATCCCTAACAGGAACCACAGGGAAAGGGGAGTTTACTGGGACCCCACACAATGGGACATCCCCCACACTGTACCCATTTACTTGACCACATCTTGAAATTTATAAAAATATACAATTTATTAGCAATATCTTTAACACCTTATCTGTACATAATCCGTACCAAAAATGTCATTTGCCGTGCATAATTCCAAATTTATATTCTACAGATTCTCATAGAGTGTGATGTTTACATTCCATAAAAAAGAAGAAATGTTCCAGGCTTTTTCGTTCACGGGCAGGCTGATTCATCACTAACGCCAGGTAGCGACAGATGAGCGTCTGTAGCAGGCATTTTCAGAGCGCCCGCTAGTAGTCGCAGTGCTCGGCGCTGTTCAGTAATGTTGAATACATTGTGAAAAGTCGCTATTTGACCAGTACAGCGCTGTATGGGAGCGCATGTTAGCGACTGCTCATAGCGACTGACTCACACCATATTCAGCAAAAAAACAGCCTCACAAATCTCTGGCGCTGAAAAATACTTGTTTGAAGCCCAGAGCGCAGGAGGCGGTGTGTTTAAAGTCTGTTTTTCAGCATCTATCCACCAGTAACAAAGCGAAAACATATGGAATTACATTGTAGCAACATTGTAACATGAACACTTTAATGTCAGACCTGTAATGTCATTTCTGAAGAAATATGTAAAACTTGAAAATTTATTGAAAAAATGGCTTTTTTTATGCCAGAAGAGGTCACAGAATTATTTGAGATTTTTGTTAAAAAAAAATAACAAAAACCCTGTTTAAAGAGAAGAAAAGGATTGTCCATTGAAATGTATGGGAGAGTGACAGGTAGCGAGAGGTCGTACCTGGCGCTGTGCAAGGCTGAACGCCGGCGCTGTTCGCTGAGGCTGGGATAATGATGAATCGAACGCTACATGGCGCTATCCCAGTCGCTGAACAGATTTTGCTTGATAAATGTGTAATTGCGTGCCGTGTCCGGCGTTCACCTGTCACTAGCTGTCATTTACAAGGCGCTACCTGACGCTATCCCTTCATGAATAAGGGCCTAGGTGTAGATTAATCATTGAATCATTATATTGGGTCCGGGGTAGACAGATCTTTTGTGGTTTTAGCTTTGTATATTGTCTTTACATGTTTTTAATGAGTGTGGTGGCTTTATATGTGTAATTTAAATAAATCATTGGTTTTCAGAATAATAGGTTTGTAGTGCCCTTTATGTGGCTCCATTTTCTATTTAGTAAAACATATAACGAGACATCCCACGATAGCAGCGGTTCTCAACCTGTGGGTCGGGACCCCGGCGGAGGGTCGAACGTCCAAAACACAGAGGTCGCCTAAAGCCATCGGAAAATACATATTTACGATGGCTTTAGCCGCTGAGAAGTTGCGCCACCGTCTGCAGCGGCGCTATTCAGCTGGAACGCACGCAGTTATGGATGCGCGTTCCAAACTGAATGCCTGCGCGCATGCGCAGACGTGATTGCATCATCCGTCCGGGAGCCTAAGGGGCGGGGGGGAACGCTCCACAGTCCATAGCAGCGTATCCGGCACTTGCTGACATCATCAGTGGGCGGACGCAGCAAGCGCCGGAGGACAGAAGCCAAGAGAGCCTGCGAGACGCCTGCTGGTGAAATAACAGTACACACACCATACACACAATACTGTGTAAGTGTAAGGTGCTTTGTGTGTAATCATTACACAGTACACAAAGCACCAAACATTTACACAGTGTCTTATACTATAAGAGACACTATAAGATGTAGTTCACACTGTTCCCCAATGTATAATTATCTCCCATATCTCCCACTATTTTCCCATATTCTGAATGAGGAAACTACTGAAATCAGCTGTTTCCGGCATTGAATCCGCCTCCTTGATTTCATTATGAGTGCGGTGGATTTTGTGGAAGAGAGCTCCCGAGAATCTCAAGTTACCCCACAATCCGCCGCAGCCTCCTAATTAATTTTTAAGAGGCGGAGAAATGACAGTTTCCGACACATGCTCTGCCATGGTGAAATGTTATTTATTGGAATTAGTAATAAATATTTTTCAACATATAATTAAATATTGTTTTTGTGATTAATCGCTATGTTTAAATTATGTTTGATTTGTAGCAATGAGAATACATAATGCTTATCAGGTATTTACATTCCCAATCATAACTATAATTATTTTTTGGTTTGGGATCACCGCAACATGAGGAACTGTATTGCGGGGTCACAGCAACATGAGGAACTGTATTGCGGGGTCACAGCAACATGAGGAACTGTATTGCGGGGTCACAGCAATATGAGGAACTGTATTGCGGGGTCACCGCAACATGAGGAACTGTATTGCGGGGTCACAGCAACATGAGGAACTGTATTGCGGGGTCACCGCAACATGAGGAACTGTATTGCGGGGTCACCGCAACATGAGGAACTGTATTGCGGGGTCACAGCAACATGAGGAACTGTATTGCGGGGTCACCGCAACATGAGGAGCTGTATTGCGGGGTCACTGCAACATGAGGAACTGTATTGCGGGGTCACAGCAACATGAGGAACTGTATTGCGGGGTCACAGCAATATGAGGAACTGTATTGCGGGGTCACAGCAACATGAGGAACTGTATTGCAGGGTCACAGCAACATGAGGAACTGTATTGCGGGGTCACAGCAACATGAGGAACTGTATTGTGGGGTCACCGCAACATGATGAACTGTATTGCGGGGTCACAGCAACATGAGGAACTGTATTGCGGGGTCACAGCAACATGAGGAACTGTATTGCGGGTCACCGCAACATGAGGAGCTGTATTGCAGGGTCACGGCAACATGAGGAACTGTATTGCGGGTCACAGCAACATGAGGAACTGTATTGCGGGTCACCGCAACATGAGGAGCTGTATTGCAGGGTCACGGCAACATGAGGAACTGTATTGTGGGGTCACCGCAACATGAGGAGCTGTATTGCAGGGTCACCGCAACATGAGGAACTGTATTGCGGGGTCACAGCAACATGAGGAACTGTATTGCGGGTCACCGCAACATGAGGAGCTGTATTGCAGGGTCACGGCAACATGAGGAACTGTATTGCGGGTCACAGCAACATGAGGAACTGTATTGCGGGTCACCGCAACATGAGGAGCTGTATTGCAGGGTCACCGCAACATGAGGAACTGTATTGCGGGGTCACCGCAACATGAGGAACTGTATTACGCGGTCACCGCAACATGACGAACTGTATTACGCGGTCACCGCAACATGACGAACTGTATTTTGGGGTCACCGCAACATGAGGAACTGTATTGCGGGGTCACTGCAACATGAGGAACTGTATTACGCGGTCACCGCAACATGAGGAACTGTATTTCGGGGTCACTGCAACATGAGGAACTGTATTGCGGGGTCACCGCAACATGAGGAGCTGTATTGCAGGGTCACAGCAACATGAGGAACTGTATTGCAGGGTCACAGCAACATGAGGAACTGTATTGCGGGGTCACAGCAACATGAGGAACTGTATTGCGGGGTCACAGCAACATGAGGAACTGTATTGTGGGGTCACTGCAACATGAGGAACTGTATTGCGGGGTCACCGCAACATGAGGAACTGTATTGCGGGGTCACAGCAACATGAGAAACTGTATTGCGGGGTCACCGCAACACGAGGAACTGTATTGCGGGGTCACAGCAACATGAGGAACTGTATTGCGGGGTCACGGCAACATGAGGAACTGTATTGCGGGGTCACAGAAACATGAGAAACTGTATTGCGGGGTCACAGCAACACGAGGAACTGTATTGCGGGGTCACAGCAACATGAGGAACTGTATTGCGGGGTCACGGCAACATGAGGAACTGTATTGCGGGGTCACGGCAACATGAGGAACTGTATTGCCGGGTCACTGCATTAGAAAGGTTGAGAACCCCTGCTCCATAGGGTGCCCCAGGTGCAGGGTAACGACTGGCCCTGGAATCCTTCAGAGCCGGTGGTTGCCTTTCAAAGTCAAAGTTTCCTACTTTGTAGCGAGTTTTCCCTTTTGATGCGGCATACCTCGTCTGATGAGCAGAGTTGCTTTATCAGGATAATAACATTAATCAGATCCCTTTGATTTATGCTTCTTCCCGGGGCCGGCGTCTGAAGGACGTGTAATGACAGGAAGACATTAGAAGAGATTAGAGGCATGAAATAACATTCCTCTCTTTTATCACATTGTAACACATTAGCATCTACAGTTACATGTGGCTAAAGATCTGGGTGTCGGGTAACGGGACGCCCTCGCGTGTTTTGGTTCTGGTGATCTCAGCGCCCGTCGCCATAATTGCGTTTTGTAAATTTAGATTTGTCAATCGCGCTGATGAAATCTCTCTGGCGGATGGAAGCGGCCGCAAAGAGGAGAGAACAAATTAGAGGCTCCCCCGGGGGACGGATCACGATACATCTTCCAGAGGTGAGGGAAAAAAAATAAAACGGAGGACGAGTTTAGCTTCGATCGGGTTGGAGCTTTGACGGTCTGCTTTGTACGGACCCATGAGTATTGGGCACAGACAGGGTAAGTATATATTGTATGGTGGCTCATCTGTAGCCTGGTTTCCTTTGCCATAGACCACGAATCATAGGGCTAGACTGGTGGTCTGTAGCTCCACCCCCATTTGTTGGCTTAGCACAAACAAGCACATTAGTATTTTGCAGCTTGAGCTATTAACGACAGCTCCTATTCCATCTCAAGTATATATTGTATGACAGCTCATCTGTAGCCATCTGTATTTCCTTTGCTATAGACCACCAATCATAGGGCTATGGTGGTGGTCTATAGCTCCACCCCCATTTGTTGGCTTAGCACAAACAAGCACATTAGTATTTTGCAGCTTGAGCTATTTCCGACAGCTCCTATTCCATCTCAAGTATATATTGTATGACGGCTCATCTGTAGCCATCTGTATTTCCTTTGCTATAGACCACCAATCATAGGGCTATGGTGGTGGTCTATAGCTCCACCCCCATTTGTTGGCTTAGCACAAACAAGCACATTAGTATTTTGGAGCTTGAGCTATTACCGACAGCTCCTATTCCATCTCAAGTATATATTGTATGACGGCTCATCTGTAGCCATCTGTATTTCCTTTGCTATAGACCACCAATCATAGGGCTATGGTGGTGGTCTATAGCTCCACCCCCATTTGTTGGCTTAGCACAAACAAGCACATTAGTATTTTGCAGCTTGAGCTATTACAGACAGCTCCTATTCCATCTCAAGTATATATTGTATGACGGCTCATCTGTAGCCATCTGTATTTCCTTTGCTATAGACCACCAATCATAGGGCTATGGTGGTGGTCTATAGCTCCACCCCCATTTGTTGGCTTAGCACAAACAAGCACATTAGTATTTTGCAGCTTGAGCTATTACAGACAGCTCCTATTCCATCTCAAGTATATATTGTATGACGGCTCATCTGTAGCCATCTGTATTTCCTTTGCTATAGACCACCAATCATAGGGCTATGGTGGTGGTCTATAGCTCCACCCCCATTTGTTGGCTTAGCACAAACAAGCACATTAGTATTTTGCAGCTTGAGCTATTACAGACAGCTCCTATTCCATCTCAAGTATATATTGTATGATGGCTCATCTGTAGCCATCTGTATTTCCTTTGCTATAGACCACCAATCATAGGGCTATAGTGGTGGTCTATAGCTCCACCCCCATTTGCTGGCTTAGCACAAACAAGCACATTAGTATTTTGCAGCTTGAGCTATTACGGACAGCTCCTATTCCATCTCAGTCCTACCCCCCAGCAACTCTAATTTGCGTTTTAATCATCACCCCACCTCAATAGCATTTGAATAAGCTGTCCAAGCTTAAAGGGACTCTATAAGAAAAGTACATAAACTATCAGTCTGCAGCTCACCTAATCATGGCTGTCTTCTCACTTCCTGTTAAAATGCAGCTGCTGCAGGACACCCCCACCTGATTTCCTTTGGCATAGACCATCAATCATAGGGCTAGGCTGGTGGTCTATAGCTCCACCCCCATTTGTTGGCTTAGCACAAACAAGCACATTAGTATTTTGCAGCTTGAACTATTACAGACAGCTACTATTCCATCTCAAGTATATATTGTATGACGGCTCATCTGTAGCCATCTGTATTTCCCTTGCTATAGACCACCAATCATAGGGCTATGGTGGTGGTCTATAGCTTCACCCCCATTTATTGGCTTAGCACAAACAAGCACATTACTATTTTGCAGCTTGAGCTATTACCAACAGCTCCTATTCCATCTCAAGTTTTATATTGTATGACGGCTCATCTGTAGCCATCTGTATTTCCTTTGCTATAGACCACCAATCATAGGGCTATGGTGGTGGTCTATAGCTCCACCCCCTTTTGTTGGCTCAGCACAAACAAGCACTTTATGCTTAACACAATTATTAAACACTTGATACAATTAGTATTTTGCGGCCCGAGATATTACGGACAGCTCCCATTCCGTCTCTCTGCCCCCCTCCAGCAAGTCTAATTAGTGTTTTAATCACCACCCCACCTAAATAGCATTGAATAAGCTGGCCAAGCTTAAAGGGACTCTGTAAGCAAAATGCATAAACTATCAGTCAGCAGCTCACCTCATCATGGCTGTGTTCTCCCTTCCTGTTAAAAGGCAGCTGCTGCAAAAAATAGAATCAAGGCAAAAGAGTAGTGACACACCCACGAATTTCCTTTGCCTTAGACCACCAATCATAGGGCTAGGCTGGTAGTCTTTAGCTCCACACCCGTTTGTTGGCTCAGCACAAACAAGCACATTAGTATTTTGCAGCCTGAGCTTTTACAGACAGCTATCATTTGATCTCCCTGCCCCCCAGCAACTCTAATTAGCGTTTTAATCATCACCCCACCTAAGTAGCATTTGAATAAGCTGGCCAAGCTTAAAGGGACTCCGTAAGCAAAGTGCATAAACTTTGCAGCTCACCTAATCATGGCTGTGTACCTGCTTCCTGTTATAATGCAGCTGCTGCAGGAAACAAACACCCTGAATTCCTTTGCCAAAGACCACCAATCATTGGGCTAGGCTGGTGGTCTATAGCTCCACCCCATTTGTTGGCTCAGCACAAACAAGCACTTTATGCTTAATACAATTAATATACACTTAATACAATTAGTATTTTTCATCCTGAGCTATTACATACAGTTCCCATTCCAACTCTCTGCCCCCTCCAGCAAGTCTAATTAGCGTTTTAATCACCACCCCACCTAAATAGCATTTGAATAAGCTGGCCAAGCTTAAAGGGACTCTGTAAGCAAAGTGCATGATCTATAAGTCAGCAGCTCACCTCATCATGGCTGTGTTCTTCCTTCCTGTTAGAATGCAGTTGCTGCAATAAATAGAATCAAGGCAAAGAGTAGTGACACACCCCCTGAATTCCTTTGCTGTAGACCATCAATCATAGTGCTAGGCTGTTGGTCAATAGCTCCACCCCCGTTTGTTGGCTCAGCACAAACAAGCACACTAGTATCTTGCAGCCTGAGCTATGACAGACAGCTCCCATTCCTTCTCTCTGAACCCCCCCAGGAACTCTAATTAGCGTTTTAATCACCACCCAACCTAAATAGCATTTGAATCGCCCACGGCTGCCTGTGTGCTTGTGGTTCTGGCTAGGTGTCACAATAGCAGTCTCGGAACAAGACAATAGAGCCTGCAGCCTGATAATAAGACTGTGGACACTGGGAGAGAGAGAAAACAGTCAGGGTGATGATAATGACAGACCATTATGATAATGACAGACCAGACCAATGATAATGACTCACCCATTATGGTGATTATTAGGCGGCATCACAGAGCCAAGGGCCACGCCCATATATTTCAAAAGTGAAAATATGGGGAACTGTAAACCTTGATATCCGGCCATTTCTTCTTCAATTTAGAAACAGTTTAGGACAGCGCCAAACGCAGCCCGACACAATGGTCTAATAATTGCCTTCTGCATCCCTTTAACTTCCAATGGAAAAAAAAGTGACATTTGGCTAAAAAAAAAACGATTGAAATCCGTAGTAGTTTATTAGAATATTTAGGCCCTTATTTATCAAGGGATAGCGCCAGGTAGTGTCTCACTAGCGCCAGGTAGCGCCAGCTATCGGCGGCTACCGACTCCAGAACGCCAGGCGGCGGACACAATCACGCATTTATCACGCTAAATGAGGCTAGCGCCGGCGAGAGCGTCAGCTAGCGCGGGATTCATCATGTAGCGGACTGCAACGAACAGCGCCGCTGCTAATCCCATCACAGCGCCAGGTATGATCTCTCGCTACCTGCCGCTCTCCAATGCATTTCAATGGAGCAATCTTTAAATATTCATAATTAATTGTTATTAATGTTTTTTTTTTTTTTTAAATGTCAAAAATTCTGTGACCACTTCTGCAATGTTATATTTTTTTTTTAAGGTAAAAAAATTAAAAAATAAAAAATTGTGCAGAATTGATATTACAGGTCTGATATTAATGTATTCATATTACAAAATGTTTAGAAAAACTTGTTTAATTTTTAAATGAAAAAATATGGATGTTTGGGGGTTAAAAACTACTTTTAAGCCATCGCCGCCAGCGCTCTGGGGTTTAAACAAGCATTTCACAGCGCAAGAATTTTTTGAGCGTGATTTGTTAATGAATATGCTGGGAGCCGTTCGCTATGACCATTCGCTGTCTTGCGCTCCCATACAGCGCGGACCCAGTCAAACAGCGACTCCTAACCCCGTATTCAACATTACCGCACACCGACTGAGTCGCTGTCAACAGCCGAACAACGGCCAAGCACAGCGAATACTAGCGTGCGCTGTGAAAATCACGCTACTGTCGCTCATCTGTCGCTACCTGGCGCTAGTAATAAATCGGCCTCTTAAAATTGCATGACTAAGGGAAAACCCCCCTCCCCCATCATAACTGGTTTGGTTCATCATATGATTTGTTTACTGTGGATTGTATCATTTTTACAATATACGAAAATCTTAAAGGAGCCACAGCACTCAAACCAGTTAGCTTGCTGACCAACAAGTCAGCAAGCTAACTTGTTTGAGTGCTGTGGCTCCTTTAAGACTTTTGCATTCTAATTGCCCTGCTGACTTGCACCTCCCAGGTTAGTTATAAAATGGTCTGAGCGGCTGCCATCCCTCCTTTGTTTCTTTTACAATATACGAAAAATACATTGTTCGGGGCCCACTCCTTCAATTCCAACGCTGATGTCACTGTCACTGTCCACTTTAAATTATTGTATATATTTACTAAAAAATAAATCCTCTCTAACTATAAATGAAAACCTTTTAGTCCTTTAGTAAAAAAAAAAGTGAAAACTGTAATTATTTATACTTTGTCCTTTATCAAACATAGAAACATAGAAACATAGAAGGTTGACGGCAGAAGGAGACCATACGGTCCATCTAGTCTGCCCTTATGTGTATACTGTATGTTCTCTGTATCTTAGGATAGATGTGTGCTTATCCCAGGCATGTTTAAATTCAGTGACTGTTGATGTTTCAACTACCTTTGCTGGAAGTTTGTTCCCGGCATCTACTACTCTTTCTGTAAAATAATATTTTCTAACATTGCTCCTGATCTTCCCCCCGACTAGCTTCAGGTTGGGCCCCTTGTTCTATCGTTAAGTTTCTTCTTAAAAACACTTCCCTCCTGAACCTTATTCAATCCTTTCACATATTTAAAGGTCTCCATCATGTCCCTCTCTCCCTTCTTTCCTCCAGACTGTACAAATTAAGTTCTTTAAGTCTCTCCTGATAAGTTTTAAGTTTAAGTCCTTCCACCATTTTCGTTGCCCGCCTTTGGACACGTTCTATTTGAATAATGTCTTTTTGCAGGTAAGGTCTCCAGAACTGCACACAGTATTCTAGCTGTGGCCTCACCAGGGCTCTATACAGCGGCATCACAACCTTCCTCTTCCTACTGGTGATGCCTCGAGCTATGCAGCCGAGCATCCTGCTTGCTTTTCCCACTGCCTGGCTACACTGTCCACTCATCTTGCAGCTATCAGTAATCAGTGTCCCTAAATCTCTCTCCTCCGAGGTCCTGGATAACACAGTGCTGCCCATACGGTGCTCAGAGCAGGGATTCCTTCTACCCAAGTGCAGGATTTTACATTTAGAGACATTAAACTCCAGTTTCCACAGTTTTGACCATCTATCCAGTAAAGCTAAATCATTTTCCATGTTGCAGACACCTCCAGGAATATCCTCCCTATTACTAACCTTTATATCATCAGCAAACAGACAAACTTTTCCTACCAAGCCTTCTCCTATGTCACTTACAAATATATTAAAAAGAATGGGGCCCAGGACAGAGCCCTGCGGCACACCACTTGTAACTCGCCTTTGTTCAGATAGCACACCATTTACAACAACGCTCTGATACCGATCCCTCAGCCAACTGGAAATCCACTGAACTATCCAGGGATTGAGTCCTACCTTCAATAACGTATTTATGAGCTCCTTATGTGGTACAGTGTCAAAGGCTTTGCTAAAATCCAGATAGGCGATATCCACAGCACCACCTTCATCTAACACTTTAGTGACATTGTCAAAGAAATCAATAAGATTGGTCACATGATCTGCCCTCAGTAAAGCCGTCGCTGTTTTGGGTCCAATAGGTCATTAATTTTTAGATGGGAAATTATCTGTTTTTTAAGAGTGTTTCCATTAATTTGACCACTATAGATGTTACACTAACTGGCCTGTAATTACTGGCTTCTTCTCTACTCCCCTTTTTATGGATTGGTACGACATTGGCCATTCTCCAATCATCTGGAACCTCACCAGTTGAAAGGGAATGGTTAAGTAAATCAGTTAGAGGGGCTCAAAATGTGTGTCCTGCTCGTTATACAGAGCAAGTTATAAAACTCTCAGCGGGAGTTTTATTACTGTCAGCGCCGCTGCCTCTGTGTATTAGCAGCGCTATCCGTGGGGGAGAAGGACACAATCGCTCTGATTTATGGATGTTATGAAAACAATGAGAAGGAAAAGAAAGCCCTCGCCGATTCCATCACTGTAACAAATAGGAGATTTCCCGCTGACAGCCGGAGCGCGGCGACTCTAATCATGGTTGTCATTACAAGAGAATATTACATTTACATTGTTAAGTAAATTAGACAACGTGTCAGTTTATAATGCTCATAACGCGCACGTAAAATAATAATAATAGAAAAAATATACGCTTAGCTCTCCCAACGTTTCTGGCTGTCAGGTTGATGGGCTTACGTGAAATAAAAAAAAATATTATTTTTGTTATAACTCAGCTTTAAAGCGGACCAAAAGCCACTGAACTTGTGAAAGGGCTTTATTCATCAAGGGATAGCGCCAGGTAGCGCCTTGTAAGCGGCATGTAACGTCAACGGCAATTCCACATTTATGAAAAAGCGAATCTGGTGAGCGCCTCTTACAGAGTCACGTAGCGACCGATTCATCATTACAGGCGGCTCAGCTGATCCCGGCGGCGCTCTGGCTTTCAGAGCGCCTGGTATTACCTGTCACTACCTGTCGCTCTCCCATACATTTCAATGGACGCTACTTTTCTTCTTTTTAAAGTGGACCAACACCCAGGATTTTGACTATCCTGGGTTTTGGTCCACTTCGGTGGGTCTCCCCGATCGGGGGTGCCCCGCTGTGTGAAACCCCCCAGAAAGCCCCAAAAACTCACCTGTCCCCGCTCCCACGTGACCGCTGCAGCCAAACCCCGCCGACGGACAAGCGAGCGCGCCCGCTGCCTCCTGCTGCGCGTCACTCTTACAGGGAGCGCGTCCGCGCCGGCCATTCACAAAAGGCCGGCGCGGGTGCGCGCCCGGCTAGATGGACGCGCGAGAGGTGTCGGCGGCTCGCGCATGCGCCGCTGGATCGAGGAGCAGGTAGGGATTTCGGGGCTTTCTAGGGGGTTTCACACAGCGATCGGGGTGCCCCGCAGGCCCGATGCTGATCGGCCCGGGAATCTTATAGATTCCCGGGCCGATCAGCATCGGGTGTTGGTCCACTTTAAACAGGGTTTTCTTTTAATAATTTTTGGGGGTTTTGTATCAAATCATTGTGTGACGTCTCCTGGCCTATTAAAATATGTTTTTGAAAACTTTTTAGCTTTTTTATAATTTTATGCAGAATTGCCATTACAGGTTTGGTATTAAAGTGTTAATGTCACAGTTTTATAACAATGTCATTCCATGTGTTTTCGCTTTGTTACTGGTGGTTATGTGTTCAAAAACAGACTTTAATCACACAGTGTCTGGTGCTCTGGGTTACAGCTAGAGATGAGCGAACTTTTGAAAAATTCGATTCGACTGATTCGCCGAATTTTCCGACAAAAATCGTTTCGACCCGAATAAATTCGCGACGAATCGCTATTAAAAACGGCTATTTCTGAGCCTCCTACAGCCTCAATAGGGTTGTAAACCATTCAGCCTTGCTGTAACACGCACAGGATGCGTGCTGGGTTTGTTAAATAATACTTTGAAGAAATATCACATGCAGATCAGAGGCATCGCTAATAGAATCGCAGAGCGGCACAATTGCAGAGAGTTGAAGTGGCATCACTATGAGGGGCAGAAGGAGCCCAAATATACACTGGAGTTGGCCTCAGGAGCCCAAAAATTGGATGAATAACACCCTGGAGTTGGCAGAAGTTGGCAGCAGCAGCAGGAGCCCAAATATACACTGGAGTTGGCTTCAGGAGCCCAAAAATTGGATGAATCACACCCTGGAGTTGGCAGAAGTTGGCAGCAGCAGGAGCAGGAGCCCAAATATACACTGGAGTTGGCCTCAGGAGCCCAAAAATTGGATGAATCACACCCTGGAGTTGGCAGAAGTTGGCAGCAGCAGCAGCAGGAGCCCAAATATACACTGGAGTTGGCCTCAGGAGCCCAAAAATTGGATGAATCACACCCTGGAGTTGGCAGGAGTTGACAGTAGTAGCAGCAGGAGCCCAAATATACACTGGAGTTGGCTTCAGGAGCCCAAAAATTGGATGAATCACACCCTGGAGTTGGCAGAAGTTGGCAGCAGCAGCAGGAGCCCAAATATACACTGGAGTTGGCTTCAGGAGCCCAAAAATTGGATGAATCACACCCTGGAGTTGGCAGAAGTTGGCAGCAGCAGGAGCAGGAGCCCAAATATACACTGGAGTTGGCCTCAGGAGCCCAAAAATTGGATGAATCACACCCTGGAGTTGGCAGAAGTTGGCAGCAGCAGCAGCAGGAGCCCAAATATACACTGGAGTTGGCCTCAGGAGCCCAAAAATTGGATGAATCACACCCTGGAGTTGGCAGGAGTTGACAGTAGTAGCAGCAGGAGCCCAAATATACACTGGAGTTGGCTTCAGGAGCCCAAAAATTGGATGAATCACACCCTGGAGTTGGCAGAAGTTGGCAGCAGCAGCAGCAGGAGCCCAAATATACACTGGAGTTGGCCTCAGGAGCCCAAAAATTGGATGAATCACACCCTGGAGTTGGCAGAAGTTGGCAGTAGTAGCAGCAGGAGCCCAAATATACACTGGAGTTGGCTTCAGGAGCCCAAAAATTGGATGAATCACACCCTGGAGTTGGCAGAAGTTGGCAGTAGCAGCAGCAGGAGCCCAAATATACACTGGAGTTGGCTTCAGGAGCCCAAAAATTGGATGAATCACACCCTGGAGTTGGCAGGAGTTGACAGTAGCAGCAGCAGGAGCCCAAATATACACTGGAGTTGGCTTCAGGAGCCCAAAAATTGGATGAATCACACCCTGGAGTTGGCAGAAGTTGGCAGTAGCAGCAGCAGGAGCCCAAATATACACTGGAGTTGGCTTCAGGAGCCCAAAAATTGGATGAATCACACCCTGGAGTTGGCAGAAGTTGGCAGCAGCAGCAGCAGCAGGAGCCCAAATATACACTGGAGTTGGCTTCAGGAGCCCAAAAATTGGATGAATCACACCCTGGAGTTGGCAGAAGTTGGCAGCAGCAGCAGCAGGAGCCCAAATATACACTGGAGTTGGCCTCAGGAGCCCAAAAATTGGATGAATCACACCCTGGAGTTGGCAGGAGTTGACAGTAGTAGCAGCAGGAGCCCAAATATACACTGGAGTTGGCTTCAGGAGCCCAAAAATTGGATGAATCACACCCTGGAGTTGGCAGAAGTTGGCAGCAGCAGCAGCAGGAGCCCAAATATACACTGGAGTTGGCCTCAGGAGCCCAAAAATTGGATGAATCACACCCTGGAGTTGGCAGAAGTTGGCAGTAGTAGCAGCAGGAGCCCAAATGTACACTGGAGTTGGCTTCAGGAGCCCAAAAATTGGATGAATCACACCCTGGAGTTGGCAGAAGTTGGCAGTAGCAGCAGCAGGAGCCCAAATATACACTGGAGTTGGCTTCAGGAGCCCAAAAATTGGATGAATCACACCCTGGAGTTGGCAGGAGTTGACAGTAGCAGCAGCAGGAGCCCAAATATACACTGGAGTTGGCTTCAGGAGCCCAAAAATTGGATGAATCACACCCTGGAGTTGGCAGAAGTTGGCAGTAGCAGCAGCAGGAGCCCAAATATACACTGGAGTTGGCTTCAGGAGCCCAAAAATTGGATGAATCACACCCTGGAGTTGGCAGAAGTTGGCAGCAGCAGCAGCAGGAGCCCAAATATACACTGGAGTTGGCCTCAGGAGCCCAAAAATTGGATGAATCACACCCTGGAGTTGGCAGAAGTTGGCAGCAGCAGCAGCAGCAGGAGCCCAAATATACACTGGAGTTGGCTTCAGGAGCCCAAAAATTGGATGAATCACACCCTGGAGTTGGCAGGAGTTGACAGTAGCAGCAGCAGGAGCCCAAATATACACTGGAGTTGGCCTCAGGAGCCCAAAAATTGGATGAATCACACCCTGGAGTTGGCAGGAGTTGACAGTAGCAGCAGCAGGAGCCCAAATATACACTGGAGTTGGCTTCAGGAGCCCAAAAATTGGATGAATCACACCCTGGAGTTGGCAGAAGTTGGCAGTAGCAGCAGCAGGAGCCCAAATATACACTGGAGTTGGCTTCAGGAGCCCAAAAATTGGATGAATCACACCCTGGAGTTGGCAGGAGTTGACAGTAGCAGCAGCAGGAGCCCAAATATACACTGGAGTTGGCTTCAGGAGCCCAAAAATTGGATGAATCACACCCTGGAGTTGGCAGAAGTTGGCAGTAGTAGCAGCAGGAGCCCAAATATACACTGGAGTTGGCTTCAGGAGCCCAAAAATTGGATGAATCACACCCTGGAGTTGGCAGAAGTTGGCAGTAGCAGCAGCAGGAGCCCAAATATACACTGGAGTTGGCTTCAGGAGCCCAAAAATTGGATGAATCACACCCTGGAGTTGGCAGAAGTTGGCAGCAGCAGGAGCAGGAGCCCAAATATACACTGGAGTTGGCCTCAGGAGCCCAAAAATTGGATGAATCACACCCTGGAGTTGGCAGAAGTTGGCAGCAGCAGCAGCAGGAGCCCAAATATACACTGGAGTTGGCCTCAGGAGCCCAAAAATTGGATGAATCACACCCTGGAGTTGGCAGGAGTTGACAGTAGTAGCAGCAGGAGCCCAAATATACACTGGAGTTGGCTTCAGGAGCCCAAAAATTGGATGAATCACACCCTGGAGTTGGCAGAAGTTGGCAGCAGCAGC
The DNA here is from genome assembly GCA_027917425.1 of Gastrophryne carolinensis. Taxonomy (NCBI): domain Eukaryota; kingdom Metazoa; phylum Chordata; class Amphibia; order Anura; family Microhylidae; genus Gastrophryne; species Gastrophryne carolinensis. The sequence continues at coordinate 256,871,126 of CM051240.1, forward strand.
AGCAGGAGCCCAAATATACACTGGAGTTGGCCTCAGGAGCCCAAAAATTGGATGAATCACACCCTGGAGTTGGCAGAAGTTGGCAGTAGTAGCAGCAGGAGCCCAAATATACACTGGAGTTGGCTTCAGGAGCCCAAAAATTGGATGAATCACACCCTGGAGTTGGCAGAAGTTGGCAGCAGCAGCAGCAGCAGCAGGAGCCCAAATATACACTGGAGTTGGCTTCAGGAGCCCAAAAATTGGATGAATCACACCCTGGAGTTGGCAGAAGTTGGCAGCAGCAGCAGCAGCAGGAGCCCAAATATACACTGGAGTTGGCTTCAGGAGCCCAAAAATTGGATGAATCACACCCTGGAGTTGGCAGGAGTTGACAGTAGCAGCAGCAGGAGCCCAAATATACACTGGAGTTGGCCTCAGGAGCCCAAAAATTGGATGAATCACACCCTGGAGTTGGCAGAAGTTGACAGTAGTAGCAGCAGGAGCCCAAATATACACTGGAGTTGGCTTCAGGAGCCCAAAAATTGGATGAATCACACCCTGGAGTTGGCAGAAGTTGGCAGCAGCAGCAGCAGGAGCCCAAATATACACTGGAGTTGGCCTCAGGAGCCCAAAAATTGGATGAATCACACCCTGGAGTTGGCAGAAGTTGGCAGTAGTAGCAGCAGGAGCCCAAATATACACTGGAGTTGGCTTCAGGAGCCCAAAAATTGGATGAATCACACCCTGGAGTTGGCAGAAGTTGGCAGCAGCAGCAGCAGCAGGAGCCCAAATATACACTGGAGTTGGCTTCAGGAGCCCAAAAATTGGATGAATCACACCCTGGAGTTGGCAGAAGTTGGCAGCAGCAGCAGCAGCAGGAGCCCAAATATACACTGGAGTTGGCTTCAGGAGCCCAAAAATTGGATGAATCACACCCTGGAGTTGGCAGGAGTTGACAGTAGCAGCAGCAGGAGCCCAAATATACACTGGAGTTGGCCTCAGGAGCCCAAAAATTGGATGAATCACACCCTGGAGTTGGCAGAAGTTGGCAGTAGCAGCAGCAGGAGCCCAAAAAATGGCCTAAAGACATAAATATGTTTTGCACCATTTGTAAAGTGTAAAACGTGGCACCATGCTGAATCTAGTCGCATGCATCAGGCATTGGTGGGTGGAAATCCTGGCTGATCCATCCCTGATTCATTTTGACAAAGGTGAGTCTCTCCACATTTTTAGTTGACAGACGAGTTCTCCTCGCCGTAACTATGGCCCCCGCCGCACTAAACACCCGCTCAGATGGCACGCTACTTGCCGGGCAGGACAGCTTTTCCAGGGCAAACTCTGCTAGTTGCGGCCACAAATCAAGTTTGGCTGCCCAGAAGTCCAGCGGATCCTCAAGGTGTGTTGGCATGGTCATGTCAAAGTATGACATGACCTGCTGGTTCAGGTCCTGCTCCAGGTCTTCCTGCTGCTCATGAGTAGCCTCACTATGCGGGTGTAGAAAGCTACTCATTAGCGACTGAAGACTGAGGCTGCTGCTGCTGATGGAGCTTCTGCTGCTGCTGCTGCCAACCCCCCCAGCGGCCATGGCAGTGGAAGGTGAGCGCAGAGGTCCCCTCGAGTCAGACCTGCGAGAGTATGGACCATGGCGCAGATAGGCATCGGCCAACTGCCTACGTAGAATGTCTTTGTAGTAGTTGAGTTTGTCCTCCCTCTCGGTGGGTTTAAAAAATGCCCCCATTTTGTGCCGGAAGCGAGGGTCCAATAAGGTGGACAGCCAGAAGTCATCCCGCCGACAGATGGAAACAATTCTGGGGTCACTACGCAAGCATGTGAGCATGCTTCGTGCCATTTGCGCAAGTGACTCGGATGGACTACCTGTCTCCATCTCCACTGCATACTGCCACGGTGTGCCCGGGTCCTCTGTCTCTCCTTCCTCAAAAACCTCTAGCTCCTCTGGCTGCTCCTGCTCCTCCTCTCCTGTCCGCTGACTAGATAAACCAGCCATTTCGCCAAGCCTAAACTGTGTTTCGCTGGGCAACTCCTCCTCCTCCTCTTCCTCCTCCTCCTCCTCCAGTTCAGCTCCAACGGGGTTCATGTGGCCGTAAGATGTAAACGCCATGTCTCCAGTGCCCTGACCAGCCATGGTTTCCAACATGTGCTGTAGTACATGAAGCAGTGGAATCACGTCGTTCATCCCGTAATCCTGCCGACTGACAAATAAAGTGGCTTCCTCAAAGGGCCTGAGCAAACGGCAGGTGTCACGTATGAGCTGCCACTGGTTGACATTGAAGTTACACAGGGGAGTCCCCCTATCTGCTTGGATCATCAGGAAATCCGTGATGGCTTTTCTCTGTTCATATAATCGGTCCAACATGTGAAGGGTGGAATTCCAACGGGTGGAAACATCGCAAATCAGACTATGTTGGGGGATACCATTCTGACGCTGTAGCTCAAGAAGGGTGTGTTTGGCGGTGTAGGAGTGGCTGAAGTGCATGCAAAGTTTCCGTGAAGTTGTTAGGATGTCCTGCAGATGGGGGGAACACTTCAGAAACCGCTTGACAACCAGATTGAAGACGTGAGCCATGCAGGGGGCATGGGTCAGGCTTCCTTGGCGCAGCGCAGACAAAATGTTCTTCCCATTGTCGGTAACCATGATTCCCATTTTAAGTTTTCTCGGAGTAAGCCATGTTTGGATTTCCTGATGAATACATTTAAGCAGTTCCTCCCCTGTGTGACTCCGTTCGCCAAGACAAACCATGTGAAGCACTGCGTGACACCTCCGTGCCCTGCACACATGGTAGACTGGAGGGGCACTGAGACTTGAGCCTACAGTGGAGGGTGAGGAGATGGCGGAGGATGAGGAGGCCGAGTCGCACGGTGTCACAGGCCCAATGGGCAGAGAGCGCGGAGGCCGAAGCGGCGTGACCTGTCCAAGTTGCTGCTGCAAAGGGACCACATTCACCCAGTGGGCCGTAAACGACATGTACTGCCCCTGACCGTAGTTACAGCTCCAGATGTCGGCGCTGCCATGTATTTTGCTACACACCGACAGGCTCAAGGACTGGCCCACCTTCTGTTCAACAAAAGTGTGCAGCGCTGGTACTGCCTTCTTGGCAAAGAAATGACGGCTTGGGACTCTCCACCTCGGCTCGGCACAAGCCATCAGTTCTCTGAAAGGTGCAGATTCCACCACCTGAAAAGGGAGCGACTGCAGCACCAGCAACTTGGACAGGAGCACATTCAGCTTCTGCGCCGTAGGATGAGTGGGCGCATACTGCTGTCTCTTGGACATGGCTTCGCTGATGGATTGCTGGCGGGATGCATGACTTGGAGGAGGAGGAGGAGGAGCAGGAGCGACAGAGGATGGGTGTGACGCACAGCTGCCTTCGGCTGAGGTGCTGGAGCCTTGGCTGGCAGAAATTGGGAGCTCACTTGGTGAGGAAGCAGACTGGACCACCCCTTGGGAGCCTCGGTTCTCCCAGGTCGTTTTATGGTGACGCATCATATGTTGACGCAGGGCCGTGGTGCCAACATTTGGACCCTGGCCACGCTTCACCTTTTGCCTACATATCTTGCATGTGGCCATGTTACCCTCCTGCGGATGCCTCAGGAAAAACTGCCACACTGCCGAGTAGCTACTTTTCCCACCCCCTGGCCTCACTGATTCACTGCTGCTGTTGCCAACTCCAGGAACCCCTGCTCCACTACCTCCCGATAAGGTAGACTGCCGCACAGCAGGTGCTCTACCCCGGCCCCGGCCCCGGCCGGCTCCAGCCTTTGGAATTGTGCCCCCATGCTGACTGCTACCACCTTGCTGCCTCAGCTGCTGACTCCGGGGCAACCTGCGCCCCTCTTCTCCTGATGATGACGATGAAGCCCCTTCATCACCCGGCTCCCAAGTGCGATCGGCTTCATCGTCATCATCATCATCATCACCGGGTTGTGGCTGTACGTCACTGATGTTCGTGGATTCGTCAACAGTGTCTGGCGCAGGAGCTGGAACGCTCGCAGCACCCACGACACTGTCCACATCACTATTTGTCTGCCTAGCTAAAGAAGCCACCTCCATTTCTTGGCTGGGCAGTAGCTGCTGACTGTCCTCCTGTATCTGATCGTCCTCCTCACTAAAGAGTGGAGCTGAACCCAAAGCATAGGATACGTCGCTGGGGGAGGGAACGGCGTAGGACAGAGGCAATGGGAGGACAGGGACTGCTCTCGGGGCATGCCAACTCAGGGTTGTGTCAGAGGAACCTACCGACCCTAGACTGGGGGTCTCAGATGTAAGTTGTGATGATGTTGTTGATGAGCGCGTCAGCCAATCTACCACGGCAGATGCGTTACTGGTGGAGACCCGACCGCTAGCAGATACTGGCAGATTAGGTCTCTCAGCGTGACTCCTGCTGCTACTGGCCCCCAGTCTGATGCGAGCTCTGCCTGCGGAATCTTGGCCTCTGCCACTCCTCTTTTCACTTCCAGGCACTTGTCTGCCCGACATAGTCTAACTGGCGTGGTAGTAGGTGATATTTTAAGAACCCCCAGGCAGCAGTGGGTCTATATAAAACAGAATATAATGCACACCAAAAGTGAGCAGTAACACTCAGCCTCCAACAGGCCTGCTTAGTGTAAATAAGAGAGCTGCTTAGTGTAAATAAAGAGGGGTATGCTATGTTACAGAATGGGATGCCTCAACAGAAGTGCACCTGGCAGGCAGCAGTAAGCCTATGCCCAGCAAAAGTGTCTTATAATATAAATATAATAAGAGCAAATGCTTATATGGTCTTAAACAGAGGCTGCTTTAGTCACAGAATGGGATGCCCTGGGCAGGAATGGACCTGGCAGGGTCCAGTAGGGCTTTGGCCAGCAAAAGTGTCTTTATCAGGCCTGATTTCTATGAGAATAAGTGCAAATGTTTATTATGCTATTAAATAGAGGCTGCTTTAGTCACAGAATGGGATGCCAGTGCCACAAAAACCAGAGAGCATGCACAGCAAAAGTGTCTTTATCAGGCCTGATTTCTATGAGAATAAGTGCAAATGGTTATTATGCTATTAAATAGAGGCTGCTTTAGTCACAGAATGGGATGCCAGTGCCACAAAAACCAGAGAGCATGCACAGCAAAAGTGTCTTTATCAGGCCTGATTTCTATGAGAATAAGTGCAAATGTTTATTATGCTATTAAATAGAGGCTGCTTTAGTCACAGAATGGGATGCCAGTGCCACAAAAACCAGAGAGCATGCACAGCAAAAGTGTCTTTATCAGGCCTGATTTCTATGAGAATAAGTGCAAATGTTTATTATGCTATTAAATAGAGGCTGCTTTAGTCACAGAATGGGATGCCAGTGCCACAAAAACCAGAGAGCATGCACAGCAAAAGTGTCTTTATCAGGCCTGATTTCTATGAGAATAAGTGCAAATGTTTATTATGCTATTAAATAGAGGCTGCTTTAGTCACAGAATGGGATGCCAGTGCCACAAAAACCAGAGAGCATGCACAGCAAAAGTGTCTTTATCAGGCCTGATTTCTATGAGAATAAGTGCAAATGTTTATTATGCTATTAAATAGAGGCTGCTTTAGTCACAGAATGGGATGCCAGTGCCACAAAAACCAGAGAGCATGCACAGCAAAAGTGTCTTTATCAGGCCTGATTTCTATGAGAATAAGTGCAAATGGTTATTATGCTATTAAATAGAGGCTGCTTTAGTCACAGAATGGGATGCCAGTGCCACAAAAACCAGAGAGCATGCACAGCAAAAGTGTCTTTATCAGGCCTGATTTCTATGAGAATAAGTGCAAATGTTTATTATGCTATTAAATAGAGGCTGCTTTAGTCACAGAATGGGATGCCAGTGCCACAAAAAACCAGAGAGCATGCACAGCAAAAGTGTCTTTATCAGGCCTGATTTCTATGAGAATAAGTGCAAATGTTTATTATGCTATTAAATAGAGGCTGCTTTAGTCACAGAATGGGATGCCAGTGCCACAAAAACCAGAGAGCATGCACAGCAAAAGTGTCTTTATCAGGCCTGATTTCTATGAGAATAAGTGCAAATGTTTATTATGCTATTAAATAGAGGCTGCTTTAGTCACAGAATGGGATGCCAGTGCCACAAAAACCAGAGAGCATGCACAGCAAAAGTGTCTTTATCAGGCCTGATTTCTATGAGAATAAGTGCAAATGGTTATTATGCTATTAAATAGAGGCTGCTTTAGTCACAGAATGGGATGCCAGTGCCACAAAAACCAGAGAGCATGCACAGCAAAAGTGTCTTTATCAGGCCTGATTTCTATGAGAATAAGTGCAAATGGTTATTATGCTATTAAATAGAGGCTGCTTTAGTCACAGAATGGGATGCCAGTGCCACAAAAACCAGAGAGCATGCACAGCAAAAGTGTCTTTATCAGGCCTGATTTCTATGAGAATAAGTGCAAATGGTTATTATGCTATTAAATAGAGGCTGCTTTAGTCACAGAATGGGATGCCAGTGCCACAAAAACCAGAGAGCATGCACAGCAAAAAGTGTCTTTATCAGGCCTGATTTCTATGAGAATAAGTGCAAATGTTTTATTATGCTATTAAATAGAGGCTGCTTTAGTCACAGAATGGGATGCCAGTGCCACAAAAACCAGAGAGCATGCACAGCAAAAGTGTCTTTATCAGGCCTGATTTCTATGAGAATAAGTGCAAATGGTTATTATGCTATTAAATAGAGGCTGCTTTAGTCACAGAATGGGATGCCAGTGCCACAAAAACCAGAGAGCATGCACAGCAAAAGTGTCTTTATCAGGCCTGATATTCTATGAGAATAAGTGCAAATGTTTATTATGCTATTAAATAGAGGCTGCTTTAGTCACAGAATGGGATGCCAGTGCCACAAAAACCAGAGAGCATGCACAGCAAAAGTGTCTTTATCAGGCCTGATTTCTATGAGAATAAGTGCAAATGTTTATTATGCTATTAAATAGAGGCTGCTTTAGTCCACAGAATGGGATGCCAGTGCCACAAAAACCAGAGAGCATGCACAGCAAAAGTGTCTTTATCAGGCCTGATTTCTATGAGAATAAGTGCAAATGTTTATTATGCTATTAAATAGAGGCTGCTTTAGTCACAGAATGGGATGCCAGTGCCACAAAAACCAGAGAGCATGCACAGCAAAAGTGTCTTTATCAGGCCTGATTTCTATGAGAATAAGTGCAAATGTTTATTATGCTATTAAATAGAGGCTGCTTTAGTCACAGAATGGGATGCCAGTGCCACAAAAACCAGAGAGCATGCACAGCAAAAGTGTCTTTATCAGGCCTGATTTCTATGAGAATAAGTGCAAATGTTTATTATGCTATTAAATAGAGGCTGCTTTAGTCACAGAATGGGATGCCAGTGCCACAAAAACCAGAGAGCATGCACAGCAAAAGTGTCTTTATCAGGCCTGATTTCTATGAGAATAAGTGCAAATGTTTATTATGCTATTAAATAGAGGCTGCTTTAGTCACAGAATGGGATGCCAGTGCCACAAAAACCAGAGAGCATGCACAGCAAAAGTGTCTTTATCAGGCCTGATTTCTATGAGAATAAGTGCAAATGTTTATTATGCTATTAAATAGAGGCTGCTTTAGTCACAGAATGGGATGCCAGTGCCACAAAAACCAGAGAGCATGCACAGCAAAAGTGTCTTTATCAGGGCCTGATTTCTATGAGAATAAGTGCAAATGTTTATTATGCTATTAAATAGAGGCTGCTTTAGTCACAGAATGGGATGCCAGTGCCACAAAAACCAGAGAGCATGCACAGCAAAAGTGTCTTTATCAGGCCTGATTTCTATGAGAATAAGTGCAAATGGTTATTATGCTATTAAATAGAGGCTGCTTTAGTCACAGAATGGGATGCCAGTGCCACAAAAACCAGAGAGCATGCACAGCAAAAGTGTCTTTATCAGGCCTGATTTCTATGAGAATAAGTGCAAATGTTTATTATGCTATTAAATAGAGGCTGCTTTAGTCACAGAATGGGATGCCAGTGCCACAAAAACCAGAGAGCATGCACAGCAAAAGTGTCTTTATCAGGCCTGATTTCTATGAGAATAAGTGCAAATGTTTATTATGCTATTAAATAGAGGCTGCTTTAGTCACAGAATGGGATGCCAGTGCCACAAAAACCAGAGAGCATGCACAGCAAAAGTGTCTTTATCAGGCCTGATTTCTATGAGAATAAGTGCAAATGTTTATTATGCTATTAAATAGAGGCTGCTTTAGTCACAGAATGGGATGCCAGTGCCACAAAAACCAGAGAGCATGCACAGCAAAAGTGTCTTTATCAGGCCTGATTTCTATGAGAATAAGTGCAAATGTTTATTATGCTATTAAATAGAGGCTGCTTTAGTCACAGAATGGGATGCCAGTGCCACAAAAACCAGAGAGCATGCACAGCAAAAGTGTCTTTATCAGGCCTGATTTCTATGAGAATAAGTGCAAATGGTTATTATGCTATTAAATAGAGGCTGCTTTAGTCACAGAATGGGATGCCAGTGCCACAAAAACCAGAGAGCATGCACAGCAAAAGTGTCTTTATCAGGCCTGATTTCTATGAGAATAAGTGCAAATGTTTATTATGCTATTAAATAGAGGCTGCTTTAGTCACAGAATGGGATGCCAGTGCCACAAAAAACCAGAGAGCATGCACAGCAAAAGTGTCTTTATCAGGCCTGATTTCTATGAGAATAAGTGCAAATGTTTATTATGCTATTAAATAGAGGCTGCTTTAGTCACAGAATGGGATGCCAGTGCCACAAAAACCAGAGAGCATGCACAGCAAAAGTGTCTTTATCAGGCCTGATTTCTATGAGAATAAGTGCAAATGTTTATTATGCTATTAAATAGAGGCTGCTTTAGTCACAGAATGGGATGCCAGTGCCACAAAAACCAGAGAGCATGCACAGCAAAAGTGTCTTTATCAGGCCTGATTTCTATGAGAATAAGTGCAAATGTTTATTATGCTATTAAATAGAGGCTGCTTTAGTCACAGAATGGGATGCCAGTGCCACAAAAACCAGAGAGCATGCACAGCAAAAGTGTCTTTATCAGGCCTGATTTCTATGAGAATAAGTGCAAATGTTTATTATGCTATTAAATAGAGGCTGCTTTAGTCACAGAATGGGATGCCAGTGCCACAAAAACCAGAGAGCATGCACAGCAAAAGTGTCTTTATCAGGCCTGATTTCTATGAGAATAAGTGCAAATGTTTATTATGCTATTAAATAGAGGCTGCTTTAGTCACAGAATGGGATGCCAGTGCCACAAAAACCAGAGAGCATGCACAGCAAAAGTGTCTTTATCAGGCCTGATTTCTATGAGAATAAGTGCAAATGTTTATTATGCTATTAAATAGAGGCTGCTTTAGTCACAGAATGGGATGCCAGTGCCACAAAAACCAGAGAGCATGCACAGCAAAAGTGTCTTTATCAGGCCTGATTTCTATGAGAATAAGTGCAAATGTTTATTATGCTATTAAATAGAGGCTGCTTTAGTCACAAGAAAATGGGATGCCAGTGCCACAAAAACCAGAGAGCATGCACAGCAAAAGTGTCTTTATCAGGCCTGATTTCTATGAGAATAAGTGCAAATGTTTATTATGCTATTAAATAGAGGCTGCTTTAGTCACAGAATGGGATGCCAGTGCCACAAAAACCAGAGAGCATGCACAGCAAAAGTGTCTTTATCAGGCCTGATTTCTATGAGAATAAGTGCAAAATGTTTATTATGCTATTAAATAGAGGCTGCTTTAGTCACAGAATGGGATGCCTCACAGCAGACTTAAGATCAGTTCAGTATATATGCACAGTTAGTTACTATAAGCAGCCTGAAAACGCTAACAAAGGCTGGATGGATGAAAAAAAAAAAATCTCCCTGTCAGCCAGCTCCGTTTTTCCTACCTTTCCCTGGCTTTCTGTCTGTCTCCTGTCTGTCTCCTGCCTGTCTCCTGCCTGTCTCCAGCCTGTCCCTGTCTGTCCCTGTCTGTCCCTGTCTCCAGCCTGTCTCCAGCCTGTCTAACTGCCTCAGCTACACAGCGTTCTGTCTGTCTGTCACGAATGCAATAGAGAAATGAGGAAAAGCAAGATGGCCGCCGTTAAATACCGCTGTGTGACGTCACCGGGCTTGCTGGCTGCTGATAGGCTGCATGTGACTGCCCCAGCTTGCACTGGCGCGGGATAC